>JAZGLO010006651.1:0-327500 GCA_036873155.1 Biomphalaria sudanica | reverse complement strand
GTTTAGAATTTAGAATTTCTATCAAATCGCTTCCCACCCTAAACAAAATTCAATCCTTTGTTACACTAACCTTAGAGATTCAACGATGCATGGAGTGGCTGAGTAGTTTTTGAAATCACGCGCATCTCTCAGGTGAATGCAGCATAATAATGACCTTACGTCACTCCGTGAGTTAAACTTGTTTCACTTTGTAGCCCGCTGACAGTGCGCGCTGAGTGCCATGGTCACATGACAAGTGTCACAGTGCCATTGAGTGACAACGGATCGAACGGATTTTAAATCTGCTTCGCTGGGTTCGCATACGCACGTTGTAGCATCAAAAGGGGGATAACACGCGTGGCATTTTGCGTAGTCTTGGAGTCTGCAGTGAGTTCGGTGAGTCGTAAAACGTTGTGGTAGAACTACATCGATCAATCTGTACTCCACATTTTTGGGTCACGTTTTTCAGATTTATTTTAAAATTGTGTTCATTTAAATGGTATCTCATTAGTTAGAGAAATAGTTGTTGGAGGAATTATAGTGGAAATTCTACAAGTTAAGGTGTTTGAATATTTAACTTTAGTGATATATATATATATATAGATTGCATCACTTATTCTATTTTGTATGCACTAATATTTTTTTTTAGATTAACAATTAACGGTGGTAGTGGTAGTAAATTTCACAAAGAAACCTATAATAGTAAATAGCTATAAATATAGTACAAGAAAAGAGGTGTAAAAAATTATTTGAAAAAGAGCTTATCTAAGGGAAAGAGCTCCGCACTCACTATATCTTTCAACAATGTAGAAGTTATTTCCCTTATTTGATATAAAACAAAATAATTAATTATCAATAAATAATTGACTAATTGGTTAATTTTTTTTTAAATTGATTAATTAATTAAACTTGATCCGAAAGTGGGTGTAGGAGAAATTACGTGTACAACCGTTTTACCAAACAGATAGACAAAGTTGATATAAGTTTTGTAGTAATGTTACCTTGAGACCTTCAATATAGTCCCTTATGTCCAGTTAATTGTATAAGTCTATTGTTTAATAAAGTCAAACAGATAAATAATGTCATATGTCAGATAGTCAAGTAATTGTTTTGTAGTATTAGTGTATTACGTGGTTAACCTACCTCATTTAGACCAATTCACGAATGGTTTAGCCTCATTTTGACCAGTTCACGAATGATTTAGCCTCATTTTGACCAGTTCATGAATGATTTAACCTCATTTTGACCAATTTCCAAATGGTTTAGCCTCATTTTATTTCAATGTAATTTCAACTAGAAGTTGTGTCATATTATAACTTAAGATTTTAACTGGGCACTAGTGTTAATCATCAGGACTGTGGACTGATGCGTCATGACGTGACATGTTGAGAACAAGTCATGCGGAACGATACGTTGGGTGAGAGGAACGTCGCCGGGACGGCTCTACAAAGCTTAGCAGTGGGTGTCATCAGTGCTGTGGCTGTGGTGGCCAACGTGTCGCTGTTTCTGGTGGTGCTGAACACGCGACACTTGCGCAACGAGTCCAACGTTTTGATCTTGAGCCTGTCCTTGGCAGATCTCCTGGTCTCAGCAGTCAGCATGCCAATAACCATGGCAACCATAATCTTTGGCACCTGGGAATTCACCAGGTAGGGGGCTTATGTAGCCGACGTCAATATACTAGTTGTAGACATCATTAGTCATATACATTTCCGAAACATGTACTTCAAAAAATCGTCTATTTCCAACGCAAATGATCAAATGTAATCATTTAACATACACTCTTAGTTCTTATTGCCCCCCCTCAAGAAAATATCATTAAATGTATTTACAGCCATTACCCACCGGCTTCGCCAGTTGATGTGTTCCCAGGCTATATATTGTTTATTCTTTTAGCCGGCTCATTCTATTACATTAAACTGGACCTGTCCGTGAAATCGAGTATCACTTCTCTCCACCCCGCCCACAACTCTCCTCCTTGACCTACAGGGTCTAGTGTTATTTACACTGTCTGGATTTTCTTCTGATTATCAGTTCTTATTTGAAATAGTTGATTTGATCTATTGTGGGTTTTTTTGTGTGGCATGGGCCCTTTCTTTTATTACATCGTACAAATGCTCACATAATACTTTGGCCTTACCCCTCAACCTTTTTTTTCTTTGTACTAACAATAAAACTGCCCCCATTTCAACAACCCCCCCCCCCCATTTGGGCAGTGTATTCTAGTATATGTTACGTTTCATTGGAACGGCGGAATAAATCACCCCCCCCCCCAAACAGACTCTATATCACTTTTATCTCCTCCTCCTTTTTCTCCCCCTCCACCCGCTCTTCAAACACATTTCCATTGGAGTATCTGTTACATCTATAGCACGGCCCACGCTTTTTGACGCTACTCCTTTCAAACACATTTCCATTGGAGTATCTGTTACATCTATAGCACGGCCCCCGCTTTTTGACGCTACTCCTTTCAAACACATTTCCATTGGAGTATCTGTTACATCTATAGCACGGCCCCCGCTTTTTGACGCTACTCCTTTCAAACACATTAGCATTGGAGTATCTGTTACATCTATAGCACGGCCCCCGCTTTTTGACGCTACTCCTTTCAAACACATTTCCATTGGAGTATCTGTTACATCTATAGCACGGCCCACGCTTTTTGACGCTACTCCTTTCAAACACATTTCCATTGGAGTATCTGTTACATCTATAGCACGGCCCCCGCTTTTTGACGCTACTCCTTTCAAACACATTTCCATTGGAGTATCTGTTACATCTATAGCACGGCCCCCGCTTTTTGACGCTACTCCTTTCAAACACATTTCCATTGGAGTATCTGTTACATCTATAGCACGGCCCCCGCTTTTTGACGCTACTCCTTTCAAACACATTTCCATTGGAGTATCTGTTACATCTATAGCACGGCCCCCGCTTTTTGACGCTACTCCTTTCAAACACATTTCCATTGGAGTATCTGTTACATCTATAGCACGGCCCACGCTTTTTGACGCTACTCCTTTCAAACACATTTCCATTGGAGTATCTGTTACATCTATAGCACGGCCCACGCTTTTTGACGCTACTCCTTTCAAACACATTTTTTTTTGTCAGTGAATTTTGTTACGTATATCACTACCCCCCCCCCTGGCCCCCATTTTACGCCTTAGAAAATAGTGCTACAAAAAATTGTGAATATTTGTATCAAAACATTTAAATGATATCTAAAAGGCTCTCTTTTATGCTTCACGCATCATTAATGTTTGATCGTGTTAACAATCATGATAGGATCGATATTATAAATTTAATGTTGAGCAAATTACTAAAATTACCAAAACTAAATTATGCGAAATACACTATTTAAAAACAAATGTGTAAAAATAATTATCGTGTGATTGAAGAATTGAACCACTGGCCTTCAGATCTAAAAATTGATGCCCGACAGACTGAGCCAACCGAGTTTATGTGTATCATAGAAAATTAAGCACACTAAGTAAATGGAAGTATAATTTTGTCGTTTTCAAAATGTCGGATTGAAAAGACTTGCTGGTCTAAATTGCGAGTAAAGAGTCGTAAATATATTTCCAACGTCCATGCATTATAACTGCCTGTGAATGCCATATGACTAGTTTCAAATTAAGATGATTCATTGATGGCATTCGGTTTCATAGAATCAGAACGTTGGTTTTGTAAAATATCGTCAAAACCTCTCGTGCCAAAATGGCGACCACCGTGCCAATAAAGTTACGACATAACCGCATTAATGGTCTTTCAATATTGTCACGTATTACGAATTGAATTCTACTTTTAAATGGCTTGCCTAGGGGAACGTGACAATAGAAAAGCAGTTGTGTCACTTATCTTAAGTCTGAATTTAATCAAATACTTACAATGAATAACAAAAAAAAAAATGACACAAGAAATCGGAAGGTAAAATATCAACATAATGTTTAATAAAAGATAACTCGAATAGTACTTTTAACTGTATCACATAAAGCAAAAAAAAAAAAAAAAAACATTTACTCAATACAGAATGGAAGGGTTGACCAAAACCCTTTTACAAAAATGGCATGTAAAAATATTACAATACAAGAGTTTGAAAATATAATTACAAATACAAGCAAGGCCTTGAAAAAGAAAAATCTTAACTTACACGATAAATAGGTATACCACGCACGGGTCACGCAATGTCTCCGCTATTCTGTCTCACGGCTGTCTCCGTATGTCTGTCTGTCAACGTTACACGGGCGGTCTTTTTATAGTCTACCGCGCGTCGATATCAAGACAAATCTAGTAGTTTCTAGAACCAAATAAGTCATCAATTTCTCAGATCTAGAACGCTCTTCAAAGAGACAGAAGAAAAAAAAAACCACCCTCCTTTCAACCAGAGGTACACACATAGGTCAAGGACCGGTCACTGTCTGTGTGGCTTGACTCGCCGCGAAAAATAAAATAAAAAAAAAACTTATTACACAAGGGGCAGACAACCTACAGGTCAAGAAAAAAAAATAGTATCTAGGGAACAATGCCTAGATACGTAACACCTCCCTCCTAAAAATAAAAAGTTTACATTTCCACGAAATGGAAATCTTTTTAGAATAATTACAAAAATGATATTTACATTACAGAATGTATTTATCATGATATATATAAAAAAATATACATCAAAATACTTTTTACAATCTAGATAAGGCATCGGCGATAACATTTTCGCTGCCTTTTATGTTTTTAAGATCTAGGT
The DNA here is from genome assembly GCA_036873155.1 of Biomphalaria sudanica. NCBI lineage: Eukaryota > Metazoa > Mollusca > Gastropoda > Planorbidae > Biomphalaria > Biomphalaria sudanica. The sequence goes on along the minus strand of JAZGLO010006651.1, from coordinate 322,780 downwards.
TGTACTCTTGTAAAAATAAACTCCACCTGAGAAGTCGTTGGTTCTTGCCAGACATTTTGTGGATAAATGTAAGGGGATTGTGGTCAGTAAATACAACCAGTGGCCATCTGGACCCACTGATATAAAAATCAAAGTGTTGTATAGAAAGAATCAACCCAAGACATTCTTTTTCCACAGTAGAATAATTTCTTTGATGTCTATTAAATTTCTTGGAAAAGAAACAAATAGGGTGCTCTACTTGGAAATTATCTTCTTGGTAAAGGACTGACCCAACACCTGTGTCACTGGCGTCAATAGCTAACCTAAAAGGTTTTCCGAAGTCAGGAGCCATCAAAATGGGGGAGCTAGATAATATCTGCTTAATTTGGTTAAAGGCTTTCTGACATTCATCCGTCCAAGTAAATCGGACGTTCTTTCTCAGGAGGTTTGTTAAAGGACTGGCAATGACAGAAAAATTTTCGCAAAATTTTCTATAATATCCAGACATTCCCAAAAATCTTCGGAGTTGTTTCCGATCAGCAGGAATAGGGAAAGCTTGGATAGCTTCTACTTTGGCCATTACAGGTTTCACCTGGCCTTGTCCTACAATATGGCCTAAGTATTGGATGGAAGCCTGGCAAAAATCACTCTTACTCAGGTTTACAGTAATTTTTGCATGTAAAAGTTTAGTAAAAAGACAATGCAGTTGTTTACAATGGCTAGAAAAATCTTGGCTAAAAATTACTACATCGTCTATGTATGCGTGGCAATTCTCCATGTCGGCAAGCAGGGCATTTATCATTCTCTGGAAAGTGGCAGGAGCATTCTTCATGCCAAATGGCATCACTTTGTATTGGTACAGACCATCAGGGGTGACAAAGGCGGAGATTTCCTTTGCCCTATCAGTCAGGGGAACCTGCCAATAACCTGAAAGTAGGTCTATTTTGGTGATGTACTTAGCGTCACCAATACGATCTATGAGATCGTCTATCCTAGGGATAGGAAACGAATCGGTCTTTGTTACAGCATTTACCTTACGGTAGTCTGTACAAAAACGATAAGTCTTGTCCTGTTTAGGTATCAAGACACATGGGGAGCTCCAGCTACTGGAACTTGGTTCAATGAGGTCATTTTCAAGCATATACTTGATTTCTGACCTAAGTATGGCAAGTTTTTCAGGGTTGACCCTGTAAGGATGCTGCTTGACTGGAGTAGCCTCGCCAACATCTACATCATGCATTATAACATTAGTCTGTTTTGGTACATCAGAAAAAATGTCATTAAATTCATTAATGAGTTTCATGATAACTGGCCTTTCTGTCGAAGACAGATGAGACAGTTTTACATCCAAATTTTGTACTACAAAAGAATTAGGTATTTTGTATTGTCCAAATTTCTCCTTTACAATATCATCATCAATAGGAGAAACATGGCTATTTGAACAACTTTTAACTGTATTTAAAACACAATTACTCTTCTCTGAGTGATCTGGCCGAGATACATAAGGCTTCAGCATGTTTATATGACATAGCTGAGTCTTTTTCCTACGGTCAGGAGTTTTGATTGTGTAATTGAGGTCACTAATTTTGGTCTCAATTTCATAGGGACCAAAATATCTGGCTTGCAAGGGTTGACCTGGTATGGGCAAAAATACAAGCACCTTATCCCCGGGAGAAAATTCTCTAACACGGGCCTTTCTATCATACCAGCGTTTCATGCTGGATTGGGTGTTTTGTAAATTATTTTTGGCCAGAACACAAGCATCATAAAGTCTAGTTTTAAACTTAATTACATATTCTAAAAGTCCTTCAGTGGCTGTTGGTGACAACAAAGTCTCTTTTATACATTTCAAGGGACCGCGCACCGAATGGCCAAAGACTAAGTCAAAAGGGCTGAATCCCAACGATTCCTGGACGGATTCACGGGTTGCAAACAGCAGCATGTGGATTCCTTCGTCCCAGTCTTTTTCGTGCTCAAAGCAATAGGTTCGGATCATGTTCTTGAGAGTCTGATGGAATCGCTCAAGAGCGCCTTGCGACTCGGCATGATACGCACTCGACATGCAGTGTTTGATGCCCAACTGAGTCATGACTTGCTTGAAAAGATTGGCCGTGAAATTCGTTCCTTGGTCCGATTGGATGGACTTTGGTAGACCAAATAGAGTAAAGAACTTGATTAAGGCCTTCACAATGTTTGATGCTTTTATGTTCCTTAGAGGAATAGCCTCAGGAAAACGAGTTGAAGCACACATAATGGTCAACAGGTATTGGTTGCCAGCTTTTGTCCTTGGGAGAGGACCAACACAGTCAATAAGTACTCTGCTGAAAGGTTCTTCAAAGGCTGGAATCGGCTTCAGAGGAGCAACAGGGATCTTTTGATTTGGCTTGCCAACCATCTGACAGGCATGACAGGATCGGCAGTACTGGATGACATCTTTCTTCAAACGTGGCCAGAAGAAGTGTGACATAATCTTGTGGTATGTCTTGTGGATGCCGAGATGACCTGACATTGGTGTGTCATGAGCCAGATTCATGATGTACGCTCGGTATCTTTCTGGTAACACGATTTGATGGCATATTCTCCATTCTTCTTCGTTGGATGCGTCTGGAGGTTTCCATTTCCTGAAGAGCATATCATCTTGGATGTAGTAGCACGTTGATGCTAGCTCTGCCTCTTGTGATGTCATTGCGGTTTCTCGGAGTTTGGCGAGCTCTGGATCCTTCTTTTGGTCCTCAATCAACTGTTTTCGAGTTGATGCCGGCTTTTCAGAATTTGGCGTTGGTTCTTCTTCAAGAGAAGCAAAGAATGTGGTGCTCAAGTCCACATCATCGTGGTTACTGTTGGCCTTGATGACGTTCTCTTCTTGAGATGCTTTCAACCTCATTGCCCTTGTTACTGCACACGCTGGATATAACTCTAGGTCTTCCTCGGGTGTGGCAGATAAGTCGGGTGTTTGAGTGACGATGGGGTCGGCTATCACCTTTCCACCTGCTAAGTCATTGCCTAACAGCAACGAGATGCCTTCCAATGGTAATGTTGGTCGGACACCTACAACAACCGGTCCAGTAATGAGATTTGACTTTATGTCGATTAGATGTAGAGGCACATCTATACATCCAAGCTCTACGCCTCGTAACAGGATGCTCTTCCCCGTCGATGATGATTTTGACAAGGGCAAGATACCCTCTAAAAGTAGCGATTGTGAGGCACCTGTGTCTCTCAAAATGGTGATAGGTCGTAGACTTGTAGAATCACCGGGTAGTGATACGAATCCTTCCGAAATGAAAGGCTTAAAATCCTCTAATAAAACATCAATTTTGGTTGATGCAGACTGGACTTGGGTCGAACTCTCGCTGGAGTCATTGACATCTCTAGGAGACGCAGTGGAGAAACTCTTTCTTGAGTCAGTAGAACATCTTGTGGATGTATTTGGAGAACTCTTGATGGAGTCATTGGAACATCGGGGTGATGTCTTATGGGAACTCTGGATAGAGTCATGGGAACATCGGGGTGATGTCTTATGGGAACTCTGGATAGAGTCATTGGAACATCGGGGTGATGTATTATGGGAACTCTGGATAGAGTCATTGGAACATCGGGGTGATGTATTATGGGAACTCTGGATAGAGTCATTGGAACATCGGGGTGATGTATTTGAAAAACTCTTGTTTGAGTCATTGGAACATCGGCTTGATGTATTTGAAAAACTCTTGTTTGAGTCATTGGAACATCGGCTTGATGTATTTGAAAAACTCTTGTTTGAGTCATTGGAACATCGTAAAGATGAATTTGAAAAACTCTTGTTTGAGTCATTGGAACATCGTAAAGATGAATTTGAAGAACTCACTGTTGAGTCATTTGAACATCGTGGAGACATTTTCGGAGAGTCTTGTACAGTCAATACATTTGAAACAGGTGGTGTCGAGGTATTCTTGATATGACTTGATGATGAGGGAGTAAACCTCGACGACCACTGTACTGTGCAAGCGCTGACTTTTGAAGGAGCTTTTTCGTTTCTCTTCCTCAATTTCCAACAATCGTCAATTTTATGGCCTTCTCGTTTGCAGTAGGAACAATTAGCTTTACTTGTAGTAGGTTTTCTGTCATTTGTACTGCTGTTCTTGATGGAGTTGCTAGCAGTGGACTCAGGCTGTTTGACTTGTTTTGGCTTGACATCCGTCGTATACTTGGCAAATTGATGTGATATTATATAATCGTCTGCCAACACTGCAGCCTTGTGCACATCTTCCTCGCCACGATCAGCTATATGCGTACGGACGTCCAGCCGCACACAACTCTTGAACTCTTCCATCAGCATTAGGTTCTTGAATTTTGCAAAGTCGGTGCCGATTTCCCTGGAAGTGAGCCATTTCTCAAAACGTCGCTCCTTTTCCCGCAGGAATTCTACATGGGTTTGGCCATCCGATTTGCGACAATCCCTGAACTGCTTTCGGTAAGCTTCCGGAACAAGTTCATATGCCTTAAGAATTAAGGCCTTAACAACATTATAATCTTTTTGTTGTTCAATGGTCAAAGAACAAAATACCTCTGCAGCTCTACCAGTCAAAACTGTTTGCAGCAAAGTGGGCCACAAAGTTTCAGGTACATTAAAATTTTTCACAGAAAGTTCAAATTGTGGAAAATAATCTGGTCTTACATTAGCAGCTAACTCTAATTTTCTTAACTCTATTTGTAATTTCATTTCTATTTCTTTCTGCTCTCTAGCCGCTGCAAGCTCTAATTCTTTTTGTTTAATTTCCTTCTGGGCTTCTATTTCCATTTGTTTTAATTTTATCTGAAGTTCTAAATCTGATTTACCCTCATCGGGTCTAAGGGTTTCTAAAAGGTCTTCAGAAAACACTTCCTCGTCTACATAATGGATTACAATGTTATCTCTGATTTCTTGTTTAAGGGCATTGGATTTTATTTTTAACCCTAAATGTTTAGAAATAAGGACCAGTTCCTTCCTAGTAAAAGCATCAAGCTCTTCCACAGAGGGATTTGCAAGAAAAACCTGAATATCCATGACTAACTAACAACTATTACAAGCAAAAAAATGTATACAATGTAAATATACAGTACAAAATCAGTACAACAAAAAACCTTTCAAACACATTTCCATTGGAGTATCTGTTACATCTATAGCACGGCCCACGCTTTTTGACGCTACTCCTTTCAAACACATTTCCATTGGAGTATCTGTTACATCTATAGCACGGCCCACGCTTTTTGACGCTACTCATTTCAAACACATTTCCATTGGAGTATCTGTTACATCTATAGCACGGCCCACGCTTTTTGACGCTACTCCTTTCAAACACATTTTTTTTTGTCAGTGAATTTTGTTACGAATATCACTACCCCCCCCCCTGGCCCCCATTTTACGCCTTAGAAAATAGTGCTACAAAAAATTGTGAATATTTGTATCAAAACATTTAAATGATATCTAAAAGGCTCTCTTTTATGCTTCACGCATCATTAATGTTTGATCGTGTTAACAATCATGATAGGATCGATATTATAAATTTAATGTTGAGCAAATTACTAAAATTACCAAAACTAAATTATGCGAAATACACTATTTAAAAACAAATGTGTAAAAATAATTATCGTGTGATTGAAGAATTGAACCACTGGCCTTCAGATCTAAAAATTGATGCCCGACAGACTGAGCCAACCGAGTTTATGTATATCATAGAAAATTAAGCACACTAAGTAAATGGAAGTATAATTTTGTCGTTTTCAAAATGTCGGATTGAAAAGACTTGCTGGTCTAAATTGCGAGTAAAGAGTCGTAAATATATTTCCAACGTCCATGCATTATAACTGCCTGTGAATGCCATATGACTAGTTTCAAATTAAGATGATTCATTGATGGCATTCGGTTTCATAGAATCAGAACGTTGGTTTTGTAAAATATCGTCAAAACCTCTCGTGCCAAAATGGCGACCACCGTGCCAATAAAGTTACGACATAACCGCATGAATGGTCTTTCAATATAGTCGATAGATATTAGTTATATGTTCTTATTACTTCTATTTCAACTATGCATCTGAGATAAAATGTTATATATTGCTTTGTTTTAGCAACTTTTCACATATGTCATAATTTTAAAACTCAGAACAACCTGCGTGGCAGTAGGCTACATCAACATGCTTACCTTCACGGCATCTGTCCAGTCACTAGCAGTCATCAGTGTTAATCGCTACGTCAAAATTTGTCGACCATCAAAGTTTGCAGACATCTACACCTACAAGAGTGTTCTAGGCATGTGTCTTGGTAAGACTTGTAGACGTTGTCTCAGAAATGATACAAACATTTTCTTTATAATAGTTATATAGCATGATGGTGGGAAGGGTTCGAACCCTGAACAATAGCATCGAAAATACGGAGTGCTTGCCATACGAACAGACAGCCAACCTTGAATCGGTGAGATGGTAATGCGTCATTTATTAAAGGGGAAAGATTTACAGGGCCTTGGAGAAATTCGCCCCTTTAAACCTGAAAAAAAGACAGGTAGAATCAGGTTGGCAAAGACGTAATACAATTTGATCTCGAGTCGACTTTGTGGCCAACGAAAATACAAGTTCCAACTGAAAGGGTTATCGTCCTTTTTTATTTTGATAATTCCAGCTTTTTAAACATCAATACTAATGATCTTTATGTTTTATTCAATATAAAATAGTTCCCATAAATGACCAAAGTAAAGTACCCCTTTCAGACTTTGCAATCTATTGGGCAGATGATGTTAAGGTCATCTGTTTCTGTGGCCCACGGTTAACGAGGGTGTCAAGTGGCAAGCACAACGACCAACCGCCTTTACTTTTCCCCAACTAATGTCAGCTGGGTGGACTGAGAGGAGCCCAAAGATCCCGAAATTAAAAATCCCAGTCTTCACCAGGATTCGAGCCCGGGACTTCCGGTTCAATAGCCAAGCGCTTTAAAGCTCATCCACCGCGCCCCCTAAATGACCATATCAACAATTGAACAGTTCAACATTAAATGAAGACTAATTAGACTCTCGACAAATGAAATCTTGATATTACAATTTGAACCCAGTGTTAACCCAATAGAATAACAAGGTTACAAAGACAGTTTGTGTGAAAAACTCAAAATCGGTCCCCGAAGTGGTCCACCCAGGAAGGTAAAAAGGCAGGTTTTAATATTTTCAGAAAGAACATCAGAATGAAATTCTATTAAAGACAAATGGAGAAAAAGGGGGTGACAGATCTTGTGTAGTGCCCCAGCGGTTCAGCAGACCAAAGGATAGATGAAAGTGAATGTGAAGTTAGATGTCAACCTGGCCTAACTGATGTCTTATAATGAATATCTAATTGATCTAATTGTTTTGTAAAGGGTCAATCTATTATTCAAATCCTCAAGAAAAAAAAAACATTTCCGTAAAAAAAAACGTTTTCTTCGGTTGAGTGTTCGCCAGTATTCTCTGTTAGTTCAGCTCACGCGATATTATGAAAAACTATTTATTAATTGTTGTTTTAAATTCTGTCTTACTTATATGCATACTAAATAGATTTTTTCTCTTTAAAAAAATAGTAATGATTTTTTTTAATGTAAACGTAGCAGTTAGTATGACAGAACTTATTTAACTTAACTATCCCAAGTTAAAAAAAAATATTTATTTTGCACAAAATTAAAACCGTTTGCATAAATATGTTCAAAACGTTGCATATAGTCATCTCCCCTACTAAAGAGCCTACTGTGTGAAAAGTGAATAGTTGTAAAAGTGGTGTATAATTATGAAAAATCTGCTTGCATAGATAATTTTTAAAATTAGATTTTCGGAAAAGAAAAAAAGTAGCCGTTGCATCAGAACTTTGAATGATCTAAAATATCATTTTTATTTTTCATTTTCTCTTCTAGTTTCTGAGATCTAAACGGGACGGACGGACTGACGGACAGACAGGCCTCACAAAACTAATAGAGTATTTTCCCTTTTCGGGGGCCGCTAAAAAAGTTAATTTTTTTTTTTTGCGTTTTCTGAAAAGGTTAATGAGAAAAAAAATGTCTTTGCCTTTTTGTTTTAAATACTGTACTGCTACAAAAGTCAACCTCAAGTTAATACATTGCACTAAGTTGTTGTTCAGTAATGACGTCTGCAATATTAACGGCAGATCGATTGTCGTCTTCTGGCAAATCACTTTCCCATCATTCTCAGCGCGATATTCAAATTCGGCCATATTAGAGATAAACGATGGCCAAGAATGTATCGATTCCTACTTCATTTTAAAAACCATTCAAAGTCACTGACTGCTGGGGGTTTTTTTTACTTTTTAAAAGTAATATAACATTTTCTGGGAGAAAAGAGAGAGAGAGAGAGAGCGCGTGAGATGTGGGGGGAGAGAACAGAGAGAATGGCAGATTGAGACAAAGAAGAAAAAAGGAAATGTAAGATGTACTGTACCACATATACTCAATTAAACGTGGAGAACGGAATTAAACCTATGGTAGGGGACCAAAAGGAGCTGGAGAGGAAATGCAAGGGAGATAAAACAGTTCTGAGAGGAAAGTTAGAAGCAAAAAGAGGTAGAGGAGAAATAGAGATAGAAGAGAGAGCGAAAGAAAGACATGGAGATTGGGAAACTAAAATAAAAAAAAAAAATAAATAAAGCTTACACAGGGGGAAAGAACTGCACATTTACAACCATATAATTCAATACTGTAAGATTTATTTCCCTTTTTAATACGAAAAAAATAATTACCACTAATTATGCTCGATAACAATTATAACAATTTGGTTAATTGTTGCTGTTTTTTTTAAATTATTGACTCATTTTTTGATAGAAACAATTAATAATTGTGCAAAGTTTCAACTTATTATGACAATAAAAAGTGAGAGAACATTTTATCCAGGCAGACAAAAGGAGGGAGTTGATATAAGCTTTGTAAAAAGTGTTAGAAGTCCACCACTGCCATCTTTACTAGATACATTTCTTAGTAGAAAAGTATTGTTCTTAATGACGACTACTCTTTGAGACGTGCAAATACCATCTGTCTTCCTTTTGTAGCCTACTAGATCTAATCGTTTTGTATTGATCAGGCAAAAGTTAATGTTTTAAATAGTTCCTTCTTCTTCTAGTCCTTTTCCCTTTCTTTCCCTTATAAACAAACAGCATGACCACAATCAACAATTTGTCGTCTTTTGAAAAACAGAAATATTGATTAGAACTTGACATATCTGTCTTTAAAACTATATTTTAAAAAAGTCTCTTCCAATGCAGTGAATGTTCGTATGTAGTTTTATATAATGGACGCTAACAATCCATTACAGTGTCACAAGTGATGGCAGTTTAAAATGAAGTCTTAATCCTTGCGTTTATTATTCATGTTTAAAGAGTTGCAGTCAGCAAACTGAATAAATGGTTAAAGTTAAAGTTTGTTTCGTAAAACAAATTAGTCTTTTGAACTTGTTTCGAATTTTGGCCTTGTAAGATTCATACATTTAAAACAATCGTTAACCTAAACAATGAAACTAGCGGTTAAAATAGATCGATTGCCTTGCTAATTTTTTTGTTAGCTGGATGGCGTTTTTTTTTCTCAATCAGATAACAATTCTAGATCCTTTAGTAAACAAGCACCAGGGATGAAGTTGTTTTTAAATCTAAAAGCTTCTCTTTTTTTAGTTGCTTTTTTTTTAATGAGATGACACAGCAAATTTAAACATTTTATAGATCTATTTTAAGAAAATATTCTATACACAGTGTGTCGAATGTTTCATTTTTCCGTTCTTCCTAACTAAACAATTGGTATTTTAGCAAATGTTTTGCTGGGTGCTACAAGTTCTATAACTTATCTCAATGAAGATGGCTTTCTTTGACTTTGCTCACTTGTGAAACGGAACCTCCCCAGTCCCCCATTTTTTGAGCTCGTTTGTCTCCCTTTAGCTTCGAGCACCATTGGGTCATGAAGATGTGAATAAACAAACAACATTTAGCCACGTGGTTCTCTAGCTCTTCTATACAGTTTCATGCAATCTATAAAGTCTGTCACGTGATACGTTTTTTTTTGTTCATTGTTTTATCAATATTGTCACGTGACTAAATGTTGTTTGTTTACGATTGGTGAATGAGGTCCATTGGTACAGAGATACAAATTTGGAAAGAGTGTAAGAAACTATTTATAGCAAAGTTCTCTTGCGTTACAAGTTGAAAGGTCAAGTTCGTGATGTGTGCTAGAATCTAGATAGAGAGCTACTTGTAACGAGATGTTTCTACTTTGAGAGGCTCTTAGTCTCTGTCTCTTCTAGTCAAGTGTAACATGTAATTACTTGATAGTATTTCATTACAACAGGTTTTTTAAACTCTATTTTTATCTATATTTAAAATTTAAATGTTTCTTAATGAATTCATGCAGAAAGGAACATAAATAAGAAAGAAGTGACTAACAAGATCTTTTATGATGAAAGTCTAAAAAGTATTGTCCCACACTGTGTGCGTCGGTCTCGTGAAACGAACTCATACTCCTCAACGAAAATAGAGCTAAATAAATTAAAGCCACAGACCTATATATATTATATGTAGACTGGAAAACGAAAACAAATTCTTATCCGCGATATTTATTTATATATATATATATATATAGGTCTGTGATATATATGGAGAGAGAGAGGGAGATAGATAGATATAGATAGATAGATAGATAGATTATTGATATGACCTAATCACAGAAATATATATTCACGCAAAGCCATGAAATAAAGCCATTTTAAAACAAATTTCGACAATGCGCAAAACGACTAGTGTTCCATAAAATAAAAAATGCAAAAGTTATAAAAGATCTTTAGGCCTAATTAGAATCACTTGCATGGGCCCACCCATACATATGCTGGCCTAATTAAACGTTAATTCCACCCAGACAGAAAGTCGGGGTGAGTTACTATATGTTTTGTAAAAATTTAAGGCCTACTTTCCTATACAAATTTATTATAAATTTATATACGTAATGGGGAGGGGAGGGGTTAAGAGATGGAAGGACTGATCGTAAAACCTTTGGTGCCCCAACCATCACAATTCGGATGACAGATGACATGAGATGGACTAGCAATGACTAGAATAGATTATTCTGTACATAATTGTTCTATTGCTACTATTTAAATGTTAATACTATATGTTTGTTGATCCAGGAGTATGGCTAGTATCGGGTGTTGTATCCATGCCACCTCTGATTGGCTGGGCCGCCTACTCTTATTTGCCCAACTCGTTCATCTGCTTCTGCGAGTGGCAGACGTCAGCCAGTTACACTTTCTTCATGATCGGGTTCTGCTTCTGCTTGCCTTGTGCGGCCATGACCTTTTGCAACGTGGGCATTCTCAGGGCCTATATAAGAAGCAAGAAGGCAGTGGACAGTTTCGGGGAAAAGTTTGCGCCTCATGTGAGCGGAAAAGAAATACACAACAAACAGATCGATGGAGGCGAACCTAACGTACGTGAAAACAGGCAACTTGCTGGAGGAAGCCATCTTCCTAGGAACAGGATCGAGGCAGCAGACAAACTGGAGTTGCAAAAGTCGGACGAACACAATGGGATGCCCCGAAATAATGCGCATAATGTTTGTTTTGCTAGCTATGACCAAAATGCAACGAACAAAGAAAAAGAAGATAATATAAAAACAAACTTTAATTCTAAGAAAAAGTGTGAAGATAATTTAATCATGTCCCACAACTCCATAATTCCTCATTCATCGAAGTGTCAGAATGTAAATGAAAATTATCTTCCCTTTGCTCGCTCTAATAACGCCCAACCAAGCATTGGCCCTGATTCTGTAAGTATTACCAGCAGATCGATAGAGGCGGAGATAGAAAATATTAGAGCAGAAACATCAGCGGTCAGCGATGACAAGATAAAAGAAGCAGGCGTTAAATCAGAAGCAGAATTGGTGCACGTGAGATTAGCCCAGTGCACGCAGACTGAGATTAAGGTCGCGTTTCCTCATGGAAGTAAGATGGTCGTTGATGAAACTCAAGTCTCTCCTTCATCTACCGCTCCAATGAACAGCTTAATTCACGTAACAGGCCAGCTTCCCCAACTTACAGTATGCTCTAATGGTCATTCAGGAGGAACCAATGACAAGTTAAAAGACAATATGTATACATTATGTCGGCCGTCATGCGCGTCAGATTCTAAAAACGGAGTAAATTCGGGCAACTTTAAAACCATTAGCCCGTGGCACAAAGATAAAACTATTCATAAGAGTACTATTACCAAAATCAACGTTATGTGGGAACCAGCGGTTGATTTAACATTCAATTCCTTATTAATAAAGGAACAAGGCAGCGTCAAGGAGAATAAAGACAATGATAGGATTTCAACTATTGACCTGATAACCAAAGGCAATCATAACTCAGATACAAAGATACCCAGTTGCTTTAAAATCAGGAAGAAATCGAAGCTAGTTCGTTTGAAAACGTTTTCTTCCGAGAGCTGGTTACTGCACTGCAAACGATGGTCTACAAAAGTTGTGACTTTTAAAAATATTCCTTCAATAATCAATAAGCATACAAGTTTTTGGAGAAGAACTACAAAATATCCAACTTTTTCCAGAAGTGGGAAACTTAAAAAATCCTTAAAAACTGTTCAAAAAAATCGATTTTCTCGGAGGAAGTGCCACAGAGCTCGCATTTTTCTTTCACACAAGTTAAAAGGTGATGAAGTTGTTGAAAGCAATAACATTTTCTTGAAGTCCAATAAAAAATTACAAGTTGATTGTTTGAGAATGAATTCTCTTTCTGAAAATGAGGATTCCAATTTTGAATATCTCAACACTGTGAACTCAGTTTCTTCCCCAAATTCGACTTTCGGTTCTGTAAGCCCTGAGCGCGTCACTAAAACATCTGCTCATAAGATATTCCCATTCAGAAACTGTATTCATGTTATGCCTTTGCGGGAATTTTGTAGTAATGGAACTGATCCCGAGTACACATCCTTAGAATTGAATTGTTCTTTAGAACCTACAAGAAGTCCAAGCTCTGGGACCATCAAAAGCCTCATGCCTGTGCCAGAAAAGTCAACATCTCCTCAGCGATTGTCAGCTGATGTAAGAAAGTCGATGTTGTCTAGTTCGTCTCCTAAAAACAATATTGAGTCCAGACCAACTTTAAGACTCAGTGTGAGCTCTAGAAACGCGAGGCCCACTGTGAACGTCAACAGCTTACAGAGATCTACTCTACGCTCAAGGACCAAATCAGAACGTAGAAAGCTGGAAGAATTTCAACTAGCCGCGAGTTTACTGACTGTGATTCTGCTGTTCATCGTCTGCTGGTTCCCATACTGCGTCTCCATGTTCTTGGTCATCTTTTCACCGGAGCGCTCATCCGTGGCACTGGACGTAACATCTCTGTGTCTGGGCTACTTCAACAGTTGTTTGAATCCCATTGTATACGGTGTCATGAACACCAAATTTAAAATGGCTTACAAGCATCTACTGCTGTCTGTCATAAGTCCATTCCGGTTTCGCCGAAAGCTAGATTTCATTGGAAAGTCCACAAAAGGAAGAACCGCTGACCATTTGACTTTAGCTACTGTCACATCTATGCAATGAACTTACAAAATGGGAAAGATTTGGATACAAAAGAGTCAACGTGTAGCTTAATTAAAACAATGACGAAGTATTTTTAGGGAGAGTGACTGAGAGAGGCAGAAAGACGGAAAATGAAACTAAGTCATGGAGAAGTCACAGAGAAGGATGCAGGCATTGAGTTTCATAGAATGATATATATATATATATATATATATGTATATATATATATATATAGAGAGAGAGAGAGAGTTAGAGAGAGAGAGAGAGAGAGAGACTGACTGACTGACTGACATAGAGATTGACATGTCACAGAAAATGATACAGACATCGAAAGACACTGAAAAAGAGAATCGTAGAGAAGGATTGAGAGAGAGAGAGAGAGAGAAACTGACTGATTGACTGACTGACAAAGAGATAGATAAAGAGTACTGAGACAATGACTGAGAGAAACAGAGCGAAAAATAAAGAAACGCAACGAAAAACACTGACAGAGTAGAGAGAGAAAATGAGACTGACAAAACTAAACCAATATTATTTTCATTTTGTTTAGAAAACTCTAACTTGCAAGAGTTTTTTTTTTATTACTTTACTTTTAACACAAGTTGTTTTATATTATGCATAAAACTAGAAACCATATAGTCTCATAAATCATAATCTTCCTTAAACCTCGAACTCTTCAGTCGACTCATATGGACGTAGTATTGCATTTGTACCACAATCAACCATAAAGATATTTAAGATTTTCATCTATGGCGGAACAAAAAACTATAAATAGCTAGCTTTTTGGTGTATCCGGTGTACAGAATAAAGGAAGTGTACTTAAGGTGTCGTTTGTTTTTTTTTGATGTATTTCATTTTTTTATTTTATGCATTTGTTAGCACTGCAGAATGTTCTAAGTTCTGTCGTTTGTAGGTCACTCTTGGTTCAAACATTGAAGTTGAATTGAGCGTCCTTGGAATTTCTTGTGATGTTTTTACATAGAGCGCAAGGAAGTCCAAACAAAAGTAGTGCTGCTGCCCTATTGCTTTATCTTTCTAAATAAAATTGCTAAAAGAATACAATGTTCTTAGTTTCAATATATATGAAATGCGCAATGGGTAACCAGACCCAGCAATGACCTACTTATTTTGTCAAATGAGCACACACACAAAAAAGCATAGTTTATATGTTCTCAAGACGTTGTTAATATCAATCTTGAATTTGTTTTCTTTAAAGTGTCCTTCTTAAACATTTACTGTTGAATTATGAATATATTTAATGACATTGTCATTTCAATTGTTTGTTTGTTTTTTAAATTGTTTATCACAATGTGTCATGGCTGACTTTTCTATTTTAGTCTTATTTTTTGTATTGTCTCTTTCAGTTAAGGGGGGGGGGGGTATGTCATAATCACTTCAAACTGCAATACAATTTTTTTTTTTTTCGACCTTTTAACACTTTTTTTTTACTTGCCTGACTCATTTCGCATTTTTATTTAAATAAGCGATCTTTACAGTTTCTGATAAGTTTGTTTTTTTTTACATTGAATTTACATTTGATTGTAATTAATTCCATAAAAATGTCTCAACTATAACAAACTTTAAATGTTTTTTTTTTTACTTAATTAGTTCTTTGAATTGAATTTAGTCCATGTTTTTTTTTCTCATCATAGTAGACGTTGGACACAAGGACTTTTACTTTGCCTCTTTTGTGGGCTTTCTTTCCTGCCTCTTGTTCCATTTTGTTGTATTCAGTAGAAGATAAGACAAAGTAGTAAGTGCCATGTTTTCACAACGATTAAGGTTAACATTGTTCAGAAATAGTTTAAACTTGATGTCTATTGTTCTCTGTGGTAGACGCTTGTACAAACACGTGTATCCAACCTTTGCAAAGGAATGGGGTCCTTGAAATGGGGATTCGTATTAAAGGAACTGTCTTTTGTTTCTATGGAAGCCAAAACATTTCAAGAAGCATAATGCTAAATGTTTATGTTCGTGCGTTTACCAGTAGATAAGATGAAATTATAAAGCAGGTCTGCATAATCTAGTAGGAGGAATTCCTTAATTCCTTTTCAGCAAAATGTTTTGTGAATAAAATAGGTGACAAGTTCACTGGTGTCAGATAGTTATTAATAACTGTGGCATTCAATTTATATAATCTATTTGTATCACAAATTATATGTGACAACACAACACATTATATATTAAGTAAACAAAATATTTATTGACTGATCCCTTACTGGCGTCTTTATAATGAACACGTGAACTGATAATGTAAACCTTATTGAATGGAAGCATGTAACATATCACAATTAGAAACAGATTCAAGATGCAACAGATGCAATAGCAAATAGGTCAAAAAGCCACACAATTATTCTCAATGTACTTTCGTTTGCTCTTTCAAAATGAAACAAAAAAAACAACATCGTGAAGCAAAAGAAACGTTTGTTTTTATGTATAACTAAATAGTATAACTTTTGTTTTTATGTATAACTAAATAGTATAACTTTTGTTTTTATGTATAACTAAATAGTATAACTTTTGTTTTTATGTATAACTAAATAGTATAACCTTTGTTTTTATGTATAACTAAATAGTATAACCTTTGTTTTTATCTATAACTAAATAGTATAACTTTTGTTTTTATGTATAACTAAATAGTATAACTTTTGTTTTTATATATAACTAAATAGTATAACTTTTGTTTTTATGTATAACTAAATAGTATAACTTTTGTTTTTATGTATAACTAAATAGTATAACCTTTGTTTTTATCTATAACTAAATAGTATAACTTTTGTTTTTATGTATAACTAAATAGTATAACCTTTGTTTTTATGTATAACTAAATAGTATAACCTTTGTTTTTATCTATAACTAAATAGTATAACTTTTGTTTTTATGTATAACTAAATAGTATAACTTTTGTTTTTATATATAACTAAATAGTATAACTTTTGTTTTTATGTATAACTAAATAGTATAACTTTTGTTTTTATGTATAACTAAATAGTATAACCTTTGTTTTTATCTATAACTAAATAGTATAACTTTTGTTTTTATGTATAACTAAATAGTATAACTTTTGTTTTTATATATAACTAAATAGTATAACTTTTGTTTTTATGTATAACTAAATAGTATAACTTTTGTTTTTATGTATAACTAAATAGTATAACCTTTGTTTTTATCTATAACTAAATAGTATAACTTTTGTTTTTATGTATAACTAAATAGTATAACTTTTGTTTTCATGTAAAACTAAATAGTATAACTTTTGTTTTTATGTATAACTAAATAGAATAACTTTTGTTTTTATGTATAACTAAATAGTATAATTTTTGTTTTAGATAGACAATAGAATGTTGCTCTTTGTTACATTATAATTTTAACTTTATTTCTTTCTGATTTTTAGAAAAAAAAAAGAAAAATGACTAATGTTCATAAATTTATATCTCTTCATAAATTTAAATAAAAAAATGAGTTTTCGTTTACAATTTTTGACAGTTGTGTTTACATTTAGTTGTGTGTGATTTGTATAGTAGTCATGTATTAGTTGTATATTCGATTTTACCCATGCAATATAAAAGAAATCAATAAAATGTATTTTAAAACTATAACAAAAAAAAGTAATGATCATAAAAAGAAGAAAGAAAAGGGGAAAAAGAAATCATTTCATTTTTTTTTTAAATTAAAACTTTTATATTATAATTTTTAAGCAAGCCTCGATTTGTGCCTACTAGAAGTGACTATGTCAATGGCTGGTGGTAGCCTGAACAATGAAGTATCTAGAGTGACAGCTATTTATACACTAATCTACATCTTGCTCTCAGACGACATTGAACACCATTTAAACCATATGTATACAAATGAGTTTCTTGAAACAATACACGTGAGGTTCTCTTGGAACTTTCGACTTCAAATGTTTTGATTAATTTTGTTGTTATTTATTTGATTTCCAGAGAAGAAACATGACAAGTGGTCTCTTATCTTACTTATAGTTCATCTCCAGGTAAAATAGTATTACTACATGTCCCTTGCCTGGCCCTAGGGTATCAATACAGATGTGAATATTGTATTGAATGTTGTAAACAAACACATTGAAGGACACTTATGAAGAGATGGACAATTAAAAAAAAGTTTTGTGAGATAAAGAGAAAAAACAACATTAGTGACGTTGCAGGACCAACCTCTCCAATGCCAACATCGGCACTTCAAATGTCAGAGAGAAGATGACAGCCAGCAGATATGTCAGAGATAGATTCCCGATGTAGTTATATACCTGGGAGGGAAAAAAGAAAACACTTTACCTAGTTATAAGGGCTCTGTATCTCTCTCTCTGTCTATAACTCTGTCTATAACTCTCCCTCTGTCTCTGTCTTTCTCTCTCTGTTTATCTCTCTCTGTCTATAACTCTCCCTCTCTCTCTGTCTTTCTCTCTCTGTTTATCTCTCTCTCTCTGTCTATAACTCTCCATCTCTCTTTCGCTGTCTCTCTCTCTGTCTATAACTCTCCCTCTATCTGTCATTCACTCTCCCTCTCTCTCTGTCTCTCTCTCTCTGTTTCTCTCTCTCTGTCTCTCTCTGTCTATAACTCTCCCTCTCTCTATATATATATGTCATTCTCTCTCTGTTTATCTCTTTCTATGTCTGTCTATAACTCTCCCTCTCTCTCTCTGTCTTTCTCTCTCTGTGTATCCTCTCTCCATCTCTATCTGTCTATAACTCTCCCCCCTCTCTCTCTCTTTGTCTCTCTTGCCCCCCCCCCTTTTCTCTCTCTCTCTCTCTGTCTCCATCTCTCGCCCTCTCTCTTCCTTTCTTCTTCGATAAGTATTTACACAGAGTGATACGCAACCTCAAATATATATATAGACACACACATATACATAGAAAAATCACAACACTGGTATATGTATTGATCATCAAGAACTCATTCAGACACGGACACAAATCACAACCAAGTGTCATTAATCATTGATTCTCCATTATCTCAGCGATTCTCAAACTTTTACTAGTGATGGCCCCCTAAAGTAAAAAAAAATAAAATAAGTACGCGTGCACCAGCTTAGCCTGCGGATCTCCGACGCCAAGCATTTTCCTTGTATTTTGACATCCATAAAATCATTTTCCTGTATTTTGACATCCATAAAATCATTTTCCTGTATTTTGACATCCATAAAATCATTTTCCTGTATTTTGACATCCATAAAATCATTTTCCTGTATTTTGACTTCCATAAAATCATTTTCCTGATGTCTACAAGGCACTATTTCTCCAATTAAATAATGGGCTGGTGAGATCAAGTTTAATTAAAGAGTGGAAAGGGCCGATACCGAAGTGTGAGAGACAGTCGAGGTACTAGAGCAGGTGTATTTCTAAAGTGCTATCATAGGGTCATTCGGTAGTAGGCTTGTAGCGGACATATATTGTCTACCACAAAAGACATTAACACATCGATGGTACGATTACGAACAGAAGTAAAACGGCTAGACTCTAGAGTCGCATTTGTGAGACGTACCGGAATTTTCCTTTTAAAAAAGTTTTCAAATCTCCTTGGCGACGCCTCTCAATAACGTTAAGGAAGCCCCAACTTAATGATTACAAGACGTCAATTAATTATTCAACATTGGTAATTGTTTATTTGTTGTTGTTATGTTGTTGTTTATTTGTTGTTGTTATGTTGTTGTTTATTTGTTGTTGTTATGTTGTTGTTATGTTGTTTTCACACGAAGACACTAAAAAAAAAACTACCTTATTGGGTATTGCTTCATCGTTATGATATGAGAACCGCTTTTACTACCGCAGGGACTGGAAGATGAAGTAGCAGGACCACTGTCAATATTTAACTAAGAATTCATGTACTTTTTTTTTTTAATGACGTCATTTTGAATGTTGCGTTGAGAGTCCTTCCTGTTTTTGGTGCGCTAAACTTTAAATACGTGACACTAGATACAGCTGAATGAAAGTATTACTGCCTCTATTAGGCTGATAAGTATGGGATACAATGGTGACCTACCATACTGATGTAGGCTGGATGGAGGTAGATGGTTGTTCTTCTGCTGTAGATGACGAACAGGATGACCAGGGGGTGTAACAAGTACACGGCGTAGGTCAGTCGAGAGAGGACTAGGAAAGGTTTCCAGCTCAGTATCGAGTTAGCTACACCTGACAATACACGGCATGGGGACATAATCACTATATATATTTATATATTTATATTATATTTATATTATATGATACTTATATCATATTATATATGATCAACTCTAGACATACTGTAATGATAATGAATTTTCATTCAAAATAAACATATAACATTTCATGCTCAATAAAATGTTTTAAAATGATTATATAAATAATTAAATGGTGTAGTTCTTTTACTTAGAAATCTCTAATAAACATTGTATTATACATTTTACTATTCCTTATCTAATGGAAATAGGCACATAGCCTCATCACGTGGACATAGCCTCATCTAGTGGACATAGGCACATAGCCTTATCTAGTGGACATAGGCACATAACCTCATCTAGTGGACCTAGTCTCATCTAGTGGACATCCCCTTATCTAGTGGACATAGCTAGTTTCCTATTCATTAAAAGAGGCTTGTATTATTATTTTTATAAGGCATACAAACAGAAAAATAAGAATAATTTTTCTTTATTCTACTGCAAAGAATAAACGGGCTTCAAGTGTGTAACTATTGTTACTAAGAATGACATTGAAGCACTTAGCAATGGTTAAGGATGTGCTATCCAGTGGTGATACTAGTTAAGTTCCCCTTTCAGACCTTGCGATCTATAGGGCAGATGATATAAAGGTCATCTGTTTCTTTGGCCAACAGTTAACGAGCAAGGTGCCATGTGGCCAGCACAAGGGGAGCCTTAAGTATCCCGAAATTCCAAAGCCAAGTCTTCACCGAGATTCGTACCCAGGACCCCAGGTTAAGAAGCCAAGCACTTTACCACTCAGCCACTACTCCTAAAAATGTTAGTTATCAGTTCTATATAAAGTAAAAGTTCCCCTATCAGACCTTGCAATCTACAGGGCAGTTGATGTAAACGGTCATCTGTTTAGGTGGCCAGCACAATGACCAACCGCATTTAGTTTTCCCCAACTAATATAAGGACTGGTTGGACTCATAGACGCCCCGTAGATCTTGAAATTAAAAATCCCTATTTCTCCAGCAGTCGAATATGCGATCTTTCCCCCTGTTTCGAAACCTAGCTATTTACCCCTTGGCCACTTCGCCTCTAATCCTCGCTACAAAAATATTGAGTTCTTCTAGTTAACATATCATTGTATTGATCCAGCCATTTTGCTGCTTAAGCTTTTGCAAGATTGTAGCCCAAGCTTTGCAGCATCGTATTCTCTTGTTGACTACATTAATGATAGTTTTTTTCTGGTTATGTTGCTGCAGACTAATTAATTAAATGGCAATAGAAACATGTCTTATATGTGTTTGTCCTTGGAAATGGATTAAGAAATATGTTGTCTGAATAGTTGGAACCGCCTAGGCCCTAGTTGTGATCAAGTGTATGACACAGTGATATAAATAGATATTTTGAATTCAGGAAAGCAAAGGAATCCTGACCGGATATCACAAAGTGCATGTCCTCCTTACCTCCGTGCCTGGTGTGGCAGGCGTAGATGACCCATGCTACACACAGCGACCACGTGGGTCTGACCAGGGCCTCATAGAGCGACTGCTGCCATGGCAACCACAGGTCAGAGTTCATCTTCCACTGGATGTGGTTGATAAGTACGAGAAAGACGCCCACGGATAGTGACGTCACCCATAAAATGATCACGATTGGCTGAAAAGAACATGAATATATATTGTATTAAACTCACCAGATTCTGAAGGGCACATAGTTATCAATTAACCAAGCCTGTCCTTAAGAACATTAGAGTATCTGGTTTGCGCTGGAAGTGAATATGAATATTTTTTTCCCAAACTTATCAAATATGAATTTAAATTGGTTCATACTTACACTGGTAAAAGACAGATTGAAGACTTGGGAGACAAAGCCTTGGATAAATCCTTGCAGCTGCACGTAGTGCGTGTATGTTATGTTTAAAAGTGTAAGGTTAATGAGCCACTATTTCTTTTCCTAGTCTCAAAATCCACCGAGAGACGAGTGTCGAGAATCAAAGTTAAGTGTGAATGATGTCATTGGTCAACAATGGTAACATTTTGGGGTTACGAGTCATATCCGTTACCTCTGCAGATCTCTATTCGACCCCATCCACAGCGAAAGGGGAAAAACTATTTCAATTTGAAAACTTGGTCTTCAAATATTTGTCAACAAAATAGGAAAGGTTTAAAAACGCTACACTATTTCCAACTCTTACATTTGAAAAACAATGTTTACTAACTACAACCCAGACTCCAGTCGGATATCCAGTAAATGGCTAATATTACCAAACTTACCGTAGACATTGGCTTCTGCTCGGGATTGTAATACATATTTACAGCCAGCAAC
The DNA here is from genome assembly GCA_036873155.1 of Biomphalaria sudanica. Lineage (NCBI taxonomy): Eukaryota > Metazoa > Mollusca > Gastropoda > Planorbidae > Biomphalaria > Biomphalaria sudanica. Next base: position 300,804 of record JAZGLO010006651.1, on the reverse strand, counting down.
ATGCCGATACCATAGGCAGCCACACGCGTGTAGGGCATGGAATAGACGTAGCTCCAGTATTCCAGAAACCTTAGGTCCATTCTAGGAATGTATGGAAGATTTTCATATTTAAATTTAAATAGCTAGCTTTCTGGTGTGTCCGGTCACACATTTTTTTTTCAAAGGTAGACCCAATGTGACAATATTTGTGCCCATTTTTGCGCTTAGCAGAATAAATTTTTTTTGGTTTAGTTTCAGTGACAATATGCATGTTTTGTTTTCACATGTAGAACTAGAAGCTTAAACGACATGGAAATATATAGACTGGCCAACAACACAACCATTTATATTCGCTCATTTTCATTATGCTAGCGATATCGACTGAAAAAAAAAACAATGATTAAGTTTTTTATCAAACAAAACCTTGTGATCTTCAGTTTAAGAACCTTACAAGCCTTGGACACATTCTGTATCTATGTCTTTATCACCCTCTCAATCTCTCTCTCTCTCTCTCTCTCTCTCTCTCTCTCTCTCTGTCACTTATATGTCTCTGTGCTAAACCAATACCAAAGCCCTAGTCTACCGAACCTGTGTGATGATGAGCATTCTGCCATACGGTAGTGAAACGTGGTCAACCTACTCATGGCAGGAAAAGAAAAGCTGAATACCTTCCATCCCCAACTAAGGTAGCAGGATAAAAGAACCGATGAGGAAGTGCTGCGAAGAACCACTGGTCGTCCACTTCTAAGGTATACGAATATTTGCAAACGCGACAAGAAGCTCTTCAAAATCAACACTAACAGTAGGGAAAACAGTCACTGGAGAGCAAGCACAAAGGAAGAGTCCTAGATTACAGATGGCATACACACCAGAATTAGAAAGAAGGGTAAAAGTGCAACATCGCCTGGTGATTTCAGATACCCAACCAGTGACCGCAACTGTGAATCGAAGATTGCAAAGGGAAAACAACATCACTTGAGACGTAAATTACCAGAGACAAACCTTTATATTTAAAAAGTGTTTATACTTAACGAAAAATAAAAGTAAAATGAGTTTACTTACAACACAAACTGGCCTCCGTTAAGATACTCGGCCACGAAGGCCGAGGCAGCTCCCACAACGCACAGGGAAACCAGCATAGCAACACCAACCTTGCGATTCCTGTTTATGAACGAAAACAAATGCAGAGGTAGATCTTGTGCCTTCGGTTAGTTGATTGATATTTACTTGAAATAATGTTGGCCTTACACTATTTTAATTGATGATAAAATAGTTTCATTGAAAGCTTTTCACTTTTCGAGGATACAACGAACTTTTCCCGGCTTCAAAGTGACACTCTCAACGAAACGTCTTTTAGTGGAAACGGAAAGGCTAGGAGGTAAAAGGAACACTTCCACTAGAGGCTTCCACAGTTCGTTCAAGAGAAAGACATTGCACTTGGGCAGGATGAACCGTTTTAATTCCTATGCAGTTCCTCACGGGGGTCGCATGCTGCTGCGGTGGCCCTCTTAGGTTAAATTGCAGGAATACGAAGGAATCTCTCGTGAGTTCGGCGTCCGGCCTCTCCGGAAAGGGGAAACAACGACGCGGTTCAAGGAGCAGTGTTCCACACTAAAAGGTTGTGATTGTGATCGTCTAGTAATAAATATTCTAGATGATAGGACACCTAGGACAAGTGAAGAGCCAAGCTCTGAATCCTGGGTAAATTTGTTCTCTTAAGGTCAAAGGTTAGAGTAGGGCGCAATCTCGATAAAGCTCGTTTTGTTAGACAAATTGAATATTTTTGTTCCTGCTGTTGATTAGTGCATTAAGAAAAAACTCAGAGACATGCAGAAAATGACGGAACTACATTATTTGATATAGGAAATGAGCAAAAATCTGGAACCAAAGTCCTAAGGCAATAGATAGTCCTTAGGTCTGAAGCCAAAATATGATATATGGTTAGTTTTTAACAATGTCATCTTTGTTAAGAACATTAGAGAAAGAGACGGAAGGGGAGACAGAGAGAGAGAGAGAGAGAGAGAGAGAGGGAGCAGAGATAGAAACACAGAAAGAGAGAGATAGTTATTTATTATGGTGTATTAATATGTGAATAAAGTAAATAAAATAGAAACTACTTGAATCTGTCTGTTATTCTGCCATATATCTTACGAGTACAAGTATGTAATATGTGTGACTAGAGATTTTATCCCATTTAATGCTTTGAATGTTTCAAGTGTATACTTACTTGTATGTGGCGTAAATAAAGACAGGGGAAATAATGTACAGCTGCATATCAACAGACATATACCAGGACCAGGTCATACACTGAAACGAAAACAAAAAATAAAACATAACGAACAAGTCATGAAATAAAATTAAAATTTATAAAATTAAAATATCAAGACAATTTTGATACAACCTATGAACAGATGAAGCAATGTGCAGCCCCATGTCCAGAGAGCTTTGTACATGAGATACATTAGTTGTTTTTTAAATAATTATTTCAGGAAAACTGATAATAAGAAAGATATTGATTGCTAATTTTTAAAAAAAAGTGAAATAGCATGTATATATTTGGGCTAGCCCTTGCAATTGGAGACTAGACCCCCCCTCCCTTGAAAATCAATATAACAAACATAATAATGTAATCTTGTCATGATTAATTGCAACGCTTTCTATTTACACAAACCTCGTCTCCCCCCCCCAACCCGCATTTTATTTTCTGATTCTACCTCTGCCCATTAATGAGCCCATCCTAATCCTAATTACAAAAGATAGATCAAACACCCCCAGTGCAATAACCGATGATTTGTACTTTAGTCTGAAATGAGATTTTTTTATTTTTTACATGAGTCTAAATTTGTTGTTCAAATACACTATGTAGTATTTTGAGTTTATGAGTACCGATACATTCGCTAGTGACACGTTTATGGCTCAAGGGCAACAAATCAGATTCCAGAAAAATGAATTAGGGGACATGCTCCATAAACGCCGACATTAACATTTTTTTTTCTTAGCATCACTTACTGTTGTAGACTCATCAGATACATACGTACAGGGTTACATAGTTACAAAGTTATATTTACCTTTTTATCTGGCCTGTAAAAATTATTGACATAGAAAAGGTGGGACCACCATTTGTCTTTGCATTCTTCAAACTCCTCGAAGTTGTCTGCCTTGAGTGGCCCTCTGACTATGTGGTCATACAAATTGGTCCCTACGGCAAGCACCATCATGTACATTGGCGTCAACCTTTGGATTTTATTGACAAGTTACATATAGCGTCTAAATGAACTAGCGCCTAAAATGTATTTAATTAGCATGCTGTATCACAGAACAAGTTTAGAGTTGAGTGAATGAATTTATTATGCAAATTAAATGACTACGTTTTATTTGTAGTTTAGTTTTTATTGTCCATGACATTCGTGTCTCTAGTAATTTGTTGTTTCAAAAGAATGACTGATCAAATAACCATTTAAATAAACATGGAAACAAACAAAAACATTGGCCAATGGTTTTTCCAGTTCCTCAGTGATAAACGGAATCATTATTTATCAATTAGTAATGTTTTGTATCGTTTCTAAACAAATGTGATTTCTCTTTCGTTGTATTTTTAAAAATTGTATTAGGTTTTCATTGTCACTAAGAGATCTATTTATGTCACACAACTTCTAAGCCATAGTTCTTAAATAGAAATTGTATTATTCCATTATTTTTAATATTTTTAAAAAATCAAATTCTTCACTTGCCGTCTCATTTTTGGATGACAGATTAAAAATGTCTATATAAATCTATTTATATTTATATTAGGTCTATATTAATCTAGTTACGTCCAAGGAAAGAACACAAAATGTCCCCTGCCCCAACTTTTGCTTAATCACCAAAACCTACATACCGCCAAAAGTTACAAACCTCTAAAAGTTACAAACCTCTAAAAGTTACATACCGCCAAAGGTTAAACACCGCCAAAGGTTAAACACCGCCAAAGGTTACACACCGCCAAAGGTTACACACCGCCAAAGGTTAGGCCTAAATACCGCCAAAAGTAACACACCGCCAAAGGTTACACACCGCCAAAGGTTACATACCGCCAAAAGTTACTTACCGCCAAAGGTTACAAAACGCCAAAGGTTACAAACCGCCAAAGGTTACAAACCGCCAAAAGTTACTTACCGCCAAAGGTTACAAACCGTCAAAGGTTACAAACCGCCAAAGGTTACATACCGCCAAAAGTTACATACCGCCAAAAGTTACTTACCGCCAAAAGTTACATACCGCCAAAAGTTATTTACCGCCAAAGTTACTTACCGCCAGAGGTTACTTACCGCCAAAATCGATGTAGAAAGAATGTCAACCAAAACATTGGTTTTGCTCTGGTCTCCATAGTCCTCAGTGTGATGTACATGACCAAGAAACCACTAGGGAATAAGATACAAGCAGGACTTATACATTAAGCTTATAAACACTGAAAAACGAGAAGTTTGTATTTTTCTATGACACTCTAGTATAAATTATATTTTTTTAAAATCTTGTACATCAAATATCATATATGCTTTACATTTATTTTAAAGCTGTACTGTGGCATGGCGCAGTGTGGCCGATGTATTCTCAATATAAGGGAGGAATTCAAAAGGTTCGACGGGTTCCGAATCCAACAAGTTAGGCTTTTTGTTTTGTTTTGTAAACATTCGACCTATATCATAGTAATTACAATGTTTCCAGTCAGGCGACCCAATTGCCTTGTAACTAGATACGTTGAGGTATATTTTGATAGTGTGGTAAAAGTATTATTTCCATTTATTCTTCTTATTCTCTGAAAGTAAGAGTTCTACTGCAGTCGAAGTATTAATTCTATTTGTTCTTCTTATTCTCTGAAAGTAAGGTGTTATTGTGGTCAAAGTATAAATTCTATTTGTTCTTCCAGACCTGATAACGAAGAATGTATCTACGGCCAAGTGTGCCGAGCCCACCAGGTGAAAGGTTAAACTTGATGATCTAATTACCAGTTCTGCCGTGTTTTCTGTGAGAGAGAAATACATAGATTGGCTTAGCGTATATTACATTTACCTCGTCTGTTTCAGACATTTTTTTACGAGGTATCACCACATAAACAAAGCAAGGGATCTATAGAGCAGAGCAAGTAATGGGTCACTGAGCTTGACCCATATGACCCATCAAGTTCTCGACCCAGACCCATCATGACCCATTTTGGCGAAATAAAATATTGATTGGTCTCAAGGCGGCCATCTTGGAAACCGGAGGGTTACTTAAGACCACAATACACAGCGTGTGTATCAACATCCCTGTAAACTTTAAATCCCATTTTTCTCAAAATAAATTTTTCATGACACACACAATCTTGTTTTTTATTTTTCTAGAAATCTAGTTGTCCAATTGTTTTTTTTATTGCATATATGTGTTCAAATATATATATACTACATAGTAACAGAGCGAAATTTTAAAATTAAGTCAAGAAATGGAGATATTAGCAGATTATGAACAAATTTAACTTTAATTTTCTATACAAATGTATGGAAGGGCACGTTTTGTTTTTGTCGCAAATTTAAAAAATCGAGCAATGACGGGTTTTTTCAGAGTCAGGCGGAAACTAAGGATGGGTCGTGGGTCAGGGAGCATTGACCCATGACCCATTTGACCCATCCAATTTTGCGACCCATTTGACCCATTGACCCATTACTTGCTCTGCTATAGAGCTATCATCCTCCCTACATTGCTCTATGCCTCAGAAACATGGACAGTGTACAGAAAACATGCAAAGAAACTGAACCACTTCCACATGACATGTCTAAGAAAAATACTGAATGTTAAAAGGCAAGAAAAAATACCAGATACTGAAGTCCTTCGAAGAGCGGGTCTGCAAAGCATCCACACAATCCTGATGCAGTCCCAGCTGCGATGGGCAGGACACGTCTGCAGAATGGAAGACCGCCGCATCCCTAAACGACTGCTGTATGGCCAATTAGGAAAGGAAAGCGCTCGCAAGGTGGTCAAAGAAAGCGCTTCAGGGATACCCTCAAAGCTTCTCTGAAGGCGTTCAGCATAGACCCAGCCACCTGGGAAACAGAGGCACATGACAGAGCATCATGGCGTCGCGCTGTGAAAACTGGCGCACAGGTTGCTGAATAAAAGAGAACAGTGCTGGCAGGAGAAAAACGCTAAAGAAAAGCAAGGCCAATGACACTAGCTCTAGCTGGAATAACCTGCTGAGTGTGCAGCCGAACATTCCGAGCTCACATGCTGACATGAGGAGGCATAAAACCCCAGTGCAAAGCCCTCAGCCCCCTGGATGACAAAAGTGGTCATCATCGAGCCACGATGGACGAACCATATTACATTTACCTACAGTTATATCTATTTAAATAAAACAATATTAAAATCGAGTTAATTCAAAAACACAGCGGATTCTAAATTCCTATCAGAGAGGGATGGTGCAGATGAAAACAAAAGTTTAACCTCAATTTGTTGAGTTAAAGATACTTTTTTTCAACCCCTCCTTACCCTACACCCAAGCAAAACGTATGTAGATGACTTACTAAAAATAATATTTGCTTCGTCTAGCAGTCCGCCGTAAGTGTAACAGTGTCCGGCAACAATCCAGGCCATGCTGACCACCTTCATCCCCTGCGTTGAGATACACAATTTTAAGGAAATTAGTGTGCATTCTGAACAAAATCGGATGTTATATACCAAAATTAGGAGAAAATTTAACATATAGATCAAACAAGGACACGACATTATATATATTAAAGGCAATATTTGTATGACTTAGCTGAGATCTATTTTTAAACTACGTTGAAAGCAAATAAATTACAAGATGCAATGTCATAAAATATATATTCAAAGTAAACTCTAAAACCTACTCAATGTAATACTTAAACCATTTCAGTTTTACCATAAACCATTCGAATTAATGAATTCCCCGCATGATGAGAGACAATCTAACAAGCACTTGCAATAATACTAGTAATGATAATAATAATAATAATAATAGTTATTATCCATAAGGAAATTTGTCTTACTATTTGTGCATAACACCAAACAAAAACATTATAACTATAGAAAACCAAAATATACATTCACACCAGATTCACTCATAATTTACATGTAAAATGTTTATACCAGATAGTTGCATTTTATATAATGATTTATGTATCATGTTGACAAAAATGTTCAAAATGATAAAAATCTAGCGATGTTTCTATAAAAAGTAAAGTTCCCCTTTCAGATCGTTCGATCTATGGGCAGATGGTTTTTTTGGGGGGGAGGGGGGCACGGTTAACGAGGATGTCATGTGGCCAGCATAACCACCAACCGCCTCTACTTATCCCAACGAATGTCAGGTACCCATTATAGTTGGCAAAACTTGGGAGCGCCCTCAAAGTTTTGAAATAAAAAATCCCAAATCTGCCAAGAGCTCACCGTCGCGCCCCCCTGATGTTTACATAAACTGCAGGTTGTTTTTTTTCCTTATGACTAGATGTGGCTTTTGATTGAACATTTGCATCCACTCCCATTTTGTCATTACCTGTATGCAGGTAAATGTTTCTCTAGTGGTGTCAGCATCAATAAGGCGCAGGAAATTGGAGTAGAAGGACAGGCGATTGATCAGATCTTCAACTGTGGAGATCAAATACACAAACACTAGAATACAATTCATTGGCTTTGTACAAGACTGTAAGCAGGACATATGGCCGAAGAGAAGTAAGCAAAATGTCATTGGAAGTTCCAATTATGTTGGCTGAATAGTTAAGTGTTTGGCTTCCGAACCTAGGGTCCTGGGTTCGCATCTTGTTGAAGACTGAGATTTGAATTTCCGGATTTTTAGGGCGCCCCAAGTCCACCCAGTTCTAATGGGTACCTGACTTTATTTGGGGGAAAGTAAAGGCTGTTGGTCGTTGTGCTGGCCACGTGACACCCTGCTAATTAACAGATGGCCACAGAAACAGATGAGCTTAACATCGCAAGGTCTGAAAGGGGAACTTTACTAAATAATAGAGGTGCATGGAGTAAAGAACTAATCAACATTGGTATAATATGAAATGTTTTTATATGCTAGTTCAGATGGTCGCCTTCAGTCAGGCTATGGGCTATGTCAGTCTTCAGTCTTTTTGTGAGCGTGAAGTTCAAAAGTATGAGATGAATGACATGATAGTCTGGGCTAGGCAGACAGAGAAAACTATGAGATCAAAGCATTAAAGAGATACTTCTCAATCCAAAGACAGACGAATGAAGAAAGAAGGTATGCAAATCATGTGTTGTGCCCCAATGGTTCAACAAGCTAAGGGATAGGTGAAGCTTAACGAGTTTTACTTAGGAATGTTGCCTCTTCTCCGTGACGCAGTCTCCCTCCTCCCCCCACACCCACCACACAGAAACTGATACACTTAGAGCTGATGTTAATTCTTGACTTGTGGTAGTTTAATGAGAACGTAGATCTAGCAACGCTGTTGTTGTTGTTTTTTGTGTGTCTCTAAAGAATGAAAGTAACTTAAAAAAAAGGTCTTCAAACGTTGGAGAGACACTTACTGGGGGAGGGGGGAGGTTAATCAGTGCTGTACCCTTCATATCCCTTGATTTTCTCCCTTTAATGTCATTATGGTTATGACAACACTGTCAATATGTTTCTGTGGAAGCTCTCTAAAGACTGTAGATTATAGTTTTGAGAATAAAAAAACGTCTAATTGATTTAGACAGTATCTTAACAAGAAGAAAATCAATTGAATATTTTTACATAATTGTGTGGCAATGGCAGGACAGGTCACTTATTGAATTTTATAAAAGTAGATTTTTTTTTAAATCAAAGTGTATTTGTGCATGTGTGTGTGTGTTTCTTTTATTTATTTTCAGACTTCAGTTGAATGAAGCCCGTGAGGAAATAGCGTAGCCTATGTATTTGAATCTAAAAAAAAATTAACAGGGAAAAGAAAGATGCAGACAGAAAAGCAATGTGAAACACCTAGAAAGGACGAAGAAGGTATAGAATATAGAAATACATTCTACTCAAGACAAATTACAGATAGGAACGGAGAAAGGCGCCCAACATGTGTTTAGTGCCCCAACATGTGTTTAGTGCCCCAACATGTGTTTAGTGCCCCAACATGTGTTTAGTGCCCCGACATGTGTTTAGTGCCCCGACATGTGTTTAGTGCCCCGACATGTGTTTAGTGCCCCAACATGTGTTTAGTGCCCCAACATGTGTTTAGTGCCCCGACATGTGTTTAGTGCCCCGACATGTGTTTAGTGCCCCAACATTCTAACGGTCTAAAGGAAACGTGAAGGGGAATTGATAAAGTCGCTGCACGAAATGTAGGTCAGGTTGGGGTCTTAAAAGAAAAAAATGGTTTTAGATTTTTAAACGTATCGCAGTCTAAAAAAATTTTACCAGCTTACTTTGTGTATCTAGCGTTGTTAGATTCTATTTCTGGCATATTGAGCAAACTACATGCATTGGAATGTAATATTGAAGCTAGTACTTGCACTGAAATGTTTTCTTTCTATATGCACTGATACATACACTTTGGTTTGTATCAAACACGGAATCAAGGGGTGGGAACCTTGGTGGTGTGGTACATTCGTGCTCTTGAACCTAGACCAACATCTATCTAGCTATTCTATAGATGCCTGGTGGTGTACATACAGTAAAGTAAACAAATAAATACACCTTTCAGACGTTGCGATCTATAGGGCAAAAGATGTACAGCTCATCTGCTTCCAAGGCAAACGGTTACCAGGGTAGCAAGCACAACAACCAATTTCCTTTATTTCTCCAACGAATATCAGGTATCTATTAGAGTTTGGTCGACTCAAGGGAGACATAAAATTCACAGATTCGAACCCGAGACTACTCGGTTCGGAAGCCAAGCGCTTTACCATTCAAACACCGCTGGATTACATTAACTACGGAATTACAGAGATGTACCGACCATTACCGAGATGTACCGACCATTACAGAGATGTACCGACCATTACCGAGATGTACCGACCATTACCGAGATGTACCGACCATTACAGAGATGTACCGACCATTACAGAGATGTACCGACCATTACAGAGATGTACCGACCATTACAGAGATGTACCGACCATTACAGAGATGTACCGACCATTACAGAGATGTACCGACCATTACAGAGATGTACCGACCATTACAGAGATGTACCGACCATTACCGAGATGTACCGACCATTACAGAGATGTACCGACCATTACAGAGATGTACCGACCATTACCGAGATGTACCGACCATTACAGAGATGTACCGACCATTACAGAGATGTACCGACCATTACCGAGATGTACCGACCATTACCGAGATGTACCGACCATTACCGAGATGTACCGACCATTACAGAGATGTACCGACCATTACAGAGATGTACCGACCATTACAGAGATGTACCGACCATTACAGAGATGTACCGACCATTACAGAGATGTACCGACCATTACAGAGATGTACCGACCATTACCGAGATTGGAACCCAGGACTTTTGATTTGTTGGACAAGAGATTCAATTCTCAACGATACTTTCAAAAAATACATTTATTTAAACGATGCGTTTAGACAAAAAAAAAATCAATGCGACAGTAAGATGTAGAAAATGTTTTCCTATAATTTTCTTATTAGAATGATGCTAATTATTAGTCACCAGTTTTCGGTGAGATCAAAAACCGAACCACGAAAAAGCGTCTTGCTACTTCTCTTTGCAACATTTCTCTTCTTTCTCTTCTCTTCTTACTCATTTTCAAAGTGAAAAGATAATTTATTTAGAGTCAGGTAAATGTACCTATTGATTTAGGCTTTGGGACTTTGGAAGCCAATGAATCACTGCCAGGCAATTCAACCGCGTCCTCTTCTACCGCGTCATCTTCTGCCGCGGCGTTCTGTTGCGAGTGTTGGCAAGAGTCCAGCTGTCCAACAACATCAGGTGATGGGATATCCATTTCGAAAGCCCCTGGAACAAACAAATGACTACACCAAAGTAGGCCTACTGCAGTATGACTAAATTGGTTTTGCTTAACACTCATGCCATTCTAAATATGGAGATAATGAATTTAACAATGTATTATAGGCAATGTATAAACTATACAACTCTTAGACTTTTACCCAATGAGGATTTTCATCGTTAAGTGAATCGAAGAAAACTGCTCTTTGTTTACAAACTGATTTGAAAATCCGGTTTAAGTATCTTTGGCAATAAAATACAACAAGAGAGATGAAGTGAAAACGGTATTAATAAATGTGGGGCTATATAAGGTAACTATCTAAACGTAACAAAATGTAAAAAGTTAAGAGACGTTAAAATCGATTAACTAAACAATACTAGGAACTCTACATTGAAAGATCTATCTTGCCAACTAAATGGTCAATTTAATACTGTTATCAATATTTTAACACTTTAAAACCGTGATTTGACCTAATAGTGGGGAAGCGTGGTCAGGAATCTAAGTACGGTTGAACTTGGCTACTATGAAGGGGTCGAGGTTCGACACCCGACTCGAGCAGAGTTGTGTTTACTGAGCGCCTTAAGGCAGCACGGAAAACCTACTCCCAGATATCCCCTCCCCCCCCCCTCACTGGTCCACAAATGAGATTGGACCAAAGCGATCTGAGCATGCTATTGGCATGAAAGTAGCACTATATAAAAGCCATAATTTATTTTATTTATTTATTTAATTATGTTAATATATCATATTCATATCGAATTGCATGGGACTAACATTCACTTTCGTGTAGTCCAAATAGAAAATCTGTATACATTTTTTTTATTTATCACCATTCCAAAAAAAATTATATATTTTTACTTGTAGGATGTATGTAGAATGTTGCCATATTTTTTTCTCTGTTACAAAATTTAGACAGAAAACTATATTTACAACTAGAGCAAAACAAGTTTTTCAATGTCAAGAGAATGTCACAATGACATTCAGCATGACTCACTGTTGCAGTAATGATTGAGGAGGATAGTGTCTTTTTCAGGCTTTTTTTCTTGGAGGTTTCCTTGGCGCTGCCACCGAAACCATGGTCCGTGAAGTCTGTAGATATCCAACACCGAACATCCGGTCACTAGGATTAGAAATGTCACCAAGATGACTCTGAAACAGGAAGCAATTGAAACGTTCCTACCGGCAGTCAACCAAAACGTAGCCTGGATGTTAGAACAACTTTTTTTACTTGTCATTTTATTAGAACTAAAAAAAAAAACATAGTCAAGAATGAAACTTAAGGCCTTGAACTCAAGAGAAAGACATGTATTCGATGTCTCGGCACAACATGATTAAAAATAACACTAATATTTGAGGTTGGAACTCAGCGTAGCAGCATAGCTCACTATTCAACATTTATAAAATAAACTTAAATATAACAAAAGACCAAAAGGTAGATGTACTAACCAAGACATTTAATATTTTTGTCTTACAATAGCTACATAAAACCCAATAAATCTGTGGGGAGCATCTATATGTGTGTATGTGTTTCAGTATAATGGAGAAGTGAACACTTTGATTATTTCCATTCACCTCGCTTTTTACTTGACAAAACAATGTGGGCTATGAATTAGTTCTTCAACAGAGATTTGTACGTTTTTACAAAGCTTATATCAACTCACTCAGTCTGGTAAAAAGTTTGTATGTTATTTCTCCCACACCCAATCTCGGATCGAGCTGAAATTTTGCACAATTATTTCTTTTAACTGACAACACAAGAATCAATTTAAAAAATTAAACAATTAGTTAATTAACTAATAGTAATTATTTATTTTTGTTTGGTATCGAAGAAGGGAAATAAATCGTACTCAACAGATGTGATGGTATAAGATGAAACGAGGAGTTGAGTTGAGGAGGCTTGAACAAGGGATAGAAATTATACTTGACTGGTGGTGGTATAAGCTGAATTAGTCCCCTTTATAGGTCACCGCTAAACAGAAACTATTGGTAAAATATCATTAATCGCACAGATTTATTGTTATTGGTCTAGATCTATTACAAATTTAATTACAAGACTGATCCCATCTAATTAATACTGTATTAATACAATTACACTTCGTTTAAGCTTTGTTTTTGTTTTTTAATTATTTTTTGTTTTTCTTGTTGTGCTCTGAGCTCCGACAGATGGACAGCACGAAAACAATAGCCCTTTTTTATATTATTTTTATGGTGGCCTCTAAAAATGCACAAAAAATGAAAAATGCATCAAACTATGCATATTATAATATTATTCTACAATTCCAATGCACCATTACCTATACAACATTTAGAATCTTGTAACTAGCACTGCCCAGCACTTACATAGTAGCTACAGCCCCTGGGTCCTCAGATAATGATGGCTCATCAAAGCACGTGACTTTATGGACTTCAAGTTGCAAAGCTGCCAGTGTACCTGCGACATTAAAGCGCATTCTTAAGGAATGGGGAACAGTAAGAGTGCCCAGGTGTCAGTGCTGAAAACGTATTTTTAAATTCAATAGTATGGCTGAAGAAATGTGGGTAAAACTATTTTCTGATATAGCGTAATTATGAGATGTACATTAAAACAATGTTGATACTTGATCTATACGGTGTAGTTGAAATACTTCTGTAGTCTTTAGTGTCTACGTTTCTGTTTATCTACCAAAGTCATAGTTACTAGAAAGAATGGGAGTCTGTTTAAGCAAGCCAACTAAATTAAATTCGAATATAGAAAATAGAAATAGATATATTTCAAATATTCTGGAAATGAAAATTAATGGCTCCATTCAATTTTACAGATATATCCCAGCTCAATTTATTTTGTTAACTTTTTTTTTTTGCTTTATTTTTGTTTTTAGTGCATAAATAGTGGAAGACACATCTACCAAGTATACCATGTTGGAGTTTAAACGACAGTCAATGGATATAGTTTATCTCTTCCATTCTCCTCGGCAAAGGTGAAAGGGATTTCTGGCTTGTTCTTTATGTCCAATGAAGAAAGCTAAAGCTAAATAAGTTCCCTGTTTAATCGTATATTTCCGATATGGCAATGTATAGGAGACATAAACTATTAAAACTAAATATAAAACAGAGTATGATTGACAATTTATGTCTACAATAAATAGCTAAAGTGACTTGATTCAATATCAGGAGAGAGTGTTGCACTAAGGGAGATAACTAAAACTATATACAGGCTGTTATACAGCACAATTGACTGTCAAGAAGTTTACAAATGTATTCAACCTTTGTTAAGAAAAGCCTTGATGTCTTCCGAGTGGCATGAGTCCGGCACACAAATCCCCCAGTTGAAATTTAGGTAAAAACTTTGTTTCTCTGTCCAGAAAGTGTTGACTTCTTTCTGTGGAGACAGTGAAAAAAGGTTTACCTCACAGTCAAAGCAAGGTGGTGTGGCTGACCGAATAGTGCATTCAAATCTAAGAAATAAAGTGGAATTCAAGGAGCACCTCTAACGAAGACATTATCGCATCTATTGCCTGTAGAAAACGTGCTCAGATGAGAATTGATTTCTATGCTCAAGAAAACCATATAACACAAGCACACACAAAAACGTTTTATACTGAAGTGTATGTGTGGGAAAGAGGGAAAGAAAATGGGGAAGGAGAGAGAGAAAGAGCAAGCAAAAGAAAAAGAGAAAGAGGTAGAGAAAAAGAATGAGAGAAAGAAAAGGCAAGGAGAGAAAAAAGAGAGAGAAAAGATGGAAAAAAAAAAGGGAAGAGAGAAAGAGGTTAAGAAAAAAGAGAAACAGAAAGAAAGTCTTCACATCTTTTCTTGAGTTCTGAGCCTAACTGATGCTCTGTTTCATTCATCACTCTTCGCAGTTTTCTCACGGCCATGGCCAAATTTTGATTCACGTTGCCTCGCTGCGGGGAAGAAGAGGAAACCGTGTCTCGTATTCTTTTCGACTGCCCCAGACTTGCTGATCTCCGTCTCGACAGGTCTGGGAAAACGAAAATTCTCGACCTGTATGGTGACATGTATGCACTACGCAAAACAGCAGGGTTTCTGTCCAGGGATTTTGCAAGAGAGGATTTGAACTTCTCAAACCCTCACTCAATTTGAGTTTGATAAAGATGATTGATCAGTCTTACAAACTAGTAGGATTAAAAGCTTGTACTTTCCATATGCAAAATACTTTTCTATTCCAAGACTACGAATAGTAAGTATACTGAGGTAAACAGGCGCTACATTTAAAGGATCCATCTCTCAGGCTTCAACAAGTTTTTTGTTTTGTTTTGTTTTATATTAGTAATAAAAATGCAAGTGATCTTTGTATAACAATGTTCATGTTTGACTTTTGAAACGTTCGGATATTAAGCGTCCACCGCATAACCAGTTGTATTAAAAATAAAAAACTCGGAGTATTTTTTTCACCAATATATTTTTTTTAACTCATTGTGTAACCCTTCAGCGAAAGTCGTACCCATGAAAGTCAAGCGACCTGTTATTTCATTTGAATATTTTTGTTTTGTATACCCCCTCCCCCCCCCAACTCCACAGTCGTTACGCAGTATCCGAAAGTTTCGTTGGTAAATTTTCGCCTGTTCAAACCAAGTCAATCGTATACCGGAAGTCCAAGTGTGTAATGAGGGCCGACTGGTATTTCCGCTCGACAATATCTGGTGCTGAAGACGATCTCCCCTCGGACTGTGCCCTTGCTGTCCACCGTTCCTGCAGGTACATAAGGGTGTATGTCCAGGCACTGGTCGTAGTCCCCTTCAAGTTGGAGTACTCCATTGATCAGACCAGCAGAAGGCCTGCCGAACGAGTCAAACACTGAAATTAGAAAACAATGGCCGCTATGAAGCCAGTGGGGAAAAAGACTTAGCAAAAAAAAAAAAAAAAACTAGTGTGTGACTTGGTCTAGTTGTAGAAGACAAGAGAATCACAAATATCTTATCTTATAATTTAATGGCTCTCTTTAAAAGAAAAAAAGAATACAAAGTTTTATTCATGTCAAACTTGTGAATTAGAGATTGGAATTGTTATGTGTCATAAAGATGTCGCGTACGCGTGAAGTTTTTTTCTTGTTTCATAATCGTGTATTTAGGTATAGGAACTAGTTTGTGTTTCGCGTCATTTGGCGTCATGAATCGCCTGTATGCTAGACGTCACGCCATAGTTTTTTGTACTTCTAGTGAAAAAAAGGCGTTCTGGCTGTGGCTTCCTTCTATGCTACAGTTTCTACTGTTTTTTCGTTTGAACGGGTACGTCAACTAAATACATAGATTTATTAATTAAGACTTAATACCAATCCAACTTTTAGGGCCTAGTTCAAAGCTGTTGATACTTTCTTCTGTGTGCAACAAAAGTTCCCCTTTCAGACCATGAGTACTATATGGCAGAAGGTGTAAAGGACATCTGTTTTTATGACCGATGGTAAACGAGCGGTTCATATGACAACCATAAAGATCAACCTTTTTACATTCCCCAACTTAAGTCAGGTACCCATTAGTGTTGGGTGGACTTAGTGGCGTCTTATGTAAACCGTCTGTCGTTATTTTGTTTTTCCATGTCTTAAATCAAATAAAATAATGCTCTTACTTTTCAGTGCCCATTTCATGTCGTCCACGTCAGGTTTCTCTGTTCGATTCTTCCATCTGGCTACTCCATCAAACCAGTCCATCAGATTGACGTAGCATGCGGCGCTGATGCCAGGCACAGGTGGGAACAGCTGTTCAGACCTGACCTTTTCTTTGGTCAGTACCGTCTTCAGAAGTTGGGCATAGTTGAATCTCAGAAACTCCACCTTCACATCCTGTCAAGGTTACAAAATATATTTTTTAAAATTATTAATTTTTATTTTTTGTATTTTTGCAAGAAATATTTATCAAAACGTCTCTAGCCCCGCATGCCCTCCTTTAAATCCGGCCCTGCTTCCAATTTCCCGGTGTAAACTAACATCTCTACTAATACCATCATTTCACAACAGGTGTTTTGTTTGACAAAGCTTAGAGCAACTCATTCTGTCTGAGTGGATCTTCTGGCATGTTATTGCTACCACTTTCCATTCTCAGATCAAGTTGAAAGTTTGGACAACATGGCTCAATCAACACAAAATTAATCAATTACTGGCTCAATCAACAAAATTAATCAATTAGTAATAAAAAAAAGTAAATTTTCTCTTTCAGAACTTGTGGTCTATAGGGCAGATGATGTTAATGTCATATGTTTCTGAACAGTTAATTATATAGGGATAATGAATTAATTTGCTTAATATCAAAAAAAGGAAATAAATATAATAAATATATATTATCGGGCTGTAATTTGGCATTTGTTCTTTTACATAAGCTTTGTGTTGTTATTGTTTTTGTGTGGTTTTATTTGGGTATTTTTTTCTATTTTGCTTGTTTTTTTTTACATTTCATCGTTTCTCATTATCTGGCTTGATGAGTTAGTTTAGTCTATACTGTAGTTTCAATGTCCACAGGATTAGATCACAACACTCTCCTGCTCTCAATTCGCATTACACGCCATCCTATTGTGTGCAGTGTGTGTATAAAGTAGGCAGTAATCCTATACTTACGTAAGAGTTGAAGTTGAAACGGGAGTACACCTTCCTCGCCTCCTTCTCTAGGTAAGTGCTCCATTCAGACTGTAGAGTACAAATAAAAGTACGTTAGCAAATAACTCTAGCAATGCAGAGGACTTTGTCATGCCTATACGTCATCATAAGTGCCAGTCGTGTTTCTTATTTAACCTCGACCTTTGTAAAGGCACCCAGTCACAAGACTCAGAGATTATTCTTGACAATCCAGCCTCAATCACTTCTCTGTGTCACCATGCCCTCTTAGACCTTACTCTTCGTCCTATGCAGGAAAAAATTATCACTTTCAATGTGGTGTCTAGATGGAAACATCCAAAGAAAAAATTATCACTTTCAATGTGGTGTCTAGATGGAAACATCCAGAGAAAAAATTATCACTTTCAATTTGGTGTCTAGATGGAAACATCCAGAGAAAAAAATATCACTTTCAATGTGGTGTCTAGATGGAAACATCCAAAGAAAAAATTATTACTTTCAATGTGGTGTCTAGATGGAAACATCCAAAGAAAAAATTATCACTTTCAATTTGGTGTCTAGATGGAAACATCCAGAGAAAAAATTATCACTTTCAATTTGGTGTCTAGATGGAAACATCCAGAGAAAAAAATATCACTTTCAATGTGGTGTCTAGATGGAAACATCCAAAGAAAAAATTATTACTTTCAATGTGGTGTCTAGATGGAAAAATCCAAAGAAAAGAACTGGATTATGTTACCAGCACAATACGAGATCCTCATAGAATATTGAGCTATAGTATAGACTAGTATAGAGTGACTACTAATACTACAGACACATGATTAAATCTCGATTGAAAATATTTTATTAGAGATATCGGTCTGAGGTGGATGCTTACAACGGGGACGCGAATGCGATTTATGACCAAAAAAAGTGAAATTTGTATTGTAGTTATTCCATATGTGAGTATTAATCAATTCAAAACGATAAATATTGCCAAGGTTGAAGAAATTCAATGAAATGACGTCGTCTCGTCTACTACATGGAACCTTTCTGCCTTTCAATTTTAGCGACAAGATGATTCCGAGGTTGTTGTTTTAACAAAAGATTTTAGTACACCTTCACCAACACGACTCACGTCAGAGCGGACCCATTCCTCCGACTCTTACGTCAGAGCGGACCTATTCCTCCGACTCTTACGTCAGAGCGGACCCATTCCTCCGACTCTTACGTCAGAGCGGACCCATTCCTCCGACTCTTAAGTCAGAGCGGACCCATTCCTCCGACTCTTACGTCAGAGCGGACCCTTTCCTCCGACTCTTACGTCAGAGCGGACCCATTCCTCCCGAGTGAAGTACCTTCGTACTATTTACGTCTTAAAGACTAGGCTCGCAAGACGTTTTGCTAAAGTCGAGGATGTACATGTTCTACAAACTCGAATCACACTTCAGTCTTGTCGCGTCACACCCTGAGGCCTACTTAATTTTATTTCAACTGCAATCTTCTGAGTAGCCGAAATAGTGAGTTGTAGACCCAAGGACATCGATGGAGAGCTGCAGGTGACAAAGGAAGCGGCAAAGGTACACTTGTTGGCCTAGATGAGCCTCACTAGTAAAAATTTGAGAAACACTGGGATAATGTAAAGCAGTTTCCGTAAAGTTTTAAAATGTCTTTAAAATCTAAAAAAAAAAATTATGTTCAGTTAATGTTAAGTCTAATAATTTTAATAATTTACATTTTAATATATCTTATAACTATTGGTCATATGTAACGGATTTTTAAAACACTCAGTTGACAGTTGTATAAGAAGAAATGAAATTGGTAATAAGCTGACTGTACCTGAAGTGTACTTAGTGTCAGGGTTCACTTTAGGCTTGGGTGGACTTGGTTCCTGTGGCTCGATAGGGGCTTGATAATTGTTATACAATTAGGAACAATTACTACTATATATATATTTAACTCCAACTCCAGAACAACACTAACTCCATGAAATTATAATGATAATTTACTACTTAGTAATCAAAAGAGCACAAATAGTGACATCAACTTCAATGTATATTTTACACATACAACACCAGTCCAGGAACATAATACAACTAACTACCAATTTCCCTCTATCAAACAAGGGAAACTCCCATTTAAAATCATTACGTGTATACTGTTCACATTCATGCCTGGGGGGGGGGGGGATAAACAAAGGGATATAACTCCTGCATACTTAAATAGTACAAAGAAATAACACAATCACTCTCACCATACCTGCCCCTGACACCTAGCAATGTGCGGGTGGTGCGGGCCTCACGAGTCTTCAAGTGGTGAAGGACATTATAAAAAAAAAAAATTACAGGGGCGGACTGGCTATATGGGCAACCGGAAAATGTCCGATAGACCGATGTCTAAATAGGGCGATGGCGCTGCCGAATGGGTCACGTTAAATGTCAGTGAACGTACTCGTGTGAATTTAAAACGTGAATCTGAACTTAAAAATTAAGAAGTATTTCTTGATGTTATGATCTAGTTATGTTTACTGTTACCAAAATTGACTCATAGATGGATTGTCCTGTCTAATTTAAGGTATATAATTGGGTTGGTCGGTTCGTCGCAAATTCCCAGGATTTCTCCAGGGAGAAATTAGTCATTGACTAATCCCAATTATTATTTTAACAGTTCAACATATAGCTAAATAGAAATCGAAAGGAAAAGGTAAAGAGAAAAAAAGAGAAAAGTAAAAAACAAAAAACTACTGGAATCCTCGGACAAGAGTTGCAGTAAAATGAATGATTGTCACTCCAGTTTGGCACAAACGATTCAGGAAAACTGATCCATCACATGATAACTTTCACGAAGGGACATTGACAGCTCCATTTACTCCTGTGTATCATGCCACGTTACACGACGTAGAAACACCAGCTCATGGGCGTAGACAGGGGGATGGGGGTTTTGGGGTTCAAACCGACCCCTCCCCCGAAATGAAATCCCCCCCCCTTGGGGGAATCGGAATTTGGTGAATGATTTTTTGCTTTTGATTTTGTTTATGTTAGGTGAGATTTTAATACTACACCATCACTTGCCCCAGCACTACCAATGGGGTTTTGAGTTTAAAACCCCCTACCATGGGTTTTGAGTTTTAAACCCCCTACTTGGGGTTTTTGCAGTTAACTCCCCCTCTTCTATAAAACAAAACAATAAAAAATGCAAACGAATATCCCCTAATTCCAAGAGCACAGTTAAGGGAGATTTTGATTTTAAACCCCCCTCCGTTTTTTTAAAGTCACCCCCTCCAGATAGTTTTGAGTTTAAGATCCCCCTTACAGAGCATTTTGAGGTGGAAAACCCCCAACAGATGATTTTGACGATAAAACTTCTCTTTTCGATATAAAATCTAAAGCAAACTACAGTCACTTAATTAATTCCAAGAGCGTATTCAAGAGAGGTTACACATTTTTACCAGTGGCAGGGCTCCCTTAATAAACTGCAGTGAATAGTCATCTGCCGAAATTGAAAAACACTAAATGTGGCTCAACAAAGATGGCTAAGACAGATTTTAGGAGTCAGTTATAGAGATCGGGTTGAAATCAAGGAAATCCTATGCCGAACTGGGAGTGGACCCTTTAGTAAGATTGTGAGAGAGCGACGCATGAGGTTTGCGGGACATGTTCTCCGACAAAATGAATTACGCATAAGAAGAGTTGCAATGATATCCTAGTACAACTTGACGCCACTCATTCATTGAAGTCCTCATGGCAGGTGGGAAGAGGCTTCAGACATTACCAGTGACAGATTTTTATGGAAACATCTTGACGTCAAATGCTCCGAATGGCGCGGGAGGGTCTAAGTCAGTAAGAATAGCACATTAGGTTTTTGAAATAAAACTTTTTAATAGCAGGAAAATGCACTGTAGATACCTCAGAATATGCATTTTGTTGGCTTTCAATATCAGAAATAGTGCTTGGCGGCGGGGCTTCGACCCGTGCTTGGATAGCTCCTAGCGCTCCCCCAGATCCCCTTGCTAGTATTGGCGGGGAATCTACAATTTTTCCACTAACTCATACCCCATTGCTAATAATGGCAGGTAATCTATAATTTTATTTTAAGCTTGACGGCAAATGCGCCAAACGGCGCGGGAGGGTCTAAGTCAGTAAGAATAGCACATTAGGTTTTTGAAATAAAACTTTTTAATAGCAGGAAAATCTGGTTTAATGGAGATGATAGCAAAGACTGCTGTCTTGTAATAACTTTATGAATGGATATTAACGCATTGAGAGTACAATGTATTGAGGAGGAGGGTGCTGTTTTGAAATCATCAACTAGGCTTTTGAGTTTGGTTTCATGCTGTACTATTCGTAAGGCTTTTGAGTTAGTTCTAATGCTGTACTATTCGTAAGGCTTTTGAGTTAGTTCTAACGCTGTACTATTCGTAAGGCTTTTGAGTTAGTTCTAATGCTGTACTATTCGTCAAAGACTTGTGAACTAGGGTTTATGCACGTTTTTTCATGTGCAGAGTATGCTAAAAACATCATGACACAATAATAATAATAGTAATAATAATAATAATAAGGCTTGTCTTCGAGTCCGAAGATTAATGAGGAATGCAGTATTTCCTGGCACAATAACCCTACCAGGATTTCATGCAGAAGACTGTTGATAAGGGCGTCTACAAGGTATTGTTATGAGCACAGGTGTAAACGTAAGCGATCTGTTTGTTAGTGAGGGACCTTTCTTCTCCCTTGAATGTGGACACATTTTTAGTTTGTTTTGTTTTATATGTTTTGATTGTTACTTCAGAATAGTTCAAACATCCTACAGATTAGCCGGGGGTGGGCTGGGAGTACTGGGCGGCGGGCAGCGACGACACTCCAGAAAGCATACCACGCGAATAGGCAGCCATCAAGTGTTTATGCTTTTCTCTTTTAGTTATATCATACTAATGTAATAGACTAACTAACATTGTGATTGCAATGTAGATTTTTTTTTTTACATATTGACATTTCCTATTGCCCCCTAGGTTTATTTACATGTTGAAATACAATACGTTATAGAAACCCTTATTTGCATACATGTGTTCAGTTTTATGTATATCATATGCAATTAAGTTGTGGGCCAAATCATAGGGTAATGCCCGGGCCGATTCTGACAGCCAGTCACGCTGGCATCAAACTAAGGACAAATTTACTCAGTAAAAAAAATTCCATGAATGAAGATTCACAAATAAAACTACTGTCTTTGAAATGTGAACTAAAAATGTATTTATTTGGCTACTTTGTTAATCTCCGTTAGTCTTTCTTGAAGTTTCAACTTTCAACCAGGTTGAATCAAAGTTACAAAATCTCTTTAAATCTCTGAAGGCGACGCACTTTTACACGCCCACTTTCTTCAGAGGCTCGTGGTTACATGTTGTTACATCATTGTTCAATGCATTGGTTTTATATGAATGACAAAAGTTATGATGGTACATTCTTTTATTCTTTGTTCAGTACACTGGTTTAATCTAGAATCTAGATTTCATAAATCTACCTCGAGACTCTAGATAATTGTAGTTTATTTTCATTTCAGTGTGTTTCTTTTTAGTTTCACTCATTTTAAACAGAATTCACCGCTTGTTGTCAATTATAATGTCTATATTTTGCATTTAGATTAGGCCTACCTTTATTTTCAGCTTGTTTGTTGTTTTTGTTCATACTAATGGCAATGTCAAAGATTTCGAAGACTAAGGATGAGTGCCGTGTTTCACGAACACAGTTACGACCTGCGACTAACTAGTTAATTGTTATACTGGAATGTAAACAAAGAATTTACTGCTTGGTCATGTGGTTTGAAGTCTGGGCTGTCGATTGGTGGCATCATTGTTCCCGGGTTCAAAGTAATTCTCATTATAATTTGAAGGAAAATCCGACAACGAGGAAGCTTTTAAGGCTTGGTTCTTCCGGCAAATGCGAAATGGCGAGAAAGTTGTGATAAAATGGATGCGTTACTCGATAAAAAAAAAAGAATCCTTATTTTGCTTCCACTGCAAACTCTTCTGAACAAGGTCAAGTCAAACATCTTCCTTTAAAATTCAACGTTGGATTTAGTGAGTTGTGGAAGTTATCGCCGAAAACCATGAGACCATCAGAGCTCGTGGATCGCTTGCTTGGAGGGAACTTGAAGTTCGTCTGAGAGGAGGGAACAGTATTAACAGAAAGGCTCCAGGTTTAATTAAATTAAATGAAAAATAAATACGGAGAGACTAACTGTAGAAAATCTTGGAAATCATTTTCTCAAAGCAGAATCTGGCACTATATGAGCGTCGCAAACGCGATGAAGAAAAATTGGAAGAACAGAAATCAAGGCAATTTCAAGGAGTTAGTGAAATTACTATCTAAGCACGCTTCACTCCTTAGAAAACATTTGCTGCGAACCAGTCCGAACAGATACAATAGCAATTAGTGAGTTTACACTCTGGTAAGCAAAGATTAAAAGATCAAGAATTACTTGCGATCAGCGAAAACAAATTTACGACTCACTAATTTGGTAAGTTTGTCCATTGAACAAGAGCAGGGGGGGGGGATTTATTTCGATAAAATTACTTGATAATTTCGCCAGCAAAAAAAAGCCCGTGAGTAGGTATAGGTAGCAATTAAGCCGTAAAGGTAAATACAAATGTGAAGCTAAGTGCTGAGACAATGAATGAAGTATAAGTATCACATACATAAGAATACCTAAGGCAGCCCTAGGGACCAACAATTGAATGAAAGAAACTATTGAATTAAATCTTAGCTTTTTATTTTTATTGACGTTTAGAATTGAAGCCACTCTCTATTTTCAGTGCATTTGGTTGACTCCTATACTGTTGTTTTGTATTTTCAGCGGTTAACACTTTCCAAAATGTACCATGTGGCCAAATGTGGCCTGGTATGAAGTATTGCTCAAAGGTGCATGATGTAACTGATAAGGGGATATCGCGAACGTCTCTCATACGCAAACTTGACGCACCCGAGTCACCCACATTTGGTGTGATCGCATGCTTCAGCCCATCCGCAGTGCAATGAATGAGCCTCCACCTGATACAACAGCCTTATGGATCACTATCTTCTGTGCCAGTATCTTTTTGTAAAACAGATTGATTTTTTTTTTTTTGCGAATTAGAATACTTGACACATTCTCGACAAAATAAATTTCGTTGTCATATTATGTTGTTTTTTTATTTAGGGTATCACGGGGAGTTGCCGCACCGGGCGTCATGTACCCGCTGCTGTATTATGGTTTAAGAAAAAGAAAAACTAACGATAGTTTCTATTGGGAAATTTGGAAATTGATTGGAAAGGGGTGAGGGTGGCAAATTGTTTCGACAACACAGTATTTTGTTCCTTACACTAAGTGATAGGCTTAGTGTAAACATGCACACACACACACACAACTAGCCAAAACACATACACTCTGACATTCGTTTATTAATAACTCCAACCTCCATATCTACCTTATTGAGAATGACTGGTTGGATTATGGACCATAGGAATGTCAAGAGTAACTTGAGATAGATATGTTTAATAATTAATCTCAACAATGGCAAGCATGTCTGCCATGTTGTGCTGTCTACGGTATTTTGTGTAGCCAGTGAAAATCTTTTACTATTGACTAGGTCATTACAGTCAAAACAACTCCACAAGGCCATTGTGGCTTTAAAATGTACAAATGGTCATTTTAATCTGGCAAGGATACCGAGCTTTGGTTGGAATAAAGGTTATATATAAATGGCGGCATCTCTGGTATGTACACATTCAGACTGAAACAATTTTAATTTTAGAAGTTTAAATTCAAGGTCACAACTAGGATTTAAACCCATCCACTTGACAGCATCTCGGCCTCAACCGTCATCCAGGAGGAGAAAAAAACAACTAAATGTTGCACTTTTATTT
Organism: Biomphalaria sudanica; assembly: GCA_036873155.1. Lineage (NCBI taxonomy): Eukaryota > Metazoa > Mollusca > Gastropoda > Planorbidae > Biomphalaria > Biomphalaria sudanica. The sequence goes on along the minus strand of JAZGLO010006651.1, from coordinate 275,460 downwards.
TGTATCATTCCCTAAACACAGTTTAAATCCTTCCATCCAATCATCACTACAACAGACATCAGCAGCTTTTAATGTTTAACTCTTTCTCTCCGTAATTATTTTCAACGTTTCGACGGGATTCTTTCTTTTGCTCAGTGGTATTTCACTCCCCTGTTAGGGTTAAGCCTCAATAACTTTTTTTTTTGTTTTGTGATCAGAAAATGTTTGACTTGGTCTAGACTTAAAGGGGAATGCATGTTCTTTTTAATATAAGACAAAGTCAAGTTTATACAATTAAACATTTATTTCATGTCATGAGTTCAAATCAATGATGGTATCATCAATTAGGAGAAAAAAAAAGAGTTTAAAAATCCTATGTATTTATATTTAGAATAATGAAACGCGGTCTCGGATTTGTATCTAGTTTACATCAAAGCCTAGGCACTTAATCTAGTTGACATTTTGAGCTTTAGATTTAGTGTCTACCAAAAGACTAAAGTAAATTATTGAGTTAACAGAACTTACATTTGTCTCCTTGTTCTCCTGGGTAAGTTGTGCAATTCGTGACAAGAAATTGTCGAAGCTCGTCCATGACTCTAATCTACTTGTATTCAATACAGAGTTCAGATTATTGGAATTCGACTCTGCGTCTAAGTCGGTTTTACTTATTTGATTCTCGTCTCCAGTCGACATGTTACCTCGCAGTTGAGGTTCCAACAACGTATGTTTGCCTCCAAAGAGTGTTGTGTTTTTCTGAGACGCAGGAGCCTCAGGTGTCTTCTCGGAACTCCGTAATCCTAAAAGCAAATCCATTGTAGGTTTTTCTTGGCTGACATTTGGTGATTCAGAGCTAGTTTCGTTGTTGTCCCAATGATTGACAATTCTGTGAGTGGAAGAAGTCAATAGAAGACTTTGGATTCGATCTCTGGTCGCTTGAGTTGTGTTTCTACTTTCACTTTCTTTTGTCATTATCAGATTTAACAAAATGACGACCAGTGTTAGTCTTAATAAACTGATGACTCTGTTGCAAATCATTGTCTTTTTTTATTCAATCCTAGTAAAGGAACTTTCACAAATGCAAAAAAAAAAAAAAGCGCAAAAAACGCTTTGCAATTTTAACATTAGTCCAAAGCGCAGTTACACTGTGTTTGGCAGTCTACAGACGCATTAACAGTTCTGCTAGATTAGCTGTCAAAACACTAATGATACTAAGGTATAGTGACATTAGGATGAGTTCATTGTGTCTGACCTCATTATGTGATCTGTTATAAAACTAGAATCTAGGTCCTGTTGCATTAATAGAACTAAAGATTTGTTTCTCTCTACCTAAACTTACTTCGAGCCAAGGAGAAACCTAGAAAAACTTATATGTACTGCGCATTCACTTCTACCAGAGGTTTTAATACTTGAGGCATGTCTTTATATTGTATTAAGTTAGTCTATGATAAAGTATACTTTTGGTATATAACAAAAAAAAAACATAAAAGTTACTATAAAAAAAAACAAAGCTTATATTAAGTGTAATTGTATCAACAAGTTTTGGATCAGTCATGTAATTATATATATTATTGACATAGACAGAATAAATCTGTGCGATTAGAAATATTTTAACCAATTGTTTTGCTTTGCTTTTAGATTTCTCAATGCACTATGATCCAATCACTTGTCTGAACTAGTTGTGAAAGGGGGAGGGAAGAAGGGGGTATCTTGGTGAACATGATCGTTTTTAAAAGCATAAAAAAATTTAATCAGAGTCGCAAGGGGACTAATTCAACTTATATCACCACATCTCTCAAGTACAATTTCTTTCTCTTGTTCAAGATACCAAAAAAAGTAATTAATTGTCAATTGTTAATTGATTCTTGTGTTGTCAAGTAAAAAAAAAAATAAGTGTGCAAAATTTCAGCTTAATCCGTGATTGGGTGTGGGAGAAATAACGTGTACAAACTTTTTACCATACAGACAGACAGAGTGAATTGATATAAGCTTTTTTTAAAAAAAACTTTAACCAAGGTAACGAAACCAAATAGAACAAGGTTAAAAGAAATTTCTACACATGGTTCATAATGGTAAGCAATGAAAGTAAAAAGGCAGATTTCAATATTTTTATCAAAAATATTAGCCTAAAAGCTATGAAGAACAAACTATCAACAACCACATTACTGCATGCATCTATATTGTATTGTTTGCCTAGATGTTATTGGCACCCCGAACAAGGAGCATGGAATGGGTTGCCTGAGCTAGCCAGAAAAACCAGTGACTTGGCAGAATTTAAGTCATTGGTTAATATGCATGACTAAATGCATGACGCGTAGGACGTAATCATCTTCTTTTTTGAAGTAACGTCTGTATTATATAAGATAAGATAAGATAAGGAATAGCCACTATTAGTTTTCTGTGGTCTGTCTGTCCGTCCCGTTTAGACCGCAAAAACTAAAAATGATTTTGAAAATCCAATCTCATGATATTTTCAGAATTTCAAAGTTCTTATGTAAAGTCTACTTCTTTCTCTTTTCAAAGCTCTGATGTAAAGTCTATTTCTTTCTCTTTTTAAAGCTCTGATGTAAAGTCTATTTCTTTCTCTTTTCAAGACGAAAACTTGAATTTTTTGAATAAACAATGCAAACAGTTCTTTTTTTTTCCATTTAAAACTACACCATTTTTGCAATTATTCACATTATTAATAGTTTTTTTTTAAAAAAGGGGGGGGGGAAGAACTAACAGGAATTGGTTAGGTTTTTTTTTTCTTCTAAAAGTTTTTTTCTCCTCTTTTCAATCATAGACGTTCCTTCTGACAGCAGCAACAAAAGAGAAGAAACTGATTAGAGCACATTTTTAGCGGCCCCCGGAATAGACACTATTAGCTTTGTGTGGTCTGTCTGTCCGACAGACCTTGGGTCCGTCCGTTTTCAGTTTTTCATATTATCGCGTGAACTGCAGCGCCATATTGCGAAATACTAAACTAATGGAATTTTTTTTTTTTACGGAAATTTTTTCTTTTTCCTTGAAGGTTTCAATAAGAAATCGACCCTTCACAAAAAACATATATTACCATTATATGACATCAGTTAGGCCAGTTTCACATCTGACTATATCTTGCTCACCACACAAGAACTGTCAACTTTCTTTCTCCATTCTTCTCTGTCATTTGCCTTTGATAGAATTTCATTGTGATATTCTTTCTCAAAATATTGAAACCTGCCTTTTTACCTGCGTCGGCCGATTTTGAGTTTGTGTTTCCACCCAAACTGTCTTTATTACTTTGTTCATTATGGCAAATATCTAGAGTTACTTTCGAGAAATCATGCACCGACCACATTGCTATACTACGTATTATCATAGAACAATCTATCGAGTGGCAATCTCCTCTGTACATGACCTTTGTTGATTTTGACATCTGCCTCCTCTCCCATACACAACAAAATGCTCAAACCAAACTGACCAGACTCTCAGAAATAGCGAAAAAGACTGGACTTCTAATCAACACAAAGAAAACAGAAGTTATGAGGATCAACAACAGACAAGAGAACCCAATCATGCTACAGGGAGAGAATATCCTTGATACGGACCATTTCACATATCTGGGAAGTAGAGTTGGTAAAGACGGCGGAGCTGATGATGATATACTAATTCGGATCAATAAAGCTAGGTTTGCCTTTTCAACTCTTCAAACTATCTGGCGCTCTAAGGCATTATCTCTACACAACAAGATACGAATCTATAATACAAACGTTAAGTATGTCTTTCTATACGGTTCAGAAACATGGAGAGTCACTAAAACAAATATGGAAAAGCTCCATACCTTTGTTAACAGATGCCTACGCCGGATATTAGGAAGTAGGTGGCCAGAAAAGATAACTACTATCGATTTGTGGGAGAGAACTAGACAAAAGCCCATAGCCCAAGACATCACAAAACGAAAATGGAGCTGGATAGGACACACCCTTCGAAAACCAGCTACCAATGTTGCAAGGCAGGCACTTGACTGGAACCCACAAGGAAAGAGGAAAGTGGGCAGACCCAAGAAAACCTGGAAGAGGTCAGTCATCAGTGAAGCTGAGGGTACTGGAATGACATGGGAGCAGATGAAGAAAGCTGCTCTGAACCGAGTTCGGTGGAGAGGTGTGGTTGCGGCCCTATGCTCCAATGGGAGTGCACAGGATTAAGTAAGTACTTTCGAGCCAAATTGGGCCTTTAAATTTAAAGAGGGAGCAATGTGTATCTTTCTAATACACTTTAACTAGTTGATATAGGTCTTCTAGTTCTTGATCTAGTCATAAACTATGATGCCATTTTTTAATGAAATAAAACTTTCTGGGTGTTGAAAAATTCAAAGAAAAGAATTGCAAAACAAAAAGAAGAAATACATCATACTTCTATTTAAAAATTATACTGTAGGATAGGTTATCACGTATCTGCATCACGTAATTTGGCACTTGCATGTATGGCATTGTCTAACCTTTGTACTGTGTTGTACTGATGTGTTGACAGGAAGTAATTAGTCATCTTTATCATTAGTTGAACTGACATGAGACGCTCTGGTCCATCAGGTAACTGCTCTAAACTCAACGAGACTCTTCAATTCTGCAGTAACTCTCTGTTATATTTCATTATAGCTGAATGTAGCTAATTTGCGACTCTTGCTGATACCTTATATATAAACTGGTATTACGTTTAGGTATTTAAATTTATTTAAAGATGTCTCCTTCAACGCTATAACAAATAAAATCCATGCAAGAGAAGGCAGATAAACTAAAGATTTTTTCTTCAGTTATTAAGTTTCTTCAATGGGTGATATTCTCACAAAGCTTCTATAGATCCATGCAAGAGAAGGCAGATAAACTAAAGATTTTCCCTTTGGATACTGAGTTTCTTCAATGGGCGATATTCTCACAAAGCTTCTATCAACTCTCTCTGGTCAAAAGTTTGTACACGTTCTTTCTCCCGCATCTCAGATCAAGTTCATAGTTCATTCATTGTCATAGACAAGACATGAGTCAATTTTAAAAAAAATAACCAATTAGTCATTTAATAACTGGTATTTAATTATTTTCTTTGATACCAACAAGGGAAATAAATCCTTCATTAATCACTGATACAGCTTAATATGTAGTGTTTCGTCCCCCTTAGATAATTAAATGTGTGATGTCTTAATAGACCGATCTCGAATAACGTTGAAACTTAAAGCAATAATTTACTGTAACTGATAAAACATATTTAAAAAAATTAAATTTAAAAAACTAACCCACTAGTCAATTAATTATTGTAATTAATTATTTTGTTGGGTATCGAATAAGGAAAATAACTTCTACATTATTGAGAGATATTGCTACAAGTGCTCAGTTCTTTCCGATAGATAAGCTTTGTTTTTAAATAAAAATGTTTTTTTAAATATTTTGCTTGTTATTCGCTTGTCAACAAATTATTTGGCGTCGCAGTCTTAGTTTTTCCTAATATATTCTTTGTAATTTGTAGATCTCTATTTTTTTAATTTTAAGCACATTATTAAGCTGTAAGTCTCAATTAATGTACTGATTGAGAAAAGCCTTCCGCACAAAAATTCGAAGTGTTGGGATCAAATCCGATACAAGTGATAGACTCCTGAAGGCCTGAATCCCGACAGGTGTAAAAATGCACATTAACAGTTCTGTATCTGTCATGTATTTTACCCCAGATGTGTGTATTTTAGGGTTTTGATACAAGTATGTTTTTTTGCACTTGCCCTTTTTCTTTACCGTAACCAGTGATTTTGTGTGTGAGATAGATAGATAGATAGATAGATAGATAGATAGATAGATAGATAGATAGATAGATAGATAGACAGACAGACAGACAGCTAGACAGACAGACAGATAGATAGATAGATAGATAGATAGATAGATAGATAGATAGATAGATAGATAGATAGATAGATAGATAGACAGACAGACAGACAGACAGACAGCTAGACAGACAGATAGATAGATAGATAGATAGATAGATAGATAGATAGATAGATAGATAGATAGATAGATAGATAGATAGATAGATAGATAGATAGTTGCTTAATATTTTTCACATGTGGTAGGCCTGCTAGCAACGCGAGGCCGAGGCCCTTCCTTCACTTCACTATTTTCTCTCATTAAAAATAGTGTAGCTAGTGTAGCTATAATAGTGTAGCTAATAATTTTTTTCATATAAAAAGTAAAAGCATCACATTGTGGGTAATCTTTAAGAAAATAGCATATATTTGTTTGTTTGTTTTATTTTCAACATATGGGTCTTTTAAACACTAAATGTAAATCACAGTCCGAAGCATATCTGTTAGATCCTTGAAAAAAAAAGAACAAAAAAAAACAGCATAATTTACAACAAAAAAGTTTAACATCAAGATTAATGATATTTAACAAAAAATATTCCTATTCGTCAAACCATAATAATATATGTATAAACTGTCAGACGTCTTAGAAAATCAATAGATCCGTTTTCGAATTTCTTATATGTTTACCCAGTTTCAGTCTATGAAGAGTTTGCAAGCTTATAAGATGTAAATAAACCAGGTTACAAAGAACAGTTTGTGTGGAAAATCGGCCCCCGAAGTGGTCCACCCAGGCAGGTAGAAAGGCAGGTTTCAATATTATCAGCATGAAATTCTAACAAAGACAAATGACAGAGAAGAATGGAGAAAAAAGGTTAACAGATCTTGTGTGGTGCCCCAGCGGACCAAAGCATAGGTGAAAGAGAATGTGAAGTTAGATGTGAACCTGGCCTAACTATTGTCATATAATGAATATCTAATTGATCTAATTGTCTTTTAAAGTGACATTCTCTTATTCATGAAAAAAAACTATTCGTTTGGTTGTAGTGCCATTGGACTGTACTGCTATATTGCAGTTCACGCGATAATATGAAAAACTACTTATTAATTGTTTTAAAATATATCCAACTTATATGCATACTAAATAGATTTTTTTCTCTTTAAAAAAAGTATAAACATTTTTTGTGTGTAAATATAGCATGTCATCTAATATAACAGAACTTACATAACTTAACAATACAAATGTAAAAAACATTTTGTTTTAACTCTACGACCGTTTGCATAAATGTGTTAAAAATATGGTAAATAGTTATCTCCCGTAGTAAAGAATTGAATATAACTGTTACTATTCGGTTTGCGCGCTGGATTGTCGTTTGGATTTATCGATGGTCCCGGGTTCAAACCCTGCCCGCTCCCATCCCCCGTCGTCCTGCGGGAGGTTTGGACTAGGAAGTAAACTATCTTCAACTCTGAAGGAACATCTGAAATATGTTAAACATTATACAAACATTTTAATAGTGAATAGGTGTAAAAGAGTTTATTTTTATGAAACAAAACTGCTTGCATAAGTGATTTAAAAAATTAGATTTTTCGCTTTCAGAAAAAAAAAAGTAGCAATTGCATCAGAACTTTGGATGGTCTAAAATATTATGATGTAGGATTTTCACTATCTTTTCTTCTTTACGAGATCTAAATGGGACGGACGGACGGACAGACAGGCCACACAAAACTAATAGCGTCTTTTCCCCTTTCGGGGGGGGCCTCTAAAAATTAAAGACCTCCCCTCCCCGTAGACTATCAGCAGAGTTATAGCTTCCGGGTCACGCCCCACTTCCTGTCTGGAAGTTTGTTTTTGTTGATTAAATTTTGCTTATTGTTGAATTAATAAACAATACACGACTATATACACTCATATCAACATTACTTAGGTCTATTTAAGTATAAAATATTTATTTACAGAATCTATAGATCTAACTTAAACTATTGTGTGAGCATATTTTTGTAGCACTTAAACTTTAATAAGTAAAGTCCCTAACTGAGTAACTTAGTTTACTTAGTAGAGTTAGCTGTTAGTGTTAGTGTTACTGTTAGATCTACTCAGACAGTCTAAAATTAAAATAAAAAAGTAAAAAAGAGTAACTTAGAGTAGACTAAAGCTAAACTAAGAGTAGTCTGAGAAGAGACTCTTCTCAGTATGATTTAGATCTAGAATTTAGACAACTTAGAATTAGAATATTACTACTAGTATATTAGACTAATTTTAGATCTAGACGTCTATAAAACTCTAACAAGACAACAAGTAATAGTAATATACTTATAGTTATATAGATCTAGACCCTATACTCTTTACTCTAATAAACTCTAATACTGTATTGTATTAGTTATTAGTGTATTAGCCACTATTAGTTACTATATAATTAGTATAGCTGTGTGGTATAGCACTGTGAGTGTATTGTAGTATTCATACTGATAGTATAAGTATAGTTAATATAATTCACTAATAATAATTAATTATTCATAGGCTATATATAAATATAAGTATATAAACAATAAACATAGATCAATAGACTATACTCACTATAGTCAATAGGACAGTAGATGACACTGATAATGAGTAGATAATATAATAGATTTATAGATGATAGACTAGATCACTAACTAATATTACTAATAGTACTAAATTCTAAATAGTAATAATAGAAAATACTAATCTAGATTTCTAAAATATTCTAGATCTAATGTCTGTTGTTGCATTTTACGTCTAGAGAGGCAATTAACTAATATCCATCTAATATCTATATCATATTCTATATTCTATATATATCTATATATATATGTGTGTATGATATCTATATCTCTAACTTAGATCTAATCATCTAGTAACCTAACTTGATACTAAACTACTACTAGTTTAAGAATAGACTGAATAGATTATATATTTAATATTAATATTATAGTTATGTTAGTAATAGACTTTATAATAAAGTAGCAATTAATGAATTATTATTATACATAAAACCATAATCTTCAAATGCGAAACAAAACCTGGTACTCAAATACTTTACTTAGAAAGACACGATTTCATAAAGGCATATTCCTTGTCCCATATGCTAGGACAAATTAGTACAAATGCTCCTTCTTTCCTTGTGCTATTAGACTCAATTAGAGCATTGAATAGGTTGCCTGATTCAGCTATGAAAACCAATAATTTGGCAGATATAAATTAAAGTAATTGAAGTATGACTAGATTGACCTTGGAACACATTTATAACATAATCATCTTCTTTTTTGAAGTAACGTCTTTATTTTATAAGATTTAATAAGATATATATATATATATAGATCTAGATTTCTTAATATATAAGACTATTGACCCTAAATTTAATCTATAAATCTAGAATATAAAATATATAAAAATAATAGTTAAGTATTATTAGTACTTACATTAAGTATTAGATTACTAGATTGACTAGCTCTAGTTAACTAGACTAGTACCCTTATTAATTACCTGATTGTCCTCATACTACTTTTTTTTAACTAGATCTACTGAGTAGTAGACCTAGAATCTAGAACTTAGGTCTTTAAGTAATAAGACTATATAGATAGATCTAGATCTAGTAGTGAAAAGTACTATTACTAGTCTATACTATTTATGATAGTATAGATAAAGTATAGATTCTAGATCTAGTAATTCTAGTAGATAAGATCAATGATGATAATCTTAAATTTAAATCTCTTTCTCAATCTAGACTCTTGTGTTGAGATAAGGACATATCTAATTCTAGACTCTTGAGATCTGTATTATTCTATAGTAGTCTATATCTAAAGAATTTAATATAGGCTAAATATATATGATCTTCATCTTCAATCTTGATTTATTGACAATTTATTCTAGTGACTCTACAATAAGTCTCTAGAATAGTTATAGTCTGAGATCTAGATTAGATTGATTAGATCTAAATTTATTCTTTAAAGATTGTCTATTGAAAGAATGATACCTTCTCCACTTATCAAACACTCTCTTTATATAGGCATTGATAGATCTAAAATTGTCTAGTTAACTTTTACTTCATCCAGGATTCCAAAATCAAAAAAAAAATGGTGCTAATTCAAAACAAATTCAAAATTTCTAATCTAGAACTAAAATTAGATCTATAGCAGGGATCAGATCACTTGTCCTTGGATGTCAGACTAAATCTCAGTCATGAAGTCCCTTTCTGTCACTTTCAATCAAAGAGATTTGAGTCTTTTGGCCAATAATTATATAACTTATTATTTATCATGAAATTTGAAAGTATTTTTTTTTTTGACACACCTGCTGGACAACAGCCGTTAATGACAGAAGGCATGGTTCTAACTAGGGACCATCATTACAATCCAAAGTATATAATACATCTGTTAGATCCTTTTTTTTTAAAGAGAATTAAAAAAAAAAAAATTTGGTTACCTTCTTTTCAGATATTTATAAAGATGTGAGAAATAATAGCAACCCAACCTGTGATAATCCACACTGCCCTGTCACCTGTGTAGTCTCTTTTTCAAAACTTGATGACAGCTCAAAGACAACCTCAGCCATGGGTAATCAGCTTACTGGAGAGGCCCCTGCCATCATTTATCCAGTTGAACATTACCTAACTGATATACCACATTATGAGTTTGATTGCAGGTATGCTTTGCTCAATGCAGTGGTTAATCTTAAATCCTGATAATTAAAAATATACCAGAATGATGGCTCCCAGTGAAGGGATTTTTATTTAACGTTTTATTAAAAGCCGTATTGATAGAGCTTATTATGTTAGATATTTAAATCAAGAAGCTAAAAGTTATATCTTTGATAATACTTTCAAGAGAGTTCGGTATTGTTATAATTTCTCTTAATATAGTATAATGTTATAATTTCTCTTAATACTAGTAGCTTATTATGTTAGATATTTAAATCAAGCAGCTAATATACTTTCAAGAGAGTTTGATATTATTATAATTTCCCTTTCCAATTCTGTCTTTTCCTCTCAAAAAGCAGCAGTGGAATTTGAGCTATTCCCTTTAGCTAATTCTCTCTTTCATTCTAGTCCATTGTTAAATTATTCCTCTAGCTAAGTGTGCTTATCAATCACAATTTCATTTTTATTTTCTAGCCTGGGAAGTACCCGTTTCTTCAAAGTTGTTAGAGCCAGGTGCAAGGAAGGCTTGGTTGTAGTAAGAATTTTTGTGATTCAAGGGTCCTCAGTTCCGTTGCCATTAAAAGAATATCAAGATCGATTGGATGGTATAGTTTGTATTTATTGTTCTTTATCCACTTCAATTTTTCTTTAAAGCAAATAAAAGTTTTCTTGGCCACTTTTTAATTGTGAATGTCAATGGTCTACACTTACAACTTTTGTTTATTTTGTAGTCATGAGTATTTAGTACATTTAATATTTTTTGTGTGGAGGAATGGGGCTACAGTGTGGTTGTCAGTTACATGCATTTTTCTTATTTCAGTTTTTTATAATTGGGTTCAGTTTAATTAATAAATTATTTTATAGTCGAGTAAATGGTGCTCTTAATTGAAGTGTTTGTTTCCAAGTTTCAACCACATTCAGTCAATCTCACTGTTTGAATCTTATTGCCCATTTGCTAATTCATAGATGTGCGCCTTCTTCGCTAGTGCCATTAGAGAATGGAATGGGTTGTCTGAATCAGCCAGGAAAACTGTAATGGGTTGCCTGAATCAGCCAGGAAAATCAAAGCCTTAGCAGAGTTTAATTCATTGATTAACATGCATGACTAGATTGACACATGAAATGCGTAGGACATATTTATCTTCTTTTTTTGAAGTAGCGTCTATAATATGTAGGATGAAGAAGCCTAAAGTAGAATAAGAAAAAGAAAAACCTTAGGATCAAACTGTATACTTAATAAATACAACTTATAATAATGCACTATTGAACTATTAGACTGATGAGTACATCTATTTTTTGCTAATCATTAAATTCTCTTTTGCTTAATGTATTCTTCATTGATATAATGCTTCAAATTTATCAATATGTTAATCATAATCAATATGTATGTTTTTGTTTATTTGTTAATTGTTTGATATACTTATAGCTGTGTTGAAAAAGATGCTACAAATCTATGTTATATAATTTTTTTTTTCCTTCTGATTATTTAGTTATTTACAAAAGTTTAAAAAACCTGCCCAACTGTTTGCCATTCCAGAAGCATGTTGTAAGTTTGGACTACATTTGTTTTCTACTAAATCTTTCTTATTTGCCATTGAAAATAGAGTTATGCCTAGATTCAAACTACAAATATGTGTTTTTCCTTAATTGAGTGGATAATTCATTTTTAAAAATGAAAGTTATTAGGATTTCATCATGTCATTGTAACTAAATGTAAAGTATCCATTGTAACTAAAAGTAGAGTTTCAATGTCATTTTTAATGGTTTTATTGTCAAAATTTGACAGAAACTGGACAGAGCTGCTTTCCTGATTAGACAATACATCAAGTACAGCTTATATGACCGGCTCAGCACTCGTCCTTTCCTGACTCTGATTGAGAAGAGGTGGATCGCATTTCAACTGCTGTGTGCATTGAACCAATGTCACAAAGTTCAGGTCAGGCAACCCTAAACTATCATCATCATCTGTCCTTTGTGCTCTTCATGGAACATAGGGCCTCACTTTTCTTCTTTTTCTAGCCAGCTTTTTGCTGCTGAGCTGTGAGCTCTATTGCAGACTGCAAGGAAAAATAGTGTGCTGTTCTCTTCAGTTGTTTAGCACTGCCCTACAGGGTGTTGGTTATGTTGGGCTATAGTGGTAGTAGGGTCTACCTAACGGGGATTAGGAAGGTGCATTCAAAGAAGATATTGAGGGCCTCAGTAAAAGCATGCTACTCTCCACTGTCTCTTGCTGTTCTTTTACTGGCTTCCCAGCTCTTTCCTGTCCTCTCAGCTTCATCTAATAAACATCACCACCGCCATGGTTTCTTTTTGGTCTTCTTCTGCATCTTGTGCCCTCAGGGTTCCAATCTAAGCCCTGTCTCTGTTAATGGCATCTTTTCTTCAGGTAAACCCTAAACTATAAATAAATGAAAATGTAAGGGTCATTTCTAGCAACAGACAGGAGATGGAACTGGATAGATCTATCTAGAAGAGAAGTATCAAAGAAAAATTCTTACTAGGAAGAAAAGTTTATAATACCAATGGTATATGTGACAGTAACCCACAGATTGCAACAGGATTAATTGTGACGCCACATCACTTTACATCAGGTCCAGCAAGAGAACAAAATATATCTTCTGAGTTTTAAAATACAAAAGAGATGTTTTGTTTGGTTTCAGTTGAAAGACAACATTTTTAAAACTTAGTTATAATCTTGATGTCAGCTAAATTATTTGTTTCAAACATGAACTTGATCTTGTGACAGGTGTGTCATGGTGACATTAAAGCTGAAAATATCCTTCTGACTGGTTGGAACTGGCTTCTTCTAACAGACTTTGCAAGTTTTAAGCCCACCTCACTGCCTTATGTAAGCATATGTACTCTCTGAAGTATCATTTTTCTTTTACTCCATGTACCATAGTTCTAATGTTTTTTTGATTGAGATATCATTCAACTTCAATTAGTTTTTATCTGGTAGATGTGTCGCTCAAAATTAGTGAAATGTTAATTGGCGAATAAAAAAAAAATAGGAATAATCAAATTATGTCTAATTATCCTAATTGATGACTTATATAACTTAAAGAAATTATTTTACTTTGATGGTATCAAATTTAACCAGTACAGTGAATGTATTGTGAAATGTATATTACTGAATAGGTTATAAAGGTTCTCCGGCATAAAAAAAAAATATCAAGTAAAAAAAGGATGATTTTTTTTCCTCTTCTTGTTGGTTTACATTTTATTCAGTTTAATGGAACAACTCCATACGTTTTATTCTGTCCCAGCATATATTTACTTTTGCACATTTTGTATTGGTAACTGTATAAAGCCAATCATCTCAGTGTATGATTTCTTGTTTTGTTTTCTAAAGATTGCATTACAAACTGTGGAATAACATCTATCCACTGTCTTATTACATATTAGGCACTCAAGTTTTTAAAAAACTGGGAAAATGAAACTTTATTATAAGCTTACACAAAAACTCAGCATGTCATTTCAGCCAAAGTTATTGAGAGTCCATGGAGGCTAAGTGTTTTATTGTTAAAGCTTTTGAACAATCCTTGTGTTGGCGTCTGCAATTTTTGTGTTTGTTTTCTATCCAATCAGGATAATCCAGCAGATTTCTCCTACTTTTTTGACACATCTCGCAGACGAGTTTGTTACATTGCTCCTGAGAGGTTTATTGGGCGACCTCCGTCTGAAAAAAATTCAGATGGCAGTCTAGATGAAAGTCAGAACAAAGTTTACAAAGAACTCACACCAGCAATGGATATTTTCTCTGCTGGGTAAGACAGGAACTAATATGTAGATCTGCCCTTAAACGTAAACTCCACTTGACTTAAACAGTGCTGAATGTTTTAAAATAGCAAAATAATAAATGATTATGTTTTTCACAATATATCTCCACCTCTGTTGGGCCAGAAGTATTAGAATAAATACAGTTTGTAGCTCTAGTATCTAAGATAAAAGTGATTTACTTAAAATTTCAATAAGTAAACAATTTAATGTGTTTTATTTTTGGAAAACAGAGATATATTTGGTTTACATTTTAATTTTTTTTAATGGAAAAAAATTATTCTTGTTAAGCATTAATTGCCTCAAACACTTTTAATGACAATGGTATGGTGTGCTTCTACATTCAACCAATGAAGTGTATGTTTTGGAATAAATTAACTTTAAGAAAGTTTTTTGTGTGTATACATTATTGTAAACAAAAAAAAGGGAAATTAAAAAGTACTTTTTTTTTTCTTTATTATCACTTTTTTTTTTTTAAATTCTTCTGATAATATAATATACTTTATTTTCTCTAGATGTGTCATTATAGAACTGTTTTGTGATGGCACTCCTCCATTTGATTTGTCACAGCTACTCAATTACAGCTGTAAGAATTACAGCCCTTGGAAGCTGATAGACACCATTCCTGATAACAACATAAAGGTGACTATGTCCTTGCTTTTGTAGTTGCTGTTTCCCAGTGTCATTCAATAATACATTTTTAAAAACATTAATATGATTTTGTTAAATTCCTTGCTAATAATTTCATGAAAATTTTGCTTGTTTGGCATACTTCATCATGAGATGGTGTTTGTGTACTAACTTTTTTGTATTGACAAATATTGTTTATTTTTAAAAAAAATGATTGAGAGATAATTTAATTACAACACACTCAGTTTCAGAAAAGTTTGAACATTTTTCGTATTGGAAATCTGAAATCAATAGAAAAAGTACAGAATTGCTTAATTATCTTCACTTAAAATAGATTTTTCTTTGTTGCTGTTATGTTTTAAAGTAACAATAAAAAATTTTGTGGACAAAAATACCTCAACTTAATATCTTATTTATTGCTCTAGGATTTAGTTGAACACATGACACAGAGGAAGCCGGAATTCCGTTTGTCAGCTGAAGAATATCTGATCAAGCAGCGAGGTAAAGCCTTCCCAGAATACTTCTACACATTCTTCAAGACGTATACTCATCAGTTTGCCACTGTTCCCATACTGCCTTCTGATGACAGAATACTTATGTAAGTTCTAATGTCTTGACTTTGTAGGCTGTCAAGAGAATACTTGTATTAAACAAAGTACATGATTCATTTACATTTTTTTTTCTCTAAAGTTTAAACAGGGACTTGGATCATATACTTGCTAATATGGATCTAGATGACAAAGTGGAAAAAAATTCTAAATTAGTTTTAGTCATTTCCTTGGTGACATCAGTTGCCAGAGACCTACATGTGAGTAGCCCTCCAATATTGTTTGTATATATCTTTAGATTTGTATTATCCTTACAAACAGATCCCACTCTTTTAGGCTTACCAACTAGTTTTAGTACTAGTTCAGTAAAGAAGAAAAAAGCCATACTCCTTGGGGAAATATACTTCCTAAAATAGAGTGTTTAGCTACCTAGCAGAAATAGGTTTATACTGTGTAGCACACAGAAAGAAATGGGTTTACACTGTGTAGCACACAGAAAGAAATGGGCCTGCACTGTGTAGCACACTGAAAGAAATGGGCTGCACTGTGTAACACACAGAAAGAAATGGGCTTGCACTGTGTAGCACACAGAAAGAATGGGTTAAAAAAGAAACTCAAGGTGTAAACTATTACAAATGATAACTTGAATTTTAGTTTCAGAAAGTCCAACAGAACCTCCAAATGTTTGTTTACAACTTTTTAACCAATCAAAATTTGACGCAGTTTGAGTTGGTGTGTTAATACTTGCAACTCATTGGTTTAGGTCTAGATGAGTAATTTTACTCAGTTTGAACATTGACTCAACAGTCCATTTTGAAGTTATCTATTAGACTATTATATGGTGGTACTGTTGCCTACTGGCTCGAGTGATAGCAAGATTCCTGTCCAAGGCACTAAGACAACCATGTTCCCCAATTCTGCTCTCATTACTGTTGTACATCAACAAGTTGAATGAAATGTATCTATAGTTCAGTTCACACAAATTCATCTTTATCATGAATTCACATTAATAATAATTATTTAATTTGTGAATTTCTACATTGTTTCAGTTTAGTAATTTTCGACTTCTTGCTTTGAAGCTCATGCTACGACTTTCTAAATATGTAACCTCAGACATTATCTTGGACAGAATTCTACCACACATGGTAATCAAATAATGTTTATTGAGCTTTAGAAACTAGACACAAAAAATGACATTTACTCTATTGCCTTTTTATTAATACTTATTTGTGTGTGTGTTATGGTTTAGCTTTATTTCACGCAAGACCCTCTACCAGAAGTTAGAGCAGAAACTATCAGAACTGTCACGGCTTGTATTAGAAATTTGAAAAGTGTGCCTAGAAAGTAAGCTAGAGCTTTTTTGCTTATAATATTATTTGATATTTTCTTAGTACATAGGTAAAATTAATCTTTCCTGTTATGTCAGCCAAACTCTTGCTACAGATATAGCAAGCTTTAGAGTAGGGAGTTTTCTGTTTATTGTAATGTCTGGTAACTATACTATATTTCATGAGAGTTGCTACCACTTCTACAAATTAAAAGACGATTTATTTAGTTAATAGTTGAGCATGTGACATAGACATTTTGTCTTAAGTTCATATACAAATGCTGGCTAGGAATTTTTATTTGAGACTTCACTCCAGCCAAGTTGTGTTTCTCAAGCACCGAATGGGAATTCCTCTCCCATATATCTTTCTCTAATATTGGACCAGAGCATACTAAACATGCTAGAGTAACATGATGTTCTCAACAATAATCAAAAATCAATGAGGATTTTACAACTCTCATGTTCTAGTGAAACAATCATCCTGTTACAAAAATATTGTGCAACATAAATGAATATGGATGAGCATTTTATGTATATACTAGACATATGTTACCCGCGACCCACGGGTCTTTATTTGCGCATTACTGTCGATATAGTCACTGAGAGTGTTTTGTAAACAATTAAACGAAATAATAATGTAATAAGTAAAGCGAAAGTGTCAATGTAAAAATAGTGTGAATGAAGCTATCAAATAAAAATAGCTAATAGGCTTAAATCCATTTTTTCAAATTAAAACATTTGCTTGCAGGCCTACACATATTTGATTAAAATTTGAGATGAATAGACTTAATTTTGTATGTTCATGTGTTACAGTATAAAGTAGATCTTGAGGTAGACATAGATCTAAATCTACACTAATCTAGAGTTAAAAATTGGCTTTTATAGAGTTCATTCTGTGTTGCGCATGCGTGACCTTTAGCGAACAGTGAACGAATGTATTAAAAATGCTTTAGAAAAACAAATTTGAATGTTCAATTGATTAAAATATCAAATAAATGGACAATAATTAGTAAAAGCACAAAACTATCTTTGCGAAAAGAAGTTTTATCATCTTAGAGTTCAATAAGAGTTTTAGACCTAGACCTAGGAATAGACTCAGTAGAGAGATGTGTTAATGTGTAACCAATTGGTAATGTCTAATGAAAGAATGTTCACAGATATCAGGAACTAATTTATGTAAAAAATGCTTTTGAAACACAAAATTGAAGGTTAATTTTATTACATAATGAAATCAATGGATCTTCTTTTGTATTTTCATGTGTCAAAGTAAAAAACTGTGCAAAGTGTATTTCTTAAAATTAGATCTAGGTCTTAATCCTTTCGATCTTTTCTCATGTCAACATTGTTAACCATGGCCTAGATCCATAAAATACTATAGCTGTAATAGAGTCGGACAACTTTATTTTTTTTGAGGGTCTTAAGTTTGTTTTAGGGCTACAATACATACACTACGGTCTAAGTTAGTACCCAAGGAACATTCTGCCTAGTTTTATCAAGATTGGTCAAGCGGTTTTGATGTCTATAAGTAACATACCTACATACATACACCTCACTTCTACTTTATAATATAGATTCTAATACTTACTTTATTGAAGTTTTAGCATACTCATGCTTATTATTATCATTGATTTGTATTTTTTTTTCCAGTGATGCCAATGTCTTTCAGGACTATATCATTCCAGCTTTGGTAAGACTTTGAATTGCTTTATGTACCTTATTACAGTCATATGAAATAAAACTTATTTATTCTTTTTACCCCATGTTCCAATTAAGCAGAGGATTTGTTCTCATGAAATAATTCAATGGCAGAAAATTTCAATGTTTATATTTTCTTACAGTCTCCACTTCTGAGTGATGAAGTTTTACAAGTGAGATTAACTTTTGCTGAGAATATTGCTGAACTAGCAGACACAGCTGTGAAGTGAGTGACTTGTTCAATTTTAAAATTCTTTCTATCACTAGACTTGACAAAATGAGTTGAGTTTGGAAGAATAGAGGCTTCATGAATTCTAAAATTGTTTGGTAACACTAACAATGACATCAAAATGTTTGATGAAATATGGAGTACAACAACAACAACCAAAATGTTGACTTTCTACATAGTGTAGTTGCTGTAATCTCTAAAGTGGGATTGGTGCTAAAATGTTTATTACTATATTTCAAGCAACATTAAAATCACTCACAGAGAAAGCAGTTTTCAAGCACTTTTGTTTCTACAAAAAGATTCCAAAGCATCAAATGTATGTATTTTTTTTTCTTTAGATATCTTGATATGGCTCAAGCACAAGAAATTCGAGAGGTCATAGTTCAACTCAAGGACCAACAGAGAGACAAAGCTTCCATCTCAGAAACTGT
This sequence comes from Biomphalaria sudanica, assembly GCA_036873155.1. Lineage (NCBI taxonomy): Eukaryota > Metazoa > Mollusca > Gastropoda > Planorbidae > Biomphalaria > Biomphalaria sudanica. Next base: position 256,386 of record JAZGLO010006651.1, on the reverse strand, counting down.
CATCAATGTTAAGGTTATCTGCAGAGCTATAAACAGATTTACTTGAAATATGTTTATTGCTGATATAAACTTTAAAATTTATTAATTTGTATTATTATTATTCTTTATTGTGAAATATGAAGTATCTACTTCTAATTAGTTGCATTCCTAATTTGATACATATATATATCTAATTTGTTCCACTTAGAAAACTGCGGAGGAGCTGAAACCTGAAATACAAGAGGTAAAAATAGAATATTGTTAGGTTAGTTTTTCTTTGTGTGTTTATTGGGTAGATGCTGAACTCATTGTTTTAGTGTGTCAGCTTGAATTGTTTTGTTTGACATTTTTGGATGTTCCTTCAGAATTGAAAATTATTACATCCTACCCAAACCTCCTGCAGAAGCTCTGGGGGGACAACACACAGTGTTTGAGCCTTGGACCATAAGATGACAGTCCAGAGCACATACCACATGACCAAAATGCATACCATTATAATTGCATGAGAAAATAAAGCTAGTAGATATAGATCTTTGGTCAAGGGTTATTTGATACACTTCTTTATGCTTTTAAAAATTTATGATATTAATGATTTTTTTTTAAAAATACAAATTTATTTGTGTAATTCTTGTTCTCCGCACCACTCTTATTTAGACTACATTGATCTCTAATCATATTATTGAACATTTTAGCACATTTAAGGAGACAAATTTCATTTGAAAAGTGTATCCCAATTTCCTCCCTCAGGATGCATTATTGTCCATAACAATCCCTGATGCCTTATTTGTTGTTCACCCATTGCAAGTATTAACCTTTCATTCCCCATATTAACTACTGTATAAACCATCCATTTTGAGGTGGAGTCTAACTATGACATGGAGCTCCATCAGCTGAAAGATTTGATTCACCAGAAAATATTCCAACTGCTGAGTGACCCAAACCATGCTGTTAAAATGACACTAATGGCCAATGGAATGGACAAGTTGTGTTTATTTTTTGGCAGACAAAAAGGTGAAATTTCTTCTTCTTGTCTCCCTTTCATAAAAAAAATATATCCATCACTTTCAATTGATTCTCTTAACTAAATAATAAATCTAAAAGACTATCCACAGTAACACTAAATGTATTGGCTTTGAGGTAGAAAAACTTTATGTTGATATCACATAAAATTGGGTTGACAGTTTTTATTTATAGATACAATTATTTAAATTAAAATGTAATAGTTCAATTTTGTTACATTTTTTATTTGAAATTGATACGTTAACAAGGTAAAAAGCATGATATAATATATAATTCTACGTTTACATAACTGCTCTACCCTTAAAGCTCAATTCTAACTTAGCTCTTTCTCACAGTTTCTGTTGTTTAAAAGAATTAGTAAAAAAAATTATTTTTATAGCTAGTTTGGCAAAGCCTTTGATTTGAAGATTGACTTTTAAAATTCAGAAAAAAAAAAATTGTTCTTGGTTACAAATATAAAGCAAATAAAAAGCTACAAATGTTTTAGTTCATTCAGTTCACTAACAAAATACTTTTTAATTTTGTTTTGTTTGTTTCAGCCAATGATATTCTTCTCTCACACATTGTCACTTTCCTAAACGTGAAAGTAAGTTATGATTAATAAGTTATTATTAGAAGTCACTACATTGTTTTACACTGGTCTTGGTTACAAATATCTTTACATGCTTTAGATTTCAATCCAATGTTGACTTTACTTTTGGTTGTCTGTCTATTTATTCTCTATTAGGATGACTGGAGGCTGCGAGCTTGTTTCTTCAAAACAGTTGTGGATGTGACTATGTATGTTGGCTGGCAGTGTTCCGAGGTCTTGTTGCCATTGTTACAGCAGGTAAATTCACACACAGAATCTCTCTTCATTCTATTGTTAAATATATAAATGTGTTTATGAACCACAGAATAAAACTGAAATCAAGAGAATATACTACTGAGCTGCATAGCTTCTCTTTAAGTAAATTTTGTTACCTTTAATTGTAAAAAACAAAAAAAAACAAGGTGTAAAATTTGAGTACATTTTAAAATTAATTTCCAATTCCTTATTGAATATTTGTTTATATTTTATATTATTCATTTATCATACGAAATTCAATTAATAATGACCTGGAAATATTGTTATGTCAACTGTCGGAGAACATAGTATTTATTTTTGGTCTATCAGTAGTTTGAAAAGAAAATCAAAATAAAGAAACATCTGCATAAAACACATTTCAACATCACTATTTAATCAATCTAAAAACATCAGACCTTTCTCTTCTCAGTACTTTGATAAAAGCTGGAAATCGTCTTGGCATCTTTTTTACAAAATCGTGGACAATATCAAACAAAATTTTTCATAATGTCAAAATTGACATTGTTTCTGAGCCTTAAACCATAATAAACAAAATCTGCAAAATAATTCAACAAATCACTGTAGATGTGAATTCTTCATTTGAGTTCTTAAAAATCTGTTTGTTATTTGTTACAAGGGCTTGAATGATGTGGAAGAATTTGTCATTACTGAGGATCTTCTGGCATTGAAAAAACTGACCAATCACAGGCTTCTTAACAAAATCATGATGCAGACTCTAGTATGTGATGCAGCTGCCCTATTGGCTCATCCTGTGAGTAATGATTGGTTTGTCAACAAAAAAATGTTTTAAAAATTAAATATTTGGCTTCACCTAGCAAGCCCATACTGATACCATTATTAAATAAATATAACAACAAAAACTAAATACATTGTTCGTTAGTCCATCTGTTTTTGCCTCTTGACAGAACCTTAGCATGTTGAAGAAGACGTAATAAAATAGTTTCTTTTTTTTTAAGCCTTAAAAAAAGATCCGATCTATTCTATCTGTTTACAAACAAAAAAAGGTTTTTTATTGGGCCAGATACCTAGATAATAAACCTTCAATATGGCCTCTCTGTCAGTAGTTGAAAACAACTGTCTAGTAGACTGTCAGCAAATGCTTCATTGATGGCCTGATAAGTTTTTACAATAAAAGTTTAAACTAAGAGTACATTTTTAATTTTGCATTGAGTCCAAAATGTTCTATCCTTTGTATTCTTAAGGTTTCAAGACAATAATAATTCACTGACTGACATGATAAGCAAGGGAAATTTAAAATTAGAAGCAATAAAATAAATCATTAATTGTTTAAATATATTAGCTCAATAACTCAAAGGAGATTTTTAAAAATGTGGTTGTGCTTTAGGGCCCTTGGATTCGACAGGCAGCTGTTGGTTTTATCACTGCTGTTGCTCAAGCCTATGACATTCCTGACATTCATTGTAAGTTACTGCCACAGTTAAAACCATTCTTGATCAGAAATGTTATGCAGCTAAGAAAGCCAGTAAGTTGAAATTGAATGTATTTTATTTTTATACTTGTAGATTTGAATTAGTTTTTGTTACAATTAAACATTTGTTTGAGTAAGTGAAGTTTCCTATCTATAGAAACCCTTTGGTCATTTAAAACATAAAGCTTTTTATATGAGCTGTAATTTATAGAAAGAATTTAGGCAAACAAAAAGACCAAATAAATATGACTTAGAAGATTCTCTTGAGCTGTTAAGTACCCTGACATCTGTCGGGAAAGCAAATACAATAGTTTCGTTGACTTAGCTGAAAATTTTGGTTGTTACAGTTTTTTAAGTGTTCTGATCTTTAATTTAATCATATAATTTAATGATATTCAATTTCAAAATCTACAACAGGCAGTTGTCTTGGATGCACTGTCTGACCCTATACCAAGAGAAGTCTTTGACTATCTGCTGCGCTCACCTCTTCTTGTGTCTGTTTATGAAGTTCTTGCCAAGCTGCAGAAATATGCCAGGAGCATCTCACGACAGGCCAGAAACCCTGAGTTGGATGAGAGCCTCTCTCAGGTAACATCTTTTTTTTTGCTCAAATTTACTTTTTTTTAGCTGCTGGTAAAGCAGTTGTAATTAATCTTGCTACAATAATCTTGTAAATCTGTCCATTCTTTCATTCAATGTATTTTCCAATGTCAAAACAAAACTCAGAACAAATAGTGTTTTTTTGTATTTACTGTAATACAAGCTAATTACTTAAAATACTTTTGTGCTAGTATTTTATACAAAAAAAATTAGCAGCTTTCCATATTGATTAAAGGAGTAATGATTCAAACAGCAGAATTGCTTTAAGACGCTAACAAAAGCATAATCTCAAAATGAAGATATAGTGAAATTAAAAATTATTTTACCTTAACTTTGATTGTCAGACATCCAAGGGTAGTATAAGACTGCATTCTAAAGTTCTGCCTCCTTTAGGAAAAGAATTAATGATTCTCTCCATAATAGGTCTCATCTACTAAAATAAATTTGTGTGTACATGTGAGATTTGTTTATTTTCTATATTCTTTTTTTTTTAGGTTTTCCGCAAGTTAACATCCTTGGGTTTGACTGAAGAGTTTGAAAAGAAATTATTGGTTAGTTTAGCTTCATCTTTTTTTTTTTTTTTATTTGTGAGATTTTGTTATTTGTTTTATTTATTATAGCTAGTTATAGTTCCAAAAGTTTAATAAATAAAATGTTTCTCTTCAGGCAATGAAAGACTTCATGCTCAGACTGCATAAAAACAAAACAGGGTCAGTTACTAGATCGTGTCAACGTATTTTAACGTTACAATATTGTTAATTAACTTTGTTTTCAAAATGAAGAGCTAAGTTGTGTCATTTTCTCATCAGCACAAATACAGATATTGTTTGTGCCAATTTATCTTCTTGTCTTCTGTTAATTCTGATTCTAGTTTTTATTAATTTTGACATCACTAGATTTGATTTGATTCTTTACACCCAGGTCATCAGAGTCCATCCACAAAACATCTATCCATTCAACTCCAGGGAATATTAATATTGCAGTATTTGGTCGAGGTATCACAAGGCGACATGCTGACCTGCACAAAAATCGTGATTCTGGAGATGTTCAGGCTGCTGCTGCTGCTGGGTTAGATCCCTTTATATGTTAACTATTGTTTTTCAAATTCTACTATTGTTTGTTTAGATTTTTGTTTCTTGTTTCTCTGTTTTATTGTTTTTTTTAATGAAATAGCTTTCATGATATTTTTGTAAAGTTTTTAAATAATAATTTTGTTAAAACATCATTATCTGCAATATATTTGAAATAATTGTAATGTAAAACCGTTTACATTTTTTTTTTTCAAATTCATTCAGGAAAAACAGGAAACCTAAAAAGCAAGACTCAGTTATAATGGTAATTTTTTTTTTTTTCATTTTCTGGTGTTAACAGAGAAACACTGTTTAATTTGTTCTTACTCATTCTTTGTTTTCATATATTTTTTTTTATCTATGGTGAAATTCAGGACAAAAATATGATGGGGCTATTTAATAATGAATAAAACCAAGATTTTAGTTACAAATTATAAAGTGGCACTGATAACTATATTTATCTCAAATGTTGTATATTAGTGGTGTTCAGATTTATTAGCAGTTCTTGGTTTTCCTCTGTAGATTTAGGCTAAATTACGTAAACTTAAGTAAATAATTTTTTTGGCCAATGCATTATTTTCAACAAATCAATTCCTATACTTGGAATAACAAAATGAAGTAACTAGGGACGCAGAGTGATTGATTTTTTGCAAATATTATAAAGACCTTTGCATGTTTCTTTTAACTTTGTTATTGTATCTCTTTCTTTGCACTTTATATCTTCAATTTTCTTTGCTAATATTTGATCAGAAATACAAAAAAATATTGTGGTACTGTTTATGTGTAACAGCTAGTTCATATTATAATAGCATTCATTTGTTTCATTAGAATCCAGAGTGGAAAAAAATGTTTGGTAATGATGACCCAGACGCCACCAGCCTATCATCTTCACCCAAAGCCAATTCATCAATATATCCCGACAGACGTCAATCAGAAACTAGTCTTAAGACACCGTTGTCTACTGCAGCCACTACACCGGGTAAATAAATTGATTGCTTAAATAGTTTCTCTTGGAGAAACAAAGATATTATGCTGGCTAGGATTAATTCAAGAAATTGATCAGTTTATCACATGACACTTTTGATAGGGATAATACTTTTGTGTTACTATTTGATTTATAGTATAAGATAAAAAGGCTAAGGATGATCTTTGAAGTCTTACACAAGAAATAAAATTCTAAAAATTAATATGTTGGATGCTAGCAAATCATGAATCATGTATTGTACATTAGGTTGGGTTATCTTGATTATTTCTAAATGAAATTAAGATAAAGTTGTATTAAACATTTTAGGTAAAACACTGAACCATTTTTTGCAAACTTGTAATTTTAAATGGCATTTCTGCTTAGTTTATCTGCACCAGAGTATAAAAAAGCACTTTCTTTATGTTTTACTTTTGGAACATGGTGTGTTTATCATCTTTTTTTATCTCTTTTGTTACTAGTTCAGTCTTCTCATCCCTTTCTAGTCTTCTCATCCCTGTCTAGTCTTCTCATCCCTTTCTAGTCTTCTCATCCCTTTCTAGTCTTCTCATCCCTGTCTAGTCTTCTCATCCCTGTCTAGTCTTCTCATCCCTTTCTAGTCTTCTCATCCCTTTCTAGTCTTCTCATCCATTTCTAGTCTTCTCATCCCTTTCTAGTCTTCTCATCCCTTTCTAGTCTTCTCATCCCTTTCTAGTCTTCTCATCCCTGTCTAGTCTTCTCATCCCTTTCTAGTCTTCTCATCCCTTTCTAGTCTTCTCATCCCTTTCTAGTCTTCTCATCCCTTTCTAGTCTTCTCATCCCTTTCTAGTCTTCTCATCCCTGTCTAGTCTTCTCATCCCTGTCTAGTCTTCTCATCCCTTTCTAGTCTTCTCATCCCTTTCTAGTCTTCTCATCCCTTTCTAGTCTTCTCATCCCTTTCTAGTCTTCTCATCCCTTTCTAGTCTTCTCATCCCTTTCTAGTCTTGTCATCCCTTTCTAGTCTTCTCATCCCTTTCTAGTCTTCTCATCCCTTTCTAGTCTTCTCATCCCTTTCTAGTCTTCTCATCCCTTTCTAGTCTTCTCATCCCTTTCTAGTCTTCTCATCCCTTTCTAGTCTTCTCATCCCTTTCTAGTCTTCTCATCCCTTTCTAGTCTTCTCATCCCTTTCTAGTCTTCTCATCCCTTTCTAGTCTTCTCATCCCTTTCTAGTCTTCTCATCCCTTTCTAGTCTTCTCATCCCTTTCTAGTCTTGTCATCCCTTTCTAGTCTTCTCATCCCTTTCTAGTCTTCTCATCCCTTTCTAGTCTTCTCATCCCTTTCTAGTCTTCTCATCCCTTTCTAGTCTTCTCATCCCTTTCTAGTCTTCTCATCCCTTTCTAGTCTTGTCATCCCTTTCTAGTCTTGTCATCCCTTTCTAGTCTTCTCATCCCTTTCTAGTCTTCTCATCCCTTTCTAGTCTTCTCATCCCTTTCTAGTCTTCTCATCCCTTTCTAGTCTTCTCATCCCTGTCTAGTCTTCTCATCCCTTTCTAGTCTTCTCATCCCTTTCTAGTCTTCTCATCCCTTTCTAGTCTTCTCATCCCTTTCTAGTCTTCTCATCCCTTTCTAGTCTTCTCATCCCTTTCTAGTCTTCTCATCCCTTTCTAGTCTTCTCATCCCTTTCTAGTCTTCTCATCCCTTTCCCATTTTTCTCAGACACTCCCCATGTCCCTCTGTTCACCAAGCTTATCTCTGTGGATGTTTTCTCAATGGCATTTCATTTCTGCCTAGCTCTTTTGCTTTTGTCTTGGATGCTTTTTTTCACACAAATAGCCTTATTACCTATTGCTTCAAGTCATCATTGTGGATTTCTACATTGTTTTGAAGGACAAAAAAAAAACTTTTTAAGATCTCTTTGTTTTGTTGCTGATATAGCTGTGACCTTTAAAACCATTGTGTTACTTATGCAATTGATTCAACTATGTTTTGTGTGTACAGTGAGTCCCATACATTCAAGCACAGACAGCATGTCTCAAGTACTTTTAACTTCAGAAAATTTCCAGAGGGCATTGGTCATGTCTCAGTCTCAAGAGAAGTCTCAGAAATCAGGTGAGTACATTTTTTTAAAAAGTAAAAGTAGAACCAATATAAAGTTTCTATGCAATGTGTTTATTAATATTCTAGAAATATATAATATATTATCATATTATTTTTTTTAATTAGTACATAATAAAGTCACATTTCCCATCCAAGTCTTATTGGTAGATTTTGAAAATATAAAAAAGCCAGCACAGTTCAATTTCCAAATTGTTGTCAGGTACTTTTGAATTTTGTAAAGCTTTATCTCACTCTGTAGGGTTTTGACTTATTGTAAGGATTGTTAATTAATTTGTATTACCCAATATCCATCTGAATCTTTATGACAATATTCTTCTTTGAAAAGTAAATGTGCTCCAATATTTCTTTTTATTTTATAAAATAATTTTGATATATTGTACTGTCTATTATCCCCTTTATATATTTAGTATTTGGAGTCAAACATTTTATTGGTACTTCTTAACATTTTTAATATTTATGTATTAATTATCTCTCCCTTAAATGCAGTCATTACCCGCTATGCAAAGTGTAAGTGGGAACTAAGGGACCTTGTCCATCACAGGAGAGCTCAATTTGAGGCAGACATTCTTCTTACAGATGCCATTTCAGGAATAGCCTGGGACACCCATCATCCACCTGATACATGGAAGCCTAAAGGTGTGTTGGTGGCCCACTTACAGGAGCATCGTGGTGCAATAAACAGGTATTTAGAGTTTATCATAATATGACTATGTTAAGACATGGCTTTTTGTGGACAGTCTAAATAATTCAATTTGAAATTGACACTGTGTAAGGTGATCATTGTAAAATGACTACATTAAGATTTGGCTCTTTATTGGCGGTCTTAAATCAATCAATATGGACTGTATGTCATAGTTTATTGGGTACTTCACTTCTTCTAGCCAGCTTTTTACTGCTGAGCTGTAGTCTTTTGCAGTCTGTGCCTTGAAAAAGTAGCCTGCTGTTATTAGGTACTTTAAGTCAGTAAGGAGGACAATAAACATCTTTCTAGACCAAAGGCATTACATTACAAAGGAAAGTTCAATGGCAGAAATATAGAATAGAAATAATTCTAAGTGCCTAAAGAATTAAGATTAGTACATGTGACAAATTGTATATATGTAGAGAGAGAGATAAATACATGGTTTAAATTTGACACTTCACAAACTAGTGTATTGAGGATCTGGAAGACTATTCCTAGATCACTTTATGATATTGCTATGTGTCTCTATCTCTCTACTAATGTTGGACAAAATGTCACAACCAACTCAAATAACTTGACAAATAGATTGCAAGTTGCATGGGACTTAATGAACTGTTTAATGGCAACCAAATACTGAACAAATAATAGCATGAAACTCTAACTGTACCATTGCTTCATTGTAGATCACTGTATTGAACTGTAGTACTGAACCCAACTGCCTTCTGTTCTACTGTAATCTCTATATAGGGTCCCTGAAAGCTTCTGGAAAACTATTGAAATTCCACAGAACTGTAATGAGACAGGCATATATTTATCCCACAAGCGAACTGCACATGGGGTGCTCAATCCAGTACTTTCCTGAAGGGTCATCCCTTGTCCATGCCATGCTTGGCCACTCGCATTATGTATGCTGTCCTGTGTCACAAGACACATGTGTCTGCATGTCAAACACATTGCTGCGCCTACCCACTTTGCCAATTCACTTACAACCTAGACAAAGTGCATAGGGAAATCTAGAGAGCTCATCATCTACAGAACTTGATTCTGCTCTCTGCTTGGTTTTATATCTGTGAGAAATGTAGAATGTCATTTCAATGGTTTCATTTATCTCAATTCTAATTTACAAAAACATATTTCCAATAATTACTCTTTTTATGGAAATCTGCTAAAATTCAAATTACTTTTTCTCTTGCCTACACTATGGTCCTGTCCCCAATGTAATTTCTGACAGTCATTATTATCATCTTTTTGAGTTTGCATATTTCTTAAACCTTTTTCTTCCAGGTTAAGTGTCAGTCATGATCACAGATACTTTGCCAGCTGTTCAAATGATGGAACTGTTCGTATCTGGGAAAGTGGGAAATTAGAAGGAAAGACAGCAGCAAACAGATCTAAAGTTTGTCTGAACAAACAAGGTAAACAAAGTAGTGGTTTTAGTTTAGTTCAGTAAAACACCTTTTTTTTTTTTTTTTGGTCTAAGTTTAAATACTTAAATATTTTATCATAAATAGTATATAGAATGTTTTTCTCTTTATAAAATATATATTGATAACATAAACAAAGCTACAAAGTGTAAGATAATAATTTTTGTAATTAATAAAGCATAACATATGACTGCTAACCTGTTGAATGTGTGACAGGTGGTAAAATAAAGTGTGTCACGTTTTTGGATAGAGGAAACAGTGTGGCCTCAGCCTCTGATAACAACAGCATCCATGTCTACAGGTCAGATAGTCAAGTATCTTTCTTTTTTATGCTGTGGGCCCTTAACAAAAATATCCTGGTTATAGAATCATGAGGTCCTGTTAGTTTGACATTGTTTTGTTCTACTAGAATAAAGTCATTCTAAGGGCTGGTAGGGCTAATGAGCTAACAAAATATCATATCCATGGTGGCATGTGAAGGATATTTTATTTAGTTCTTGATTTTTACCATAGCAACTATCTTCTTGCAAAAATTGAATTTCTCAGATCTGATTTTAATTTCATACCATAAAGTTGAGGGCCACTCTTGTATACAAGGGGAAAAAATGTATTTGTTTAATATGATTTTACAGTGGAAGACTTCTCAACTAAACATTAATGAATGTCTACCAGCTCTTTATGCCATTTTGTTGTTTGCTCTCTTAAATTTAATCTAAACCCATTTAGAGCTGGACTTTACTGGACATTTCAGGTTGGATGGAGGAAGTGTTCAGTTAGAAGATTCACGTACAGTTGATGTCAGGACATATGGACAGATCATGGATATGACTCATTTTGACACTGGTACAGTTATACTCCCATTAATCATTACATTACAATAGAAATAATAGAATATGCATCCTCTGTTTGGGACCCCTCAACTCAAGAAAACATTAAGAAACTGGAACAGACATAAAATAGAGCAGTGAGATTCATAACAAACAAATATTCACATTTGACTAGAGTAACACCTTTAGTAAAATCACTAAATGTAGAAAGCCTTCAGGAGAGAAGACTCAAAAGTAAAGTAACAATTATACATAAAACACTGAACCATAATCTTCAAATACAAAAACAAAATCTAATAGAATACTCAGAAATCAAACAAAGATAAAGGAAAATTCCTAGTTCCATATGCTAGGACAAATTTGTACAAATTCTCCTTCTTCCCTAGTGCTATTAGAGCATGGATGGGTTGCTTGAGCCAGCCAGGAAAACCAGTGACTTGGCAGAATTTAAGTCATTGGTTTGCATGTTGACTAGATGCATGACACGTAGGACATAATCATCTTCTTTTTTGAAGTAACGTCTGCATTAGTAAGATAAGATAAGAAAAAGAATAATTACCCATAATGTGAATGTAAAAAACATATTTTATAAGTATAAGAATTTCTTTAAGACTACAAAATAAAAAAAATTACACAATTTATTATATTATACTAATTTGACAATTTAATTTATATGTTTTAATTTCACATTTTTGTAATATGCACTCATGGATTTTTTTCTGTCCAGGTGCCCAGTCCATACTGACCTATGCTACAGTTTCAAGTCACATCATTGGCTGGGACCTTCGATCATCCAACCCTGCTTGGACACTCCATAATGACCCACGCCATGGCCTGATCACCAGCTTTGCTGTGAATCAATCCCAGTGCTGGCTGGCTGCTGGAACCTGTAGTGGTGCACTAGTTTGCTGGGATATGAGATTTCGAATGCCAATCAACAAGATGCAACATGCCTCTGGTAAATTATTGTTTTTTATAATATATAAAGGGTTAAATAAATGTTGAAAGACCCTAAAATCAAGATTTATCTTTGACTAAGAGTCTGTGCTGTACTGATTGTGTAATTCTGAATTGTGTGTAAAGCTCCAGTTGGAATGATAGATTGTCCTTACATTTGTAATAAATAAAGACCAGAATATTAATCAATTGGTTTGAATTTAAAACTCTTTCTTTCAACAAAAATATAATTATTCTGTTGATCACAATGAAATAAGATTTATTAAAACCAAACTAATCATGTGAATTTAACCTAACCCTGACTCTACAAACTTTCTTGGCATAAGACATAAACAATGATGTCATAAAAGTTTAAATTTTCAATGCATATTAGAATACTAAGCTAATGATGCCATCCTAGTAGAATTTTTTTATTATAAACAAAGTGGAAGGCCATATCTGGTTGTGATAAAATTCAATTTAAAAAAGTTGTTCAAATCATTTGTTGACAATTCAAATTCTTAACTATAATGTATTGATGGGAAGTTATCGATGAATACCATGTCATTTTCTCATTATGTAAAGCAGATTTATATTGAGAAAACTTCAGGGGAATAAGTTTGGAGGATTGTTGTAAATAAGGTGAATTGTTATGTAGCAATGATTCTAGTAAATCTTTCTGAATTAATCAAATTGGAGCTCAAAGCCAGTCAAAGATAATGTAAAAAAACAAAAACTTGTAAGCTTGTGTTTTAGGAGCTATGGGTAGTCTTGTGTATTGTTTATTCTATTGATTGGTGATGTGCTGGCCTACTTATCCACACTAACAGTGCATGCTGGTTGTGGATTGGAATTCAAATTTTTACATACTTCAAGGGCTCTTAATGTCATTTATAAATCAATAGTAACTTTTTGTTTCTGCTACATCCTGATAATCTTTTCAATAAGATCATGAAACTGATGAGGAAAGAAAAGACTTGTTTTGTTCTACATATTTTGGATGTTCTTTCAGAATTGAAGATTATTTGATCCTAGCCCAAACCTCTTGCAGGATGATAGGGATAGCGGCAGGCAGGGTTCAAACACAGATCCATCGAGTCGACAGTCCAGATTGCATACCAGATGACCGGGCAACCAACCCCTTTTCAGTGCTACCTATGCTAAATTGTTAATTGCTCTAATTTTGATTGTTAGCAATTTTATTGTGCTTAGACATAAGGCAAGCTGTAATGTTTTGGGATATTTGAATAAAAGTAAATTGGTTAAAAAACAGAGTAGAGACTTGCACAGTTGAAACTGATATTTTATTGGCTACTTATTGATAAAATATGCTTTTTTTTTTTAACTTTTAACATTTCAACATTTCTTTCTTAAAAACACAAAAAAAATTGTAATGGTTCATTGGGGAAAACTAGCAGGTTATTTATCAAAAAGTTTGTATATTCATATGATTTCCACCAGAAAAATATTAAGGTTTTTCTAATTGATCAAAACAGCTCTGGATCAATTCTGATTTATATTGTAACTTTCTCCCTTTGTTTGATCAGGACGTAAAGTGAGAAGGCTGACCATGCACCCCAGTGAGCAGTCACTGCTTGTAGCCTCCTTCAATTGGAACAATGAGGTGTCCATGTGGGACGCAGAGACTGGTCAAAGGCAAAAGACATTGTGGCCCAGCTCATCCCCTGCTCTCTCTTACACCAAGGTAAATAGAGACCATGGTCTCAGTCGCTCATTAGCCCTACCAGCCCTTAGCCTCTGAAACAGACTGTTCACTATGTACCTCACCCCTCTTTACTTACTATTTTTCAAGCTCCATATCTAATGAAAATCACAATATCAATCGACCTCTCACATTATCTTTTAATGGAGGTGGAAACATTATTCTTAATAAAATTCTGACTCCTTAGAGTCTAAATCAAGTAAAATATTAACTTTAGGCAAATTACTTGCCTAGGCCTACTTTTCATGTGCCTGGTTCATGTTTATTGCAAATTTTCATAAAACTTTCATTTAAAATCACACCAAATCAATGTAAACATATGGGTACAACCATTTGCAAAACTCAACCTGTGATTACGATTGGTTACCAGTGTCTGGTAGTGTTAAGAAAGATATTTGATTATACAAACTGCAGTCTGTACATCTGAACCCATTATCTCCTTCATTACTATCATCTCAATGCAACAAAATCTATTGTCTCTCATAGAGCTCTTCAGCATACAGCTCATCATGACACTTGACTGTTTTATTTCTTTACATTTCTACTGGATCCTATTTACATGTTGAGATAATCTATACTTTTCTTCAGCATCTAAACTAAATCAAAACCTCAGAAAATACACTTACAGTTACTAAAAATTATTGAATTAATGTGCCAACGTGTATTTTATTGTTAGTTTGTGTTTACATTAATAAATTGATTATAGATTAATTTTGTTATTTACTAGTCTTATTTTATTTTGTAAAATACAGACATTGCTTCAAAAAAGAAGAGGGTTATGTCATACATGTGTCTCTAGGTCAATCTAGTCATACATGCTAATTCAGAACTTACATTCTGCCAAGTTATTGCTTTTCCTGGCTGACTCAAGCAGCTCATTCTCTAATAGCACTAGTCTGAGAAATTCATTAGTTTTTCATTTAGGCTTTTCCTGTACAGTTCATTACATTCTTTTTATTCAATCAAAATTATTTTCACTCTTGTTTCCTTCTGATTTGGGGATTATCTCTCAAATGTTTCTTTTCTTTCTCTTTATACTAATGAAAACATTCTTGAACATTTCAATGTAATATTGTAGCTAAACAAGACAAGAGAGGATGATGGGATATGTAGTATCTACGTGGGCTCAACTGACACCAAGACATTTGTTCTGACTGGAGGCACTGACATGAGGCTGAGGTTTTGGGACCTCAGCTACCCAGCCAACTCCATGTGTTTCAATTATGGGCTTGACGATCCCAGAACATTGTCCTTAAACTACAGGTTGGTAATCCCTAGCTCACACACAAATATTGATTAAGTTTACTTTGATGGCTGCTAACTTAGAGGTATTTTACATTTGCTGCCTGAGCAAATAGCGCTCTTTCCCCAATACTGTGAGCATCTGATTAATTTTTAATTGCAAGAGCAGTTATACTTATTTTATCATTTTTAGGGTAAATTTTTTTTTTTTAATTTCTAGAAAAGATTATGGCCTCCTAAACCTGGATTGAAACTGCAGACTATGTGCACTTTGTTATAAGGCACTGTGTTTATGTCAGGAGTTTTATAAGACAAAATTCATTAGGGTCTTATATTGCTACTAATGACTTAATTTATCATCATAATCATCATCAAACTCCATTTGAGTGATGCCTAAGAGGCTCAAATACTCTCTTGTGCGAGCCCTGGACAGAAAACTCTGCTGTTGTACTTAATTCACATGTCACCATACAGGTCAAGAGCTTGTGGCTTAAGACAGCAATTAGCAAGTCTGGGGCAGTAAAAAAGAATGTGAGACACTGTTTTCTTTTCCTCCCCACAGCAAGGGCACTTTTTTGCTTTAGCTGTGTGAAATATGAACCAATGGCATTGTGCCCCATTTAGGCCTGGGCAGCCTCCACCATGAGGAGCGCAGTTAGGGCACCTCCTGCTCCCAGACTCTGCTGGATTTTTTGGAACTTCTTCAAGCACTCAAACCATTTGTTCTTTTCTGTCGTTTGGATTGTTGCCAGAGCTTGATAGAAATTCATAGGCTGCTCGGAAGGTGATGTCTATCCTCCCTTGTGGGCCCAAAAGTCTACAATGGTGTTGCCAGTCACACCTCATAACTTTATTTATTTTTTTTTTTTTATTTTTAAAGTGTTTAGTTTTAAAAAAATTATTTACAATGCATTTCTTTTTTTTTAGATCTCAGCTGATAGAAGGGTCAGAGGTCATACAGGAATTAGAAACTCAAAGAGAGCCCTTAGACAAATATGAGACAGAACGTGAAATGCATCTCATGCACAGTGCTCCTCTGTTAGGTCACCATGACATTGTGAATGACCTGACCCTGTGTCACAGCACACAAACCCTGGTCATATCTGCAGCCAGAAATGGACACATAAAAGTCTGGAAGTAGTTGTGGCTGAAAGTAGATCACAGAAAGAATTCTTGATTGTACAGGATTTTAAAAAACTGTCCTCACATTCTATTCTCCTTGCCTGTATTTGTTGGTCTTCTTTTTTTTTCTTCTTTTTTTTTAAATTATGTATTCACCATTCTAAGCAAGTGAAATGATGCAGATGGCCAACTCAACTCAAATGGTTAGTCTTTAATTTCTGTCAATTCCAGCCCTCCCACTCTGCAGAGGAGGTTAGGATATGATAACCTATAGGTTCCTAGAAGGAACATCTATAAGTAGTGACAGCTTCTATTGCCTTTTTTTTTTGTTCATTTGGAGATATTTTATTACCAGGCAATTGAGACAAGTATTGGCCTTGTAGGCTGGTAGTATGTATTTTTTTTTTGTCTTTTTCCAATGTAAATGTTATTAAATGTGTACATTGTTAATTAATTCTACAGTGCAATTAGAAATTAAATATCACACATTGTATATTTAATAATGACCTAGACTTGTCTCATTGGTACTGTGGTGTAAAACTTACTTTGCTCTTATTATGGAATGAAGTAGTACGTTTGAAAAGTAAAAAGTTCCTCCCTTTCAGACCATGCGGTCTATTGGGGCAAATGATGTAAAGATCATCTTTTTCTATGGCCCATGGTTATCAAGGGTGTCATGTGGCCAGCACAACGACTAACAGCCTTTTTTTTTTCTCACAACTAATGCCAGGTACCCATTGAAGCTGGGTGAACTTAAAGGCACACTAAAGATTCTAAAATTAAAAATCCCAGGAATTTAACTTTGGACTCTCTGGTTCATAAACCAAGCACTTTACCATTTAACCATTGCGCCTCCAAGTTTGAATAACAGCTGACCTATTTACTTAACAAACTCCAAATTAATAAGAGAACTTAATCATAATTAGACTCCCTTTGTCAAAAAAAAAAGGCTAGCTATACTTCTGCTAATACAGTAATGGTTTGTAATAAAAACCTTCTTTGAAAGTTATTTTTTAAAGATATAGATGCTACTATTGTTAGATATAATTTATAGTGCTTATGGCAAGCTCATAAATTTCTCTCATTTTGTACATATTTTTTTTCCTATTAGTTAATAAACAATTAGATATATTTTTAATTTTAATCCAAAATGGAAGATAGCACATTTTTGGGTGCCATAAGTAGCCATTGAGATTGAATGAGATTGTGGGTTAGGGACACTTGACAACATTCACCAGGTGAGATTAAAATGTAATTAATGATTGAATGGTTCTTTCCTTTCCATAAACTTGTGATAGGAACTCTTCTCAACAAAAGATAGGATCTATCTCTGAGTATATGCTTGTATTGTGGGTTTCTTTGAAATGTAGCCCTGATTACAAGCAAAGGTTTATATTTTAAACTTTCCTTATTCCTTCAGATTATAAGCGCCCACTTTATCTGCAGTCCATTCTAAAAGAGATACTCATTGTCTTTCACATTTTGATCAATGACTGATGTATTTTGATTTTTTTCCCCACATTAACTTTGCAAACTATTGGTTGTTTATCTCTTTGGATGTTTGTCTTTTAAATAAGAAAAGATTCTGAGATTTTTTAACATAAATTGAAGTGAATTCAGTATTGGTTGTCTTCTTCTGATACAGTGAGTATAATATGATTGTGATTTTTACATGAGACTGCAGTAATGGCTGAATTAAGGAATTTGTGTTCAATTATGTTGGCATGTATTTGTATGTCAGTTTGTGAGAATGACTAAATGATGGCTTGAGAAATTGAAAGCAGTATTGATTGAAGTTTCTGTTTACAATGGCATGAAGTTTTTATAATAAAAGGTTACTATTGATGCCAAAAATAATTTGAACATCTGATGAACAGGCATAATGAAGTACAATGAGAAAGATTAATACAAAGTGTTTTCTATGCAATAAAAAGTAAGAAAATGCTTTTGTTAGCCTGCATGGATGTGCTACATACTAACAGTGAACCTGGAAATGATGTAAACTTTTGCTCATTACTGCTATCTGAGAGAACTTTATTTATTTATTTTAATTTACATTATTGTTCATGGTTTCTGTTTGTAAGAACTGTGTTTGTGTGTGTGCAGGAAATTTGTTCATCATTACAATAGTTCATTTAACTTTTTTTTTTTGAATTTTTTTTTTAAATTTCTGCAAGTGCATATGATGTCATTCTGAATCACAACAATATTTATTTCATTGAAAACAATATCTTCACTGTGACATTATTACAATACCATACACACTGTTTTCCCTATGTTAGTTGGGTACATGAGTTGTATGTTCTTTGCTAACATTGCAGTGATGGGAAAAGAAGTGAAACTTTGTGAGATTTGTAATGTCATCGAGAGTCAGAATAGTCTCCCAGATTTCAGGGACCAACCAAAAGTGGTTTTCACTTTGTATTATTTCATTTCAACCTTTGTATTTGATGTATGCTCTGTTTAGTTCATGAAATGTTGGTTCTGTTTCAACACAGCATAACTAAATGTGAAGAACATTAGGATTGCTCTGTTGTCATGAGTTTCAAATAACCTATTGATGAAATACACATTGAAGCCGTTTTTTTTTTGTTTTATCTTATACAGTGTAATTCTTCTGCTCTAAGAAATATTTTTTGTAAGTTCATCGTATACATCTGGTTTTGGTTGTATACTAGAGGAATTAGTCAAATCTTATAAATTACAGACGTTATTTTAAAAGAGAGGACAACTCTGTGCTACGGGATGATTTAACAACCTATTCCATCCTCTAAGTCAGCGGTTCTCAACCTGTGGTCCGCGGCCCACTAGTGGTCCGCGGACATTTGCCTGGTGGTCCGCGAGCAAAACCCGAATTGCATGCTTTTAAAAAAATAAAAAATATGAAAAATAATAGAATTAAAGACATGAAAAAGAATATATGAAGTCAGTTTTAAAATTATTGACTTTAAATCGCTAGATGGCGATAGCGCAAAAGTGCGTTTCGATTTTATGTTTTCTTTAAGTTTTAGTTACACGGAAATCAGATGGGCCCTGGCGTCTTCCCGTTTATATTGACATTTAAAAATACGCTTTTTTATTTGAAAACTAATCAAAATAATTAAATTGATTGAACACATGGATACATTTTTAATAAAGAAAGCAACCGAACATAAAGACAACGATGATGATTTCTCTGACTCATCTTCACAACCTGAGTGTGAATCAAATGCAGTTCCGGAGAAAAAAAGACGAACTCCCATACGACGGTATGATGAAAAGTATTTGCGCTTTGGGTTTATATGCGTCTTAGTAAATAATCAACCCAGACCACAGTGTGTAATATGTTCACAAATTCTTGCAAATGAAGCGATGAAACCTGCGTAACTCCGAAGACATCTTAAAACGAATCATACTGACTGCTCGGAGAAACCATTGGAATATTTTATGCGCAAGAAACATTCACTTGGTATTCAGAAGTCTTGCATACTCCAAGCAACTAAAGTCAATAAGAAGGCTTTATGAGCATCATTTTTAGTGGCTATCCGAGTTGCACAGACCAAAAAGCCTCACACAATTGTAGAAACTCTGATAATGCCTGCTGCTATAGATATGTGTCGAGAGATGTTTGGTGATGCCTTGGCAAGTAAACTGAAAACAATTTTACTTTCAAACGACACAATTCAACGACGTATAGCTTTGGTGGCAGCTGACGTTGAAGAACAGTTGATTTCAAGGCTGCAAGATTCTAAACAATTTGCTATTCAATTGGACGAATCAACGGATGTTTCCGGCCAGGCACAATTAATGGCTTATGTCAGATATATCTGGATGGATGAAGTTGAAGAAGATTTTTTGTTTTGTAAAGCTTGTCCAGGTCACACAACAAGTGCAGAACTTTTTGCTATCCTTGATAATTTTATGGCAGCCATTGGCATCGAATGGTCCTGGTGTATCGGAGTGTGCACGGATGGTGCTGCAGCAATGACTGGAAAACGAACAGGCTTGTGGGAACGTGTGCGTTCTAATGTGCCAACTGCCACATTTACGCACTGTATGATTCATCGGGAAAGTCTTGCGAGTAAAAGAATGAAATCTATTTTTGATCAGGCCATAAAAATTGTTAACTTCATCAAGGCTCATCCATTGAATTCTCGTCTCTTTGCTTCCTTATGTTCGAATATGGATTTTGATCATGAGCAGTTACTGATGCACACTGAAGTTCGCTGGTTATCAAGGGGAAAAGTGTTGAACAGACTGTTTGAATTACGTGATGCTGTGCGAGAGTTTCTTGTTAGGAAACATTCACAGCTTGTTGTTCATTGGAATGAAAATTCATGGGTCGCTGTTCTGGCTTACTTGGCCGACATTTTTGAACAGCTGAATAAACTCAATTCATCTCTGCAAGGGAAGCACACAAACTTAATTACCCTCAGTGATAAAGTGTCTGCTTTTACGAAAAAACTTGCTCTGTGGAAGACAAGATTATTTCAGGGTAACTTTGAAATGTTTGATCAATTGCATGAATTCACCGAGAAACCAGAAAATGCTGAAATCAACAAGCCCGAGTTGGTGAAATTGATTTCTGAACATGTTCAATCATTGCTGGATCAATTAAACTTCTACTTTGGTGGTTTGAACGTTGAGAGTTTTTCGTGGGTTTCCAGTCCGTTTCTTGCACACATTGATTCATTAAATTTACCACCATCGGAATTAAACCAATTCATTGAACTGACCAGTGATACTACGTTGAAGATGATGCATCCGAGAGTGAGCTTGATGAAGTTTTGGACACAAGCTTCGCATGAGTATCCAGAACTGTCTCAGAAAGCTTTCAAATAATTTTAACTTTGCAACATCATATATTTGTGAATGTGGATTTTCTGTACTGGTTACAATTAAAACAAAATATCGTTCACGGCTTGAAGTCGAAGATGAACTCCGACTGAGTCTTTCAAGCATTACACCTCGTTTAGACAAGCTGTGCTCAAATTTGCAAGCTTAAGGCTCGCACTAAAATTAAATGTAGCATTGTTTCTATTCCGAACTATTGTTAGCAGTAAGACTGATATTTGTTCATTACAAAAGGATGAAAAGGTTGAAACATTTATTAAAATATATAATAAATGATTTTAAATATCAACTTTATATTTTTTTTATAAAACTATATGAATTTCTAGTGCGCCAGTAGCAAAATTTTTAGTAGTGGTCCGTGGCTGAGACACACATTTTTAAGTGGTCCTTGAATCTCGAAAGGTCGAGAACCGCTGGTGTAAGTCTAATGGCATCATACAAATACATGTGTGTCAACATTTGGTATAAGAAATGTGCCTTTATCTTGCGTCTTTCTGGGTATTTTATTAGGTTTTGTGTTTGTGAATGCAAGTTTTATTGCTACCTTATTTTATAGTCTTCTGTCCTGAAGGGTATCTAAATTTAGTAGTTTTACTCATGGCGTTACTCTAATCAAATGTGAATATTCGTTTGTTATGAATCTCATGACTATTTTGTGTCTGTTCCAGTTTCTTTTTTTTTTTAAGTTGAGATGGCTGTCTGATGGTGCAGTATGCGCGCTGGACTTGTTCGGCTTCTCGATGGTTCTGGATTCATACCTTGCCCGCTGACATCCCCCGTCGTCCTGTGGGAGGTTCGGACTAAACATGTAAAACATTTTACAAACAAAGGGCGCCTATTCTAATATTGGTCTAACCAAAGTTAAAGAGCATTTCAAATGTCTGTGCTTGTTAACGTGACTTACTCCTCTTGTCTTGTGTAGAACCAGATGTTTGCAACGAGCCATCTTGTGGATAAGTAGATCTCCTGTTTCTGACTGAGCTTGATGTGTGTGTGTTTACAGTGTGTATTTGTCACTTCCGTGGTTTGTCCTTAAACAAAAATGGGTCTTGACCTTGTCCGATAAATTGTAATTAAGGGGACATAATATGCTCGGTACCAGTATAAGAAGAAAAAAAAAGCTTGGTGTACTATTACAAAGCCCAACCAAAAGAAGTGGCAGATAGTTGAAAACCAAAGTGGCCTCTACAGGCCTATATCTATAGTCTATAAATAATATTCTGGAATCTAACGGAAACCAAACTGTTTTATTCCATGTTTTATAGTTATTCCTCACTTTGCCTGACTGTATTAAATCAAGATCAAGGTGTACCACACGTTCGATAAAAGGAGGTCATATCTTTATATTTGTGCTGGCCTCCTCTGTCCGGCAGGCATTGGACTTTAATTCCGTTGTTTCAAGGAAAAATAGATTATGGAATCGAATTCATTTAAACACTAAAACCTTGTCAACCATTCAGGTTATTGATCTGAAGTGCGTTGGGTTGCTTGACCACCAACCACTGCAACTTGATTTTATTTGCAGGACAGAAAGATGTGTTAGTGTTTTGACAACCTCCTACTCTAAAATTTGTGTTCTTATATTCAAGGCTGATTATGTGAAAGATCTGTGAAGTTGTTCTTTTGACAAAAGAAAAACGTTTTTGATTGATCAATCGCGTTAAAATGGGTCAAAAAAGGTTTTCTATTATTCGGCGGGAATCTTTTCATAAAATCTAAAGAACGTGTCGTCCCAAACGTAAATTTTCCCGTATGAATGTTGTTTTGGCGTCAGAAATATGTTTGTTTGTTTACAGCCTTTTATTTATTGGCATTCATCATAAGCGTAGTTTTGAAATTCTACTTTGTTGTCCTCTTTTGTAAAAATGTGTCCGCCTTTGGATTTGCATGTGTCTGGCAACCGTAACAGGGAGCACACTAAGAGGCTAGTTAGTTGCGGGGAAGATCAAAATATTAGTTCAGTGTTTCCCATACTTGTTTCCTTACAGTTCACACATTCTGAGCATTTAGCGGGACCCTTTGCTTATTTCTAATAATAATAATAATTTTATTTAAAGAGCGCTGTTAACAAACGAAATGTAGGCTCAAGGCGCTGTGATAACATTACAAACATAATCATGAGGACTAAAATGACAAACAAATCTAAAAAAAAGGTTTAAAACATAGGTTTTATTTTTTAGAGAGACTAATTCACGTGTTGGCCTAGTAGTGAATTATTCCAGTAGTTCGTGGAACACCTATTCAGGCCTGGCGGAACACAGTTTGGGATACACTGTATTAGTTCAAATGTCTGTCATTAAACAAACCGACTGTCTTTCCAGAATTCGTCTTCTTCCTTGTAATAGTTTCTCTGTTGTTGTTTCTATTTGGTTATTGTACACCTATATCGGGGAGAACACAGTGTGCCTACTCAGATTTGTCATCAAAGTGATTGTTGAGGAGTTAGAATCCCATTTAGGCCTATTCATTGATGACATTGTTCATAGTGTCAATTATCAGTAACCAAGTTTGCTCCCTTGACGTGGAAGAATTAAACGAAGCTGGAGACAAGTAATCGGATAGAGCTGTAAAAATGCAATTTAAAAATTAGAAAACAAAAAGCCTTACCAGAGAATATTCCGATGAGCTCAACTAAAAGACTGTATTAAAAAAAACAACTGTTTATGCATAAAGGTTAAAGGTTAATAGTTCATTTTGAACTAAACATTATTTTTGTTGGCTGAATCTACTTTCTGGGACGGTGGAAGGAGTAGACGAGTCAGCAGCTCAAACAGACAGGGCAGAGTGACATTGCTGAGATGAATCTGAAGTCTCTCCCCTCCCTTTTATTTCATTCTGTAGAAGCCAAGTTATTGTGAGTACATCTAGAACATTCATTCTACATCTAGTGTATTCATTTTACATCTAGTGTGTTCATTTTTACATCTAGTGTATTCATTCTACATCTAGTGTGTTCATTTTACATCTAGTGTATTCATTTTACATCTAGTGTGTTCATTCTACATCTAGTGTGTTCATTTTACATCTAGTGTATTCATTTTACATCTAGTGTGTTCATTCTACATCTAGTGTGTTCATTTTACATCTAGTGTGTTCATTTTACATCTAGTGTGTTCATTCTACATCTAGTGTGTTCATTTTACATCTAGTGTATTCATTCAACATCTAGTGTATTCATTCTACAACTAGGTCATTAAGACATTCATTCTACATCTAGTGTGTTCATTTTACATCTAGTGTATTCATTCTACATCTAGGTCATTAAGACATTCATTCTACATCTAGTGTGTTCATTTTACAACTAGGTCATTAAGACATTCATTCAACATCTAGTGTATTCATTCTACATCTAGGTCATTAAGACATTCATTCTACATCTAGTGTATTCATTCTACATCTAGGTCATTAAGACATTCATTCTACATCTAGTGTATTCATTCTACATCTAGGTCATTAAGACATTCATTCTACATCTTCTCTTCTTATCTTATGAAATGAAGACGTAACTTCAAAACAATAAAAAAAATTACGTCATAAGTACCCTACTAGTTCAATCTTTTCAAGTAAGTTAATCAATTACTGAAATTTAGATGCCATTGGTTTCCCTGACTGACTCAGGCAACCATTGCCAAGCTGTCATAGCACTAGGAAAGAAGGCGCATGTTTACATATTTGTCCTAGCATATTAAAAAAAAAAAAAATTAAAAAAAAAAACACAACATTTGCATAAATGTGTTACAAATTTGGTAAATAGTAATATCTATAACTAAAAAGTCTATCGTGTTGTTTTTTTCCTATTAATAGTAAATATTTGTTTGTAAAAATGGTGTATGTTATGAAAAACAAACTCGTTGCATAGTTAATTTTTTAAATTAAATGTTTTGCTTTCAGAAAGAAAAAAAAGCAGCCGTTGCGTCAGAAATTTGAATGGTCTAAGATATCGTGTCGGATTTTCAATATCTTTTCTAGTTTACGAGATCTAAACGGGACGGACAGACAGACAGACCACACAAAACTAATAGAGCTATTCCCCTTTCGGGGGCCGCAAAAATTTGTATCTTTTTTCAATGCCCGCTGGCCTAATTTGGTAGAATCGTTCAAGAAGCGGACGGTATCAACATCACGAGTTCGATACCTCAATTTAAAATTAAGTTTTAAAAATATTTTATTTTATTTTTAAGTTGTAAAATGGAGGTATTGTCTTTTGTAAATGTATTCTTTAAAGTTTTCTTGCTTGAAGTAACGTCTGCATTTAATTAGATTAGAAGACAGTAGAACCCTATTCTGGAGAGACATTTCCGCCCACTTACAACGCAGGTAAAGGTGGCATTCGCTTTTGTTGTAGAGGCTTATTTTCTCCCAGAGCCGAGACCATGTTTTTTCACTGTCCAAAGTTGTCTTTGTCACCATCGCTCTCCACATAGTACGGTCTAGGTCCTAGGTCCATATCTTCCCAGTAGTCAATTAGTCAACATTGATTTGAGCTGCCGTTTGATTACATCAACTTATGGGGGATGGGGACAATATTTTTTCTTGTTCATAGAGGATTTAAGCTATTCATTAGACTTCTAGGATACATTCATTCTGTAAGACTAGATTCTTCTTATCTAATAAAATACAGACGTTACTTAAAAAAAAAAAAGATGATTGCGTCATACGCATCTAGTCATGCATATTAACCAATGACTTAAATTCTGCCAAGTCACTGGTTTTCCTGGCTAGCTCAGGCAACCCATTCCATGCTCTAATAGCACTAGGGAAGAAGGGAGCATTTGTAGAAATTTGTCCTAGCATATGGAATGAGGAATGTGCCTTTAACTTTGTGTCTTTCTGGGTATTTTATTAGATTTTGTTTTTGTATTTGAATATTATGGTTCAGTGTTTTATGTATAATTGCTACTTTACTTTTGAGTCTTCTCTCCTGAAGGCTTTCTAAATTTAGTGATTTTACTATAGGTGTTACTCTAGTCAAATGTGAATATTCATTTGTTATGAATCTCACTGCTCTATTTTGTGTCTGTTCCAGTTTTTTAATGTTTTCTTGAGTTGAGGGGTCCCAAACGGAGGATGCATATTCTATTATTGGCCTAACCAAGGTTAAATAACATTTTAGTTTTATGTACTTATTTGATTTATAGAAATTTCTTTTAATAAATCCTAATGCTTTGTTTGATTTTTTTAATAGTTTCATCAATATGTGGATTCCATGAGAGTTTTTCATTTATTATAACACCTATGTATTTTGCGTTTTTAATCTGTGTTACTGGTTTGCCATGAATAAGATAAGTGGAATTAATTTGTCTTAGTTTTTTTGTTACTCTTAACAACTGACATTTTTCTGGGTGGAAAGACATGCTCCAATTTGATTCCCATTTCTGTAATTCATCTAATTCTCTTTGTAAAATATCTGTGTCTTGTGTTGTTTTTATTGTTCTATATATTATGCAATCGTCTGCAAATAATCTGACTTTTGTTCCTGAAGTAATGCAATTTGGTAAATCATTTATGTAAATTAGAAATAGTAGTGGACCCAAGACTGTTCCTTGAGGTACACCTGAGTTTACTGTTATCGGTGTTGATTTAGAGCCATTTATTATTACAGTTTGTTCTCTCTATCAGAAAATCTTTAATCCACTGATGCAGTGGTCCATTAATGCCAAAATATTTTAATTTTTTAAGCAAACTATGGTGGTGAACTTTGTCAAAAGCCTTAGAGAAATCTAGTAAGATAGCATCTATTTGTTCACTATTATCTAAACCTTTAGAAAAATCATCAATTAGTCCTATTAGTTGTGTTTCACATGATCTATATTTCCTAAAGCCATGTTGGTATGGGGTGAGGACATAATGTTTGTCTAAGTGGTTTATGATGTTGCTACATATTATGTGTTCTAGGAATTTTAATAGTGAAATAATTGAAATAATTGTGTTCATTGCAACATTTCTTTCTTTCTACATTTAGGCCTAATCGATGACCTAGAACAAAGTGGGGTACGGGTACTGTTGCACCTCATTAACTATGTTGATTTTTTTTAAATACCAATTTATTATGTTCTGTTAATGAATTAAAATGGGGTGGAGGCGAGGGGTACTCAGCATTACAAAAATTATACAAGGGGTACACATAGGTCAATCATTTGGGAAACACTTACCTAGAAAAATTAGTGTGTTGGGCCTCTCTATATTGATTTAGCACACACATTTCTTCATCAGCAGTTCAAAAGGAAGGAGAAATAAATGGCATACATTACACTCGCTTTAAAAAAATATATATTTAATAGTAGCTATATTGAAGGGCTTTGTCATTCTTAAAAAAAAAAATAGGCCTACCTACCATCTTTCAGAGACAATAAACTTAGACCATGTAGTCTCTTAATCATTGCAGTGAATGTTTTATGTGTACCTTCACTGTGTAGTGTGTATATAATAAGCACGAAAATTATAAAGGCCAGTCTATTGTAATTATGTATTATTTGTATCTTGACGAGATGAATTCAAAGCTTTCGTAGAGGGGAAACATCTTTATTACAGTGGCTAAGGCCAGACTGTTTCCGTTCGTATTCAAGTAGTAGAACGTACATCTCGAAGTAGATTTAGTTATTATACGTTGACCTAGTTGCAATACGTTAAACTTTCTCGTGATGTCTCCTGTTGCTTGCAGATCTGTTCGAACTCAGCACTGATATTAATACACCTGCACAGTCAGACGCAATATTCTGATCGTAGCAAATAGATGCAAGCGGGAGAACATTACAGTGACGACCACGCTAACATTTTGTGTGTAATTGTCCATCTGCTTTCATTCACCCACTTGCACACATCCAACACACGCAAATAATTTTGCTCTTAAAGCCGTACTTTCTTATGGGTCGAGTATCGCGGGGAGGGGGTGAAAAGAACCGGAGGATTAGAATATTTATTGCTGATGTAAACAAGTAATAAAACGACTTATAAAAACACTGTCGACGCTCTACTTTACCCACTGACGACCAAGAGCCCCACAGACGAGATAGGACCCACTACCAGGCATCCAGTTTATTTGTTTTTACATCGTTGTTGGATTTTTAAAAAAAAAAGTTTAGAACCATCGGTCTAATAGTTGTACAATAATCTACTTGTCAACTAGAGACTACTAAAAAACAAAACCCTCTGACAGCTCTTGTTGACCAATTTAGTTCTGCTGACTCTTCCAATTTTCACGCCAAAATCGACCTACGGCCTTGACCGTCAAGGTGCAGTTAATGTCTTCTAAAACAAATGTCGCACATCCTCATAAATTGCATTCAGTTTTAAACGTTTTTGTCCGACCCCTATATTTTTTTATGTTCCATAAAGGTGGGCCTGTGGTGTGTTTAACTGTTTGGACTGCCCCCTCCCTTTTTTATTATGGGCTTGTGTCACCGTGACATACAAATAAAAAAAAGTGTAGAGTGTTTTTCATTGGTACACTTTCTTTTGGTTTGGACAGTGTTTCAGATCTTCTTCCTCTCTCTCTCCTAGGTAAGTACATGACAGTTGTCTCTACTGTGTTTCTAGACTACTTGCTATTTCTGGGTTAGGAATATAACAGAATAAGTACTGAGTGATTCTAACGTGCTTTAGGAGCTCGGCATTAGTATACACACACAGCTAGTAATGTACTTTATATGTTATTGGTTCTCAACTGCGGAGGTGTCGCGGTTTGATGCAGGAGACGATCCCTGGCTAGGTATCAGTCCTAACACGTGCTTTTACATAAGCCTTTATTTTAATTCTTTCCATTGAATTGAAAATTTTTAACCGTCCCTGTGGTGTAAAAAGTCCCTGTACTATTTCATTGTCATAAATGAGTAGGATTAGGTCTACAGTATGAGGTATTCAATCCAGTCTTTGTTTTAAGTTGTAGAATGAGTTGGGACTTTTTTTTTTATTGTTTCTCTTGTACAGTCTTTTGTTATTAGTAAAGCATTACTTTAATTTATCCGTGTCGCTTACAATAGTAGAAAAAGAATCACAACTCATATCTAAATATTATAATAATGATAATGGCAATGTCTTCGAGTTCGAAGATTAATTAAGGATGAGTGCAGTGTAATACATGGCTATGCAAACCTACTTGTGACTTGCATATTTTCCGCATCTCGTGACAAATAGGATAATAATAATAATAATAATAGCCTAATAACAATACACCCTGTTGTTATATCAACCGAGGGGATGATGAAAACTGACATGGCAGACACAGTCGAGGCCTTGAGCATTCCTAAGAGGATCCTCATTATTACCTTTAAAAAAACCTGCCAAAGACCTGCCACATCATCAGAAAATTTTCTCAGTGGACACTGTTAAGGGGAGACTACAATGAATTGTATTTCTCTTTAAAGAACCTCGACCCTGGCTGTGCAAGACAATGATAATTAATTCATTAATAATAATAATAGGAAAGTTGAACTAATCGGGCTTAGTCATACCTGGCACTACCATGGTCAAGAATGAAAACTAATTTCATTGTTGTCTCCATTATCGGTATCTACCGTGGCATCTAATATTGTGTGGCCTGTCTGCAGCAGTAGCCTATACTTCCCACTAACAGGTCAAGTCTTCCAAAAAATGTTCACGTCATTAAAGAGGTTAGCTGTCTGCACCCCTTATGGTCTTCCACTAGTATTACCGTATCACAAACGTGAATAGTGAAATTTTTGTTTTCTTCCAGAGTTGTTCAATGCGATTGTGTAGATTTTCATATTTTGTAAGACTATACATATTCTTTTTTTTTTCTAGTCATGTAATAGTTCGCTTGGAAATTTTATTTCGCATCTTTCCACTTAGTTTCCAAATAGTTTCGATCAGTACTTCCATGTCATAGACTATTTATATATTTATGGTATTGCAAACAATTTCGAAAGACTCGTTGATAGGATATTTTGAGTTTTGTTTATTTCCGAAAGAAAATAATCTACATGAAGTGAATATTTCATTTCACATGTAATCTAGATCTATCTTGTTTGGAAGCAGTAGGCTACAAATACAGTTTGACGAATCAGAAAAGTATGTGTGATTT
This sequence comes from Biomphalaria sudanica, assembly GCA_036873155.1. NCBI lineage: Eukaryota > Metazoa > Mollusca > Gastropoda > Planorbidae > Biomphalaria > Biomphalaria sudanica. The sequence continues at coordinate 226,555 of JAZGLO010006651.1, read as the reverse complement.
AATTTTATAACTATAGCTGAAATGTTAAAAAAATTAGCGTTTTACATTAAAAAATCTAGATCTAAATCTACAACTTCTTATTGAAATGTTACTATTGTTATTCTGTTAACATTTTCCATTTAAACATTGCGGAAATTGCCGATTTTATGCAATCTCCCCCGTTTTTGCCCACTTTGATTTATGGTCAGGGTTAGGGCTAACAATGTAACACTGATATTGAAATCCTTAATTCCAAATAATTGATGACTTGGTCAAATTTGTTTTATTGATACGTGTTGTATTAGGTACAATAAATGGATGATTGAACTTTCAACTTGATTCAAGAATGGCAGGGGTATAAATAACGTATTCAAAAATCTTCTTAGAGGACAGACCTAAAATATCTAGCCATATCTTTGTATTTCCCTTGTCGATATCAAACAAAAATAATTAAATACCAGTAATTAATTGACTAAATTGTTAATTTGTTTATTGATTCATGTATTGTCTTCGCCAATGAATACAAAAACAGAATTTAATAAAATACTCAGAAAGACACAAAGGTAAAGGCACATCCCATATGCTAGGACAAATTTGTTCAAATGCTCCTTCTTCCCTAGCGCTAGTGCTATTAGAATGGGTTGCCTGAGCTAGCCAGGAAAACCAATGACTTGGCAGAATTTAAGTCATTGGTTAATATGCATGACTGAATGCATGACGCGTAGGACGTAATCATCTTTTTTTTTTTTTTTTGAAGTAACGTCTGTATTATATAAGATAAGATGAATAAGTGTGAGAGAAATAACGTGTTAAAACATTAAAACATTTTACCAGACAGACAGACAGACAGACAGAGTGGATAGATATAAACTTTGTAATAAAGGAATGATAATCGACGTTAATTAGAGAGAACATTAAAATATTTTAAACTTTTTCACTGCAAACACAGATTACATCAACACAAAAATGTTTTCCTTTAGTGTTTGCAAAAGAAGTCAATGTTTTACCATGCTCACATTCGCAGCATTTTAAGTTTCAACATCCCTGCATCGTATAATAATATGAACATTAACATTAACAAGTAAAATATATAAAATACTTGCAAAAAAATGGTTATATTGAATGAAAATGCATCAATTATTTTGAATCATTTATGTAATTAATGTTTAGTAGATCTAGACTAACAATACTAAACGTGTGCGGTAGAAATATTTGTATTAATTTTTTTTAAAGAGAGACGTACATGTTGATAGCATGCTCAGTGTGCTATGGTCCAATCACTTTTGTTGCCCAGTGGGGTGGGATGAGAAAGTATCTGGGAGAAGGTTTCGGTGCTGCTTTTTAAAAAAAAAAAGTTGCTCGAGTCTGAATTCAAACTCGAGCCTCCGCGACAGAAGATCAACTTATTAACCACTAAGCTATCCATGTACTTATAAAAGTACGATGTTTTATAGTCTATTGTTTCTTCCAGGACTGCCTGTGATAAGTCAGCTACTGGAAATAAAAAATAGACTAGCTACAAACACCTAAACCTTTTGCAACTCAACATCTTAGGCCTACAAAACAAGACAACAGAACTCCAACACATACTCAAGAAGCATGATATACACATAGCGCTATTGCAAGAAACACTACTGCCCAAGAAAAAAATAAACATCACAGGCTACACACAGTACAGATGCCTTTGCACCAAATGCCAGGGAATTATGACCCTCATAAGAAACGACACACAAGCCACAGTAAAACAAATACAGAACAATACAGACATCGACAGGCAGGAAATACATCTTTGGAGAGGAGAAACTAAGTACACCATCAAAACTACTATTGCCCACCATCATCAACAGCAGAAATAGACATACAACTACCACACTACACAAGGACAATAATAGCTGGCGACAGATCACATAACACAAATAGCAGACCCTAACTTTTATCTCTACAGACATTACCGACTCTTCTAAAATAACAGTACTTGAAGACATAGGTAGTGACCACAGGACAGGCCTATACTCCTCAATATTGGAACGCCAGGTAGATACCAATCCAGAAAAAACAACTAGATGGAACTATAAAAAAGCTAACTGTGCAGCTTTTTCACAAGAAACAAACACAAGACTATCTAGCATAATGGAGACAGACGTCAACTCAACCTACACAACTATAGTCTCCAACATCTTACAAGCAGCAGAAAAAAAAAAAGATATCCCTGGACGCCAAGTTAAGAAATATAAACCTTTTTGGACACCTGAATTAGATAAATTAGTAAAAGAAAGAAACATGGCCAGGAAGACTATAGAAAAAAAGCCTACTAGAGAGAACAAGACAACGTACAACAAATTGACAGGGCTTATAAGATACAAAATTAAAACAGATAAAAAAGAAAAAGTGGACCACAACATGCGAACAACTAGATCTAAACAAGGATGGTCGAAAGGCCTGGACCCTTCTGCACCGGCTAGCAGGAAAGAAACAAATAACAAACCCCCAACCTATAAAAGGCACTCACGACACAATAACAGAAAACCTTAAAAAGGCTGAAACCTTCAATAAATATTTTGCCAGCATTAACAAGTCAAAGCCAAGAAAACAACTGGACCAGGCCTTTAGTAATATCTTAAAGAAAGAAGAAAAAGCTCCAACAGTCAACTGTCAGATCTTTGACACTCCCTTCACTCTACATGAGCTCAATACTGCCCTAAAAAGTCTCAAGTCAAGAAAATCCCCTGGACCCGATAAAATAACAAATGAAATGATCCAGCCCAAAACTGTATACTTAACTTTATCAACCATACATGGAAAACTGGAGACATACCACAGGAATGGAGAACCGCAAACATAATACCCATTTTAAAGAAAAATAAACCACCTGGAGACCCAAAAAGTTATAGACCAATATCTCTAACATCCAACTTTGGCAAAATGGCAGAAAAAATAATCAATAATCGACTTAATTGGTGGCTAGAAAGTACTTGCTCACTCCACAATGCACAAGCTGGCTTCAGGAAAGCAAGTAGAACAGAAGACCACCTCTTTCGTTTTATCCAGGACACAGTAGAAGGGTTTCATGAAAACAAGCACACTACAGCAGTATTTATAGATTGGTAGCAAGACTATGATAGAGTGCGGAGAAAAGGTCTATTTTTGAAGATGAAAAAAATGGGCATCCATGGAAAAATGTACAGCAGGATCAGAGCATTCTTAAAAAACACAACCATCCAAACCCGATTCTTATCTTATCTTATATAATACAGACGTTACTTCAAAAAAGAAGATGATTACGTCCTACGCGTCATGCATTTAGTCATGCATATTAACCAATGACTTAAATTCTGCCAAGTCACTGGTTTTCCTGGCTAGCTCAGGCAACCCACTCCATGCTCTAATAGCACTAGGGAAGAAGGAGTATTTGTAGAAATTTGCCCTAGCATATGGGATGAGGAGTGCGCCTTTATCTTTGTGTCTTTCAGAGTATTTTATTAAATTTTGTTTTTGTATTTCAAGATTATGGTTCAGTGCTTTATGTATAATTGGTACTTTACTTTTGAGTCTTCTGTCCTGAAGGCTTTCTAAATTTAGAGATTTTACTAAAGGTGTTACTCTAGTTAAGTGTGAATATTTGTTTGTTATGAATCTCACTGCTCTATATTGTGTCTGTTCCAGTTTCTTAATGTTATCTTTAGTTGAGGGGTCCCAAACGGAGGATGCATATTCTATTATTGGCCTAACCAAGGTTAAATAACATTTTAGTTTTATGTTCTTATTTGATTTATAGAAATTTCTTTTAATAAACTCTAATGCTTTATTTGATTTTTTTATAATTTCATCAATATGTGGATTCCATGACAGTTTTTAATTTATTATAACACCTAGGTATTTTGAGTTTTTAGTCTGTGTTACTGGTTTACCATGAATAAATAAGTGAAATTAATTTGTTTTAGTTTTTTTTTGTTACTCTGACATTTTTCTGGGTGGAAAGACTTGCTCCAATTTGATTACCATTTCTGTAATTCATCTAATTCACCTTAACAAAAGAATCAAATCCACTGGAGCTCAAAGTAGGCACGCTTGAAACAATTGAAAGCTATAAAAAAACAGCTATCCATATTTATACAGACGATCGGCTTTCAAAGCCACCATCAATGCTGGTCTTGGTGCCTTCCTGGTCTTCCCTAAAAATAAACACTTTGAGATAAGCGCACCCTATGGCGATTACTGCTCAAACTTCCAAGCCGAAATTGAGACAATTACCACAGCACTACAGACAGTGGAAAACAAATTATATGAAGATTTACAGACTCCCAATCTACTCTGCAAGCACTTAACAGCAGCACCTTGAACAGCCCAGGAGAGCTGACAACACTCATTGTGATAATCCATCAGATGATATCAAAATTAAATATCAATATCACACTACAGTGGATCCCTGGACACATTGGCATCATGGGAAATGAAAATGCAGATAAGCTATCAAAGGCAGGTTCATCTATGGAACAACCTGTTAACTACCTCACCCTAAGGTCAATGTTAGTCAACAATCACAAAGAGGAGTGGCTCAACCAATGGGCATCAGGAAACACAGGCAGAGCCATGTACAAAGAAATGACTACGCTTAACAAACTGGACAGTATTAACTTCCTCCCCCGCAAAGAACAATCTACAATTTTCCAACTAAGAACAGGACACACACCACTATTAAATTACCACCTGAACAAAATGAACTCCACACAGCTCCCCCTTTGCAGACACTGCGCCCACCCCTTTGAAACCGTAAACCATATCCTCTTTGAATGCCCCTCCCTAATCCACCTTAGGCAGACCCTACTTCCACTATAGTCCAACATAACCAACACCCTGTACGGCAGTGCTGAACAACTGAAGAAAACAGCACACTCTTTTTCCTTGGCACAGTCTGCAAAAGAGCTCACAGCTCAGCAGCAATAAAGCTGGCTAGAAGAAGAAGAAGATAGTCTATTGTTAATTTTAAAAATTAGCAAACGAACTAATGCTCTACACAATGCCTATCTCCCTCTCTCTATATAAAACACAAAGAATTAATTACTACTAATTGATTAACTAATTGGATTTTTTAAAATGCATCGTACGTTGTCATCGACAATAAATAATTATGTTAAGTTTCAACTTGATCTGGGAATGGCCTGTGGTAGGAGAAGTGACGTGTACGGGACAGACAGACAAGAGCTGATATAAATATAAGCTTTGTAAACAAAAAAAAATAAACTTATATACCTAAATGTTGTTTGTATGAACATTGGGGACAAGCAAATTCCAATTGGACAATTATTAGAGATAAACATTCTTAAGAAAGTAGGACGCAGTAATCATCTTCCTTTTTGAAGTAACGCCTGTATCTCATAAGAAAGCTAAAAAGTTTTTAAACATATATATAAGCATCCACTCCCAGGGTCGAGCTTCGTTCAATGGAAACAAAATTCATTTAGTCCATTGAGAAATTTTCTCAGATGTGGCTTGTCAGCGGCAGTACTGCCCTCTGACAGGTAGCGAGAATATTCTTAGGATGTTTAGGGCATCGAGTGTGTTTGCGAGGTCAGTTGTCACCTATTCCCTGGGTTGATATAACAACACCCGGCAATGCTTATCAACTTCAACGTGGCGCTTGGGTGGAAACGGTCAATAGAGGAGACGATGTGGCCAACACGAAAGCAAAACATAAGTCCCTAAGGATCGAGTCCATTGCACTGGCGGAGACCCACGCCGTTTCTCAAGTAGCCGTTTTTATGGCGGACACCTGCACAGCTTATGTGGTACAAAGAAAGAAAGAATAGGCTTATGGGGGAGTTTCCCAGGTGTGCTCGGCTATTTATGACACCGAAATATAAGGTACTACTGGCACGGCCCAGCTATTTATTGCAGGGAGGACTATGCTTATATCTAGAAATAAAATCTTCTTCTAGGTTTTTTTGTTGTTGTTGTTGTTTATTAATAGTGTATTGTAATTAATACCCAGGTAGCAGAACTAGTTTCCTCAATTTCAAATGAAATTTTAGAGTTGACTGCTTTGTTCTATTTTATACTTATAATGCTAATTATTATTATTATTATTATTATTATATTATATGTGGCTAATTGGCCATACAGTGAAAACTCTTATTATAATTTTTCAAACTATAATCTTCTTTAAATTAATTTTGGTCTGGAGGTCTAGACAATCGATATCATGAAAACACATACGTCTGAGGGTATTCCTGCTTGTATTTATGAACATTTTGCGCACTGCCTTGTAGGTCTGGATTTATAGGCCTATGTATCAGCTTATCACCAAACTTACCTTTTACCCTGACCTAACCCTTAGTCTGTTGGACCGTTGGGGCACCAAGCAAGACTCGTCGACCGTCTTTCTCCGTCTTGTGCCTTGTTTAAAACCTTTATCAATGGTAGGCCCGTCCATTCTTTTATGTTGTCCTCCCATCGCTTTCTCTGTCTGCCTCTTCTTTTTTTTCTTGGTACTGTTCCCTGAAGGAAGGTCTTTGCGAGCCTCGTGGATCTTGTAATATGGCCATATATTTTAAACTTGCGTTTCTTTACAATAGTTAGCAGGTGATCATGGGGTCCGATCGCTGCAGTAACCCTGCCTCTAATCTCTTGGTTTGTGATGCGGTCTTTGAATGTGATACCTAGGATCCTTCTTTAGCATCTCAATTCCATTGCTAGGATCCTCTTCTCTAGCTCTAGCTCTGCAGTCAGCGTCCAAGACTCGCAAGCATATAAAAATATGGCCATGACCAGGGAGGGCATCAGTGTGATTTTGGTCACAAGCCCTTGTCTTTCCAAATTATTTTTAGTTTTGAAAGGGCTACTGTGGACTGTGCTATTCGGGCCAGTATTTTTTTCCCTCATCTGAGACAATAACTCCGAGGTATTTGAAGCTGTTAACACTAGTCCGCTTTTCACCTCCAATACTGAGGCCTCTTTTAAAGCCCTGTTGGCTATTGGTCATAATTTTTTTTCGGCATTTAATTTACATGCCATATGCTGCGGAAATCTTGTCAATGAGCATCACCAAGTCAGCTAGTTCTTCTTCTGTCCCTGCTAGGCCATCAATGTCATCTGCGAAGCGCAAGTTAGGGATTCTTCTTCCTCCAATGCTAACAGTACCGTCATAGCCCTCGAGAGCATCTTCCATTATCCTTTCAAGGAAGATATTGAAGAGTGTTGGTGAAAGTAGGCAGCCTTGTCTTACTCCAACTGTGGTTTTGAACCAGTCCCCAATATTATTGTTGAAGTACACCGCACTGGTGGCATCCTTGTAGAGGGTTTAGATAACTTTGATTAGGTTTTTATAGATGTTGTACTTTTCCATTGTCGCCCAGAGTGCCCCGTGCCATACTCAATCGAAAGCTTTCTAACCAAACTAGAATATCCTATACTAGCCTATATATCTAGTTCCAGTATTCGAGTCTATAATAGACTTTAGCCTTTTATATGTTGCCTTGTCTAGATCTGTATCACCATATACTATAATTTTATGTAGTCTGAGTAGATTTATACATGCGCTTAATTAACCAGGATTTTTTTTCGGGGATAGGAGGGTGCATTGGGAGGGGCAAAAATGTTCATTACTTATTGTTATTATATTATACCGCTGATGCATAATTCTTATTAATAATGTATCCATAGAGTTTAAAAGAAGACTCATTCTTTGCCAACATAAAAGCCGTTGTTTCCACAAAATACTCACACACACACATGTATAAATAAACATAATTGCATTATCTTGAAACAGATCTTCAAAAAACAAAACAAAACAATGACAGATGTTAATGTGACTGAGTTGGTTCGACAAAGTCACGAAGCGAAACAGAAAGCCTATTGCCCATACAGTAATTTTCAAGTTGGCGCCGCTGTCTTGACAGAAGAAGGAACCATTTTCACAGGTAGAACTCGAGGTCTAATTTTTTCATTTAAATTATTATGTACATTTTTTTTTTAGTTTTAAAGTTTTATTCTAACGTATTATATTCTAATGCATTATATTCTAATGTGTTATATTCTAAAGTATTATATTCTAATGTATTATATTCTAATGTATTATATTCTAATGTATTATATTCTAATGTATTTTATTCTAATGTATTTTATTCTAATGTATTTTATTCTAATGTATTATATTAGAACGTCTTCCTTCCCCAGGCTGCAATATTGAGAATTCTTCCTACTCACTGACTATATGTGCCGAGAGAACGGCAGTAGCCAAGGCCGTATCAGAAGGGTATACGAAGTTCAAGGCTATTGCCGTGGCAACGTAAGGCTTATAGGCCTATTATGTCTTTAGATCATGTCTCTGAGACTACAGCCTTGTTCTAGTTGATTACAAAGCTGAGTTTTACAAAACTATTTACAATTGATAAGATTCGCTTATAGTGACATTGCTCACCAATACTAAATCTGACATGGGCCTCTATGTTTATTCTCTTCTCAAATTACTTTCTCAAATAGAAAGGAACGAACCAGAATATTCCATTGCTTAATTTTAACGCTCTTGGATATTTTTTACTCACTAAAAAAAAACTATATATAGTTTTTGTATAGCTCTACTTTTATGCTTAGGCCTATAGCATGCTCAGAGCGCTATGGTCCAATCTCAATTGTGGACCAGTTGGGGGGAGGGAGCATCTAGAAAAATCTTTTCCGCGCTTTATTACTTTGAATTTAAGTATGAAATATTATTTGATTAAAAAAAGTTATTCCTAAATACATTTTAGATCTTGATGGAGTAATTCATTCATTTTCAAATAGAGGACGATCTTTCTGCTTATCTAGAAATCTTTCAGAAGTTTCTTTACAAATATAGATTACTATGTTCTAGCCCATATCCCCTGCATTATGAAAGTGGATGGAGGTCAGCAAGGTTCCAATGCCCCTTGTTGTCACTCGTTGGTGATAGAAACTAATTGATATTATCTGTTAACTCAAAAGACTTTTAGGTTTTAATCAGAACTCTAGCTGTTTCCTAAAGATTTGTTTCTCAATTACCCATATATGTTATATTTTTAAATTTCCTCAGAAATGTTTCGGAGAAATATATGAGTCCTTGCGGAGCATGTCGACAATTTCTCTCAGAGGTAAGAATTTCAAGCTGGAAGTAACTCGCTGTATAGGCCTAAGTACTTTACAAGAGCTACTATGTACCTAGAGGAGAGCCTGTGGTTTTATCAACGTCGCCCATTCCGCCCATGTGACTTGACAACCACTGTGGAAACACTGCCTTAATGTTGGCCTATCTCAGGGGTGGTCAAGTTGACAATGTCGATAATGGCCTGCAATACAAACTGCCAGTTAGTCAGCACGATAATGGGTGTCGCCTTTTGAAAGCTTTCACTAAATTAAAAGACTTAACAGTCTCCCTGGATGCTTTGACTCTTATGCCTTGAGTAGCTGAGCTTTCCACGAAACCTAAAAAGTTTGAGTCAGCAGGCAAGAGCGAACTTCGGAATGTTGAGGTCAATGCCAAATTTAAGTAGCCCCTAAGTGGAGGCACTGGGCTGTAATTTTGTGAAGGTCCCCATTGTTACTTTGAAGACTTTAATGAAAATCCATATAATTAATTATCCATCTTTTTTATATTTTAAGCATATTGTCACGAGTTCGTCTCTTCTTCTTGTTGCTGAAGGTGCTAATGTAGTGCTGAAGGTGCTAATGTAGTGCTGAAGGTGCTAATGTAGTGCTGAAGGTGCTAATGTAGTGCTGAAGGTGCTAATGTAGTGCTGAGAAGTGCTAAAGTAGTAGACTCTTTCTTGAGATGTCAGATGTTACAAGAAGTTACCGTGACATGCCGGGGATTGTATAGATGTATATCTCTAGATCTAAATACTATCTGAGAGATTCAATAAATGAAGATCCTTACAATTCAACATTAGTACTTTAATTCAAAACTTGGAATCACTATGTACAGAACTAAAACTGTATCACATAATAACTTTGTTTCAAAGTTTAATAATAGAATGTTTAAATTTACTACTAGATTTAATACAAATACATTTTTATTGTGTGTGTGTCTGTGAAAGTGCTTGTTTTATAATGTAACTTTATGAAATTCAAATAAGATACATATATTAATAAACTTACGAGTACTTTGTCATCTAACCCTACTTGTGGTTTTGATCCCCAGTTCACTAAAGACAGCGGAGACTATGATATTTATATGAGTAAACCAGACCTCACTTACGACAAGAAAAAAATATCGGAGTTGCTTCCCTGTGCTTTTAGTTTGAATTAATTCAAATGACTGTGATGAACTAAATAGAACTGCAGCTGCATTTATACCACATCACTTTATTTAAGATACATTGGATCAATATCAATTATATTATAAAGGAAGTAAAAAAAACGATTCTATTTTATTAGTAATGCTTTTGTTTGTGTGAGAGAGAATGAAAGGGAGAAAGATAGTATTAGTTTTCAAACTTAAGCTAAAAAACTTAAAGCTCTATTGGCCTAAACAAAATGGATATGTTTGAGTGAAGGAAACAAAACGTCTAGCCCCTGAATACTGGTGGTTAATTTTATATAGAAAAAACAACTATTAGGTTCTAATAAATAATTCAGAATCTCTTCATTATGATGGTTCACCAATCGGTAGGGGATATTTCCACGATGTAGGAGAAGGGTTTCGAACCACATTTGATGTAAGGCGTGAAGGACATGACTTCTGTCACTCAGCCTACTTTGAGTGGGGGACTAGAAGACAGGAGATTGTGAAGGAAATGGGCATAAGTTTCAACTGTTGGACCACCAAAAATGATCTGACAGAGACATTAATATTTCATATGCCTGTGAGTCTTGAAGCGTCACAACAAAAAAACTCAAATTATAAAGATTTTAAGGGACATCACACAAGGAGGCATCATCGCTGTCAGCATTGGCTCGTTTGCCTGGGCCACCTGACATTCTATTAAGTAACATGTGACAAATGAATATCATTAAAATGACCGAATATCTCTTTGAGTTATAGATGAAATAGTTAATACAATGGACATTAAAATGTATATAGTGGATGATAATGATGGTATTAATCAAAACTTTGTTCATATGAATACTTAATATAGATATTGGGGATTTAAAAAAAAAGTTAATTAAACAAAGAGTGTACCAAGTAATGCGCACCTTTCACTTTCACAATTCAACCATAGTACAAACGTAAGATAATGTCATTATCTGCTGTCAGCCATAACTCTGTCCCAGCACATATATCAGATCAACGAAAGTACAGCAACCAGCAGTACAGCGCTAGCCCTAGATAGCTTCTCCTAACAATGGGGGATTAACTTCTTTAATCGGAACTTTCTGTATTTAAATTACTCTCTGTATAGCAAAGACAAAATAACGATTCTACGAATAGATGTCAGCGGCGATAGAAAATATTTAGAAAAAAGCTTTGTCCCTTATTTAGAAAAGAGATTTTTGAACATTCTCAGGGCTGGCGGCTTCAACTGTCATCTTTTTAGGACACATTTTCTCCGCCACCACAAGCAAACATTTATTTTTTTTCGCATTCATCGTCAGAAAATCGCTTCACTTTTCTAAAAATCTGACCAACTCGGCATATTCCTTGTCTTGATAAATAAATAAAATATTTTCGTCAAGCGTTCGGTGTTTTCGCGAAATCTTTTCTCTCCTGCCAGAACTAAGGATGCCGTCATACTTTGTGTGTGTGTGTGTGTGTATAATGTGTTTAATTATAGATATAATTATGTGACATCGAGAGACTTCCTGTGTGACCAAAGAGGCCAATCCTTGATACACAACACAGGTTGGACATCTGTAATCACCAGGAGCTGTTACAATTTCACCCTTCTTACTACTGTTGTGTATAGCATCTGCACTCACGGACCCTTCCTTTATATCTCTATTTGGATCTATCCAGTGTCACTTTTTCCCAACTGTTAGCTATAATTAGTTCTTTAAAAAACAAAACAGCTACCGCACTGCTAAGACAGCCTTTGCGGCTAAATCAATTGAATCACCCTTCCATTTATTATTCATTCATCAGTCCAATGGCATGCGTGCAAATCCTACTGGGGTGAGCTTAACAGCAGGCAAAGTGTCCATGGTAGAAACACGAGCCAATTGACACTTATTATTTATGTAAGTCTAGAGCCATAAAAGGCAGCCTGATCACGTAGCCAGGTCTTAACACATTACACCTAAGAATGTCGCTCAGAGAATTTCCAAAATATCGCTTGAGAAGTGTTTAGTATTCTGTAACATTGTCATTTTAATGGATTATATTTCTAATTAAAGATAATATATCCTTGAAAGAGGTGGATAAATTAGTGGTAGGCCTAATTGTAATTTATAGCGGCCCATTTCTAAAAGCCGCCATTAGTTTTGTGTGGTCTGTCTGCGTCCGTGCATCCGCCCATCTTTCAGCTTATTAGATCTGAAAAAAAGGTAGAAAAGTTTTTTTGAAAATCCGATCTCACTGTACAATATATATATATATATATACATACATATATTATATATATATATATATATATATATATATATATATATATATATATATATATATATATATATATATATATATATATATATATATATATATATATATATATGGCTCCTTCTGTCTCGTAAGACAATGGATGCGCCCAGATGAGTCACTGGCTTTGGTTACGTCTTGAGACGGGGCAGAATCTGGAGTGACTGATCAAGCCAATTCTGGATCGGCAGAGTTTGCCACAGTTTGAGCATTTATATTCATCTGTCCTAGGGCTCACTGACAGGGCAGTTTTTTTTTTCTTTCTCTTGACCGATCCAGCTTCATTTCTTTTGCATTCAGCAAAGTTCGTACCAGCACGTACACTCTGTCTCCATGCTGTCCGGTCTTGGGCTATATCTTCCCACATACTTTGGTTGATACCCATGGCTCTCATGTCTCGCTTGCAGACATCTCTGTAAGCTAGTCTTGGTCGGCCCTTGGGTCTGGCTCCCTCTTCTAGCTCAGCGTACAGGATGTCTTTAGGGATTCTTCCATCTGGCATGCGAGTGACATGACCGAGCCAGCGTAGTCTTCTCTGTTGAAGGAGAGCATAGATACTGTGTATTTTGGCTCGTGTCAAAACTTCCTGGTTGGTGACACGATCCCTCCAGGAGATGCACAGTATGCGTCGCAGGCAGCGTAAGTGGAAGCTATTTAATCTGTGCTCTTGACGCATGTAAGTTGCCCAGCTCTCACTGCCATATAGAAGTGTGCTCAGAATGCAGGCATTGTAGACAAGGATTTTTGTTGCCGTGGTCAATTTGGTATTTTCCCACACACGCTTAGAGAGTTTTGCCATTGCTGCAGAAGCCTTCCCTATTCTTTTGGTCAACTCAGTGTCTAAGTTTAGGTCGCTGGCTATTGTTGCTCCCAAGTATGTGAACTCCTGCACCACCGTAAGTGTGTGATTTCCAATGTGTATCACTGGTATTTCTGCAACATCTTGTGCCATGATTTCAGTCTTGGAGAGGCTAATTGTGAGGCCAAACTCTTGACAAGCAGCTGCCAGTGCACTCACAAGCCTCTGTAATCCTTCTTGTGAATGAGATATTAGTGCGGCATCATCTGCGAACAGCAGTTCTCTAATCAAGATACGCCGTCTCTTCGTTTTGGCTTTAAGGCGTGCCAGATTAAATAGCTTTCCATCGGATCTACTGTGGATATATATTCCATCTTCCAGGGATTTGAATGCGCTGGTGAGTACAACTGAAAAGAAGATGCCGAATAGTGTTGGAGCCAGAACACATCCTTGTTTTACTCCGCTCTTGATTTAGAATGGCCTAGAGGCGGAGCTGTCAAACTGTACGGTGCCCTGCATGTTTTCATGAAAAGCTGACACTAGTTTCCGTAGCTTGTTTGGACAGCCGATTCTCTCTAATACGGCAAACAAGCCGGTTCTGCTGACAAGGTCAAACGCCTTTGTCAAGTCAATAAAAGCTATAAAGAGGGGCTGCCTTTGTTCTCTGCTTTTCTCCTGTAGCTGTCGCAGGGAGAAGATCATATCTGCTGTGGATCTACCGGCCCTAAAGCCACACTGCGATTCTGGGTAAACTCGTTCTGCCAAGATCTGTAGTCGCTTCAGTACTACTCTGGCATAAGCCTTCCCAACTATGCTAAGAAGTGAAATGCTTCTATAGCTGTTACAATCCGTGCGGTCACCCTTATTTTTGTAAATCGTAACTATGTTGGCATCCTTCAATTCTTGGGGGACTATTCCTTGCTCCCAGCATAGACTTAGCAGTTCATGGAGTGGCTTGATTAGGCCATGCTTTCCAGCCTGAATGACTTCAGCAGGAATACCATCTCCTCCGGGTGCTTTCCCTTGTGCAAGCATGTCAATAGCTGTGCTCAGTTCCTTTACAGAAGGTGTTTCATCTAATTCGCTCAAAACTGAAAGTGGTGGGAAGTTAGACAAAGCAGTTGTCGAGATGGCATTTTCAATCTGGTAAAGTTCTGCATAGTGTTCTACCCATCGTTCCATTTGCAGTGCACGATCAGTGATGATTGAGCCATCTTTTGACTTAAGTGGGGCACACTTGCTGGTGGAAGGTCCAAAGGCTTTTATCATGCCCTCGTATAGTCCTCTGATGTTACCACAGTCGGCACAAGATTGGATGTTTTCACATAGGTCCTGCCAGTATTTGTTTGCGCACTGTCTTGCTATTCTTTGGGCATCATTTCGAGTAGATTTGAGAGCTTGTAAGTTGCTAGGGGTGGGCTCCTTCTTGTAGTTTAGCATGGCTACTCTCTTGCTTTTAGTGGCAGTTTCCATTTCTTGCAGACTTGCTCCAAACCAGTCTTCATTTTTCTTTGCTTTGTTACCAAAGACCAGTGATGATGTTTGGTACATAGTATCACGTATGAGCGTCCAGGTTTTTTCTATCTCAGTCACTGGGAAGTTTTTGAAAGCTTCTTCTAATTTCTTTGTGAATTCGATGCTAAGATCAGCATTGTTAGTGTTTGCAGTATTTAGGCGTGCTTTTCTTTTTCCCTGTGATGAGTGGATCTTAGTAGGCAGCAGTCTTGTCCGGCAGGACACTAAAGTGTGATCAGTATCACAGTCTGCACTTTGAAAGCTACGTGTGAGCAGTATGTTTCCAATGTCCCTTTTCCGTGTCAGTATCATATCCAGCTGGTGCCAGTGTCCAGACCTAGGATGTCTCCATGAGACACAATGCTGTGTTTTTGTCTTGAAGTATGTGTTCGTAATGCAGAGCTTATGGTATGCGCAGAATTCAAGAAGTCTTTATCCGTTCTCATTCATCCTGCCGATTCCAAAAAGCCCGAGGCAGTCTGGCCAGGTAGTGTGGTCAGCTCCTACTCTTGCATTGAAGTCACCTAGAATAACCATGTGCTCTTTTTGAGGAATAGTCTCAATGGCTTCCCTTAGGTCTTCGTAGAACTTGTCTTTGTCCTCTTGGAGTGAACATAGTGTAGGGGCATAGGCACTAATTAGAGTGACTTTTCCAGATGTAGTCATCATACTTATGCTTAGTAGCCTTTCCGAGCCACCAACTGGAGGGACTATTGTGGGAAGTAGACTGTTCTTGACTGCAAAGCCCACACCATGCATTCTCGTCTGTTCCTGTGCTTTTCCTTTCCAAAAGAAAGTGTAATCAGCCTCGCGAAGCATGCCGTCTTCGGCTAGTCGGGTTTCTTGGAGAGCTGCAATGTCAATGCGTAGTCTTTTCAGTTCGTTGTTTATGACTGCCGTCTTCCTTGCATCGTCAACCTTCTGTAGGTCATCTGTAAGACCAGGACACATTGTCCTGACGTTCCATGTGGCCAGTCGCATAATAGGAATTTTCTTTTTCATTTTTCTTCTTTTGTTGCTTGGTGCAGGTTTACAGCCTACTTGTCGTTTTAAACTAAGCTCTAAGCACCCATTAGAGCAGGCAGGCTGTGGCGGATCAGCACCTAACTGTCTGGGGGCTGCCCAGGTTGAGGCGGGCGGTAGCTGATCAGTGAGGCGCGAAGACCTCTCCCACCGACAGAGACAACCCCTGGCGTCCATACATTACGCCAATAAGTTGGACTTATAACCCGTAACTGTTGTCTCCCGTGTTGTTTTAGCCGCTTTGCAGCAGCACCAGAGTTTCCTCTCCGGGGCGCATTCCTGGGCCTTAGATAAAGGGGTCGTGGGTGGCCCATGCTTCATGATCCCTCTCTTGACCTTGCTGATGTGATCCAAAGGAGCCTTTATATGTGACGTGTTTTCATAATAATGCTCCACTTTTAAACCAATAGGCCTACATTGAGACCTGTCTCTAAATGTAAAAAATATTAGGTCTATATAATTTAAGAAAGAATAATGCTTTTTGTTTTTCTTTAGTAAAATATAAATGTATATATTTATACCATGGGCGTAGCAAGGATTTTTTTTCGGGTCGGGGGGGGGGGGTTGGGGGGGATTTCCATAGCATAGCATTTTGAGTGCGTAGTTTGCTTTTTTCTTACAATAAAGATGTATTTTATAGCTTCAAACTCCTCTTGCGGAAGGTTTTAACTCAAAACCCTTTTGGTTACGCTCATAGATTTCTGAGTTTGTAATTTTCTTTTTTTATATTGAAGAGGTATTTTTTTAGCTTCAAACTCCATTGAAGGGGAGTTTAAACTCAAAAGTCCTTTGAATACACTCATAACATGTTGAGTGTATAATTTGCTTTGTTTTTAATATTAAAGAAGGGGGGTTTAAACTCAAAAATGAGCCCCTGCGCTAAGTGCACTTCATACATTTGTTCATAATAACAGTTTTCAATCAATGGTGTGTGTTGATGCAATATTATGTCCCTATACAGAGACGCACATACATACACATATAATATTGTATATTACCTCCCATTTAGGTATATTGTATATAGTAGGAAGAGATACGCCCATTCTTAAGAGGAAACTATTCTGTGAGCCATGATGGCTGATTAAAGCTACTTATTTGTTTATATTATGAGAGTGTTGTTATTCCATTTCAAGTGTCTATCTTAACAGTATGCACTTTGAAATTACTCTGAAATGAATGACCCAAAATAGAAATGTGCTCAACCAAATGTGAAGCAATCGTTATTAAAGTTTTGGCCGCTTTAAAAATAGAAAAGTAAAGTGGGGGGGGGGGGGGGCCTTGCAAAAAAAAATCCTTAAATAAATTAAAAAAAACAACAAAAAACAAAAACAAAAACAAAGCTTATCTAAAGGGGAAGAATTTCGTCCTCAAAACTATATCTACCAATAATGTACAAGTTATTTCCTTTATTCGATATCAAACAAAATAATAAATAACCAATAATTAATTGACTAATTGAATATATTTGTTTATTGATTCGTGTTTTCTTAGGTACAATAAGTAATTGTTTTAAGTATCAACTTGTTCGGAGAATGTGTGAGGTAGAAATAGCGTTAACAATTGTTTAAGGGGACTAAACACATCAAAGTTAGCTATAGATGTGAATAGGCCTACTGAAGTATCAGTTTCCCTTGTTGCTAGCGAGTTAGTGAGCCCAGTTTTTGACAGCGTTCACGGATTCTCAAAGCTTAGCCCACGTGATGATATAATTCTTTGTGGCACACTTAGTGGGAAATCTTATATATATATTTATATATAAAAGCTAATTTGTCGATTTATAATATATAGATCTAGTGGAATTTCGGGTTATGGAAAGGACAGGTGGTTATTCTAAACTCTAAAGCCTTTTGTGTAGAGAGTATTTAAATTATATCCTGCTTTGAAATCATATTTCTTTTCACAAGAGAATAGCCCCACAAAATTAAATCAATTTTTTTTTTGAAAACCCGTGTGCTGAATTGTGGCTGCTTTTAATTTGTACTCAATATTGTGGCAATATTCCATGCAGTAGCTCTGTTTATAGACATTATAGAGGCACAGAATTTCGGTGCTCTTGAAGTATCTTATGCCATTGATGAATAATTGGTTCAGAAATGCACGAAACGAAGTATGAAAACTAAACGATCGAAGTACGCATGGATGACGCGAGTTGATCATTAAAAGTGATGTAGCAGCGACAATCGTAAACCTGCTACCTTGGAAAACTTCTAGAAAGCCTGCAATTATTTAAATTATAATATATATTTCTAAATTGTTTGTGTGTACATTCTACTGTATTGTAATGAAGTCTAAGCTGTAGGAAGCAATATCGCTCGAAAAAATCTAAGCCTTTTCTTTTTAGATCCCATGATCAACAACATGTCCCGCTTTCGCTCCCCAAATATCTGGTCACCTTACTTTCTTTGTGATAGCTCAGCTTTCATCTCTTGAAATAAAATGACTACAGCACAGACCTATATACTAGGTCTACATATCTATGGTCTACATATTTTTGTGTAAGACCCATAGACCATGCATAGACTATATATTTACATATTCTATGGTAAGACCATAGACCCAGGGGTTCTCAGCCTGTATGTCACGACCCCTTTGGGGGACGAATGACCATTTGCCAGGGGTCGCCTGAGACCGTCGGAAGTTATTTTTTTTTTAAACTATTTTTTCGAAAGTTTTTATAACGACTTTTTTTTTTTTTACGTTTTTACCGTCTTGTAACAAAAGCTTATTTGTAGCACGCTTGGTCTGCATAGACATTTGTCATAATGAAGTCAATGGACATTACTTACATTAAAATTACATTATTACCCCACAAATTATGAAACGATAGTCAAGCATCAATAAACTAAAAAAAAGGGGGGGGTGACAAATGCGTCATTTGTAATGAAGTTCTCTCTGCCATAGGTATGAGGCCGATTAAACTTCCGAGCTTAGCCGATAAGAACGTATGTGAGTTTTGAAGGCTGATAAAGTCGAGAAATCCTGACTTGACTCGGATGGCAAATAGCATAATTAAAACATAGCAGTCCTTGAAGCTATTTTATTTGGTGGCTCTCAGAATTGCCACAGCCATGAAACCTCACACCATTACCAAGTCTAATGTTGCCAGGGACCAAAGACATTACTCGAGTAATGATTGGAGCCGAATTCTTAACTGAATTTTGTGTTACTTCATTATCTAAGACACTGCTTACAGGAAAAAAAATTGACATGTCATATTATCAATCAGGTCATTCATGAAATATGATATCTTATCCATTTCCAATATTAGGCATCAAGATTGATGAAACCACAGACGTAGTAAATTGTTCACAATTACTGGTTTTCTTTACATATTTATATATGCATTATAGCGATTATAAAGGTCAGTTTCTATACAAACTTCTTTAAATGACCTCTGCAGCAAGTGATGTAATTGACAAAGTTAATTTTTGGAAAAGTAAAGGACCTTTTGGAAAAATATTTGTGGTGTCTGCACAGATGATGCTGGATTTAAATGTCTGGTACAGCATGAGTCACCATAAGAATGCATCGTAACTCACTGTATGATTCATCGATATATATTAGCAACAAATATACTTCCACAAGCATTACACCAATAGCAAGGCAGCTAAATATGATTTCTCATCAATGTCAGTTACAGAATTCTGGATCTTTTGTATGCAGTCATTCTGTTGAATTTGAATTTTTTTCGCGACATCCTCTTCGATCCATTTTCAACAACATATCATTGTGTATCATGGTTTTTCTGCCTGTTCGTTATCAAGCCTAAATACAGAAATAAACTTGATGCAGAAATGAATTTCTAATCTAGAGAAATAAACATAAGCTCAACCTTTGCAGTAACTTTGGCGTGTTTGAAAATAATGTCGCAACAATAGTGTAGTTTAAGTTTATTGTGTCAAAGACGGTACGTTTTCCAAACTTAGCAATGTTTCTTAAATTGTCATTTATGTATGTCACATTAAGATTGTAAACACGCAATAAAAAGCAAATAAATGAAAGTTATAAAAGATACACTTTTTTTTAATTGAAGCGTAGGCCTAAATTTATTTAACATTTAATAAAGCTCTTGCTATATGTTAAGTATCTAACAATGGAATTAACATCAGAAATCTACAGTTTGATAACGATTTCATAACATTAGCTAAATCACAGTTACCTAAGCTTATGAACGAAAATTTATGATCGGGGTCGCCGCCAAGTGAAAAATTGTATTAGGGGGTCTTGGAGCTAAAAAGGTTGAGAACCGCTGCCATAGACCATAGACATTTTAAAAAAATTTTTCTAGCTAATCCCCCTTTGGTAAACTTCCGTTTCTTCAATTATACAAGAATGCATGATGATAGAATCCGTTTTTCTCAGTGCAAGTAGATTATATCTAGATTGAATAGTCTGCTGTCTAGATCTAGATCATTTGTCTTGTATCTGAGCTCTTAAAGAATTACCGACTAATTTTCAAACCAGTACCTCTACTAGATCTAGATCAGGGGTTCTTAACCTGTGTGACTCACTGACTCATGTGTTCGCACACCGGATACCCTCCTTGCTTGGGCTTGGGCTGGGCCCGGGGGGTCGAATAATCTCAATAACAATGATTAACACATTTTTTGTGTCTGTTCTAACGTGTAAAATTTATATTGTAGGCAACTAAGTTTTTTTTCCATTGGCGGTTTCTTTTTGTATTGTTATAGATCTAGAATCTAGATAGATTATAAATTATTAATATTAATTACATGATTATATGATATATGTTGCAGACAATAATTATAATCATAATGAGACACCAGAATCAGAATGATTTCATTTTCAATTTCAAACATTTGTAACAGTTATTAAAACATTTATATTAATGTAAATATATGTATCAAATGTATGTTACACAATGGACCTCATTCACCAATCGTAAATAAACACATTTAGCCACGTCATAATATTGATAAACAATGAAAAATACGTATCACGAGACAGCCTTTATGGAATACTTAATTTGTATAGAAGATATAATTTATATATATATAGAATCACGTGGCTAAATGTTGTTTGTTTACGATTGGTGAATGAGGTCCATTGAATTGCAAATTCTTTCTATGGTGAGGATTTACTCACAAGTAGATAAAACTGAAAAGTAATTTTGTTTACAATAAAAATAATAGCACCCTTTGTCTGTTTCATTCTTAGTTTTTTGTCAGACATGACTGCTCCTTCATTTTTCCTTTACTATGCTTTTAAACCATTTCAGATCACTTCTTTTCTGCTTTGATAGACAACAACATGAGATAAATGAGTTATCTATAAGCCTATTTTGTGTCAATAGTTTGTCATTTTTGTTTGTTTCCAGCTGATGGCCCAAACATCGTTTCCTTATACTTGTTCTAGCAAGGTTATCTATTTATTTATGTTTATTGTATTTTCAATATAGTCTACTAGATCTAGTAAATCTATATATAATCATAAAGATCTATCTAATTCCTGAATAGATGTCACAAATGTCATCTCTCTACTCTACAGTGCGTCTATGCTACTGAAGAGTCTGTAGACTCTATCTAACTCTATTCATATCCTGCTTCTGCCATCCACCAACATCCTGCAAAAGGTTTGGGCAAGGATGTAGATTATCTTCAACTCTGAAGGAACATCTGAACTAGATAGGAAACATTTTTACAAACATTTACTGAGTGACGTGAGTCTACACAGTACACCACTCAGTCCAAGACACTAGGCTCACTAGCTACACTTTGGTCACTTATTTTATCCAGAATATTTAGAAAATAATAAATAACAATGAATGAGTTGAGGAAACATAAAGATACATTTTTTTTCATACATAAATATGATAGATATATCTAGTTTTAGACATTTCCCCCATTGCATTGGCCAATATCAAGTTTACAGTATATGGCAATTTATTATAGATTAAGATGTCCAAACCCATGTAACATGTGAGTGATTAAACTTCTGTAACCTGTTGGCTCTTTGTTTCGCTGTAGTACAAAATTAATTAGTCAGCTGGTAGCTTGAACTGATTTCCATACATGTTTCTTGTGGTAAAAAATGACAAAAAATTGTTACATTCTAGCTTTTTGGTAGTGCTCATCAATTAACAGTAAAGTTAACTACAAATATTTCTCCTTTTTTTTTTTACAAAACTTAAATATCAACTCACTCTGTCAGTCTGTATGGGAAAACATTTGTACACGTTATTTCCCCCACACCCAATCTTGGATTAAGCTGAAATTTTGCACAATTATATCTTTTACCTGACATCACAAGAATCAATAAAAACAATTAACCAATTAGTTAATTAACTTTTGGTAATTAATTATTTTGTTTGGTATCTTGAACCATGGAAAGAGAGACAGATGTGGTGGTATAAGATGAATTAGTCCCCTTGAGGACTCTTAAGCTCTGAGCAAGCATTTTTTTTATACATTTAAAAAAAACGATCATGTAAACATTCACCAATGACTAGTCACCTTCTTCCCTCCCCCTTTCCCAACTGGTCCAGACAAGTGATAGGATCATAAGGCATTGAGAAAGCTAAAAGCTAAACAAAAACAATTGG
Organism: Biomphalaria sudanica; assembly: GCA_036873155.1. Taxonomy (NCBI): domain Eukaryota; kingdom Metazoa; phylum Mollusca; class Gastropoda; family Planorbidae; genus Biomphalaria; species Biomphalaria sudanica. The sequence goes on along the minus strand of JAZGLO010006651.1, from coordinate 204,154 downwards.
TAAAATACTTCTAATCACACAGATTTATTATGTCTAGGTCAATCACACATGTATATAATTACATGACTGGTCCAAAGTAATTGATACAATTACTCTTGATATAAGCGTTGTTTTTTTTTTTTAAACTTTTGTTTTTCTTGTTATATTATTTATTTTTCATATTATATATTCTCGCTTTTGATTTTTCAATAGATGTCAACTATTCAGCCTTGGTAATGGGAGAGAATATAATATTCTAAGAGCTTAGTAACTAGGATTAATTCTTGAGCTCAAAAATGTTTTACAAGCGTCTGAATCGTTTGCTCAGTCTGCGGAACATTATAATCATTGGCACTATCACACTTATTTTTACTTTTTTTAAACGTAAGTATGAATAGAAACTAGGTCATCATATATATATATATATATATATATATATATATTATATATATATATATATATATATAGGTTGTGGTATACTGATATGCTTGGTGACCTGTGTGGGTGGACCAGTGTTATAATAATATTGTTGATTTGTTAGTTTGTCTGATTTTTATTTGAACCAGTAATATGATATGAGGTAGATTCTATGTATAAGTGATTGTAGATTTGTAGAGAAATCTGGTTGTAATAGATATAGAAGAAATGTAGCAACTTTTTACTGGTAGCAATTAAAATTAAAGTTGTTAACGTGTTTCCTCTGCTGTTTAAGAAAAATGTACTCACTACACAGATAGTCAAATGGACTAGTTGAGTCTGAGATAACCTTGAATGCTATCTTGCTCTGTTTTCTGATTCTCTTCCCTAATTAATGAAATGTGATCCCCTCTATGTTTTGAGATTAAATACTCTAAAATAGGATCAAGTTTCACTTTCAAATCAGATGCAAGGAGCAGGTGACTCAAGGTTTGCCAGTTCTTTCAACCATTAGCATATTGGGTGATCTATGATCAAACCCATCAAAATATATCAGATTTAGTAAACCTACTATAAATCAAGAGGCCTATACAATGGCCTCACAACCCCCTGTAAAAGAAAAAGTATATGGAAAGCCGCCTGATCTGTAAACCACTGTGCAGTTCGTCTCAGATATTGGTTTAGTCATCTAAACCCTTGAACACAATACTGAGAATGAAGAAGAATTATTGAAGAATGTTTCTAGAAATAAAAGTCGTACATCTAGGGCATGAAGATCATCTTGAAATCTTCAATTCTGTCTTTAGATATGAATAAGAATATCGTAGGGGTGTTGAAATAAAACTTGATACCTGATCCTATTCCTCAGTGATTTACAGCGGAGATTTAAACAGTGAAAATTCAAATCATCCTTTCGCAAGAGTCAGTGAGCGAATCCAACAAAAACCAAAAACGATGGAGATAGATTGGTATGATGATTCTGGGCACAGGCATGAAGGTTATTTTTTTAAATTTTATGTTTATACTTTGGCACTGGTATTTTTTTTTTGAGGTTTATTAATGATAATTGCTTTGATCAAGCAATATTTCTTCACACTTGCTTGTAAATAATATTACATTTATTTTACAGATGCCAGACCCCCTCTCTCAGTTGCTAGGATAGCCAAATATTGCAATCATCCCCGTGGAGAGCCTTCCGGTGAAGAAGGTAATTTCTCAGCTCATTAATGTTAAAGATAATCAATTTTAGGTTCTGTGTTGTTAAGGGTTGCTGCTGGGTCTCAGTCATTAACTATTAATACTTGTGTAGCTGTCCCAGGTCAAGCAGGAAAACATCTTGACACCTACAAGACAGTATTGAAAGAATAACACTTTCTGACACCTTTCAAAAATAAGTTAATAGACTCACAATATAGAGGTTAAAAATTTAAAAACTCAAAATGTTCCTTAATTTTCAGAATTGAAGACATTGCCATTATTATTGATATATAGGTTCTCTACAATGGAGTCATCCACCAGTTTTAGTGAACTTGGCAAATGGATTATGTTAATTTCCTAAAATATTTTTCTCAAGGGAGCTAAGCTAGTCTTTGTAAACACTATTGTTGTGATTTATTTCTTCATTTATTATTTTAAAATAAACAAAATAAATGCTTCATGGCTTCATGACATGGTATAAAAAAATCTTTCAACTTATTTACTGTCAAGCTGGTGTGGTGTGTTTTCTAGGCTGTAGGGATTATAGATCTTTTGACTTTCACACTTGTAAATTGCAGGTTTGTAAGGACAGATTGCAAAAACATGATTGAAAATTTAACATTAAAAAAATTCTTATAATTTAATTTACTGAAGAAAGAATAGGCAAAATAAATTCTTTCAGAGTAATGACACTATTATACAAATTAATAAATAAATCCTTACTGAAAATTCTGCATATTTAAAACTGATTGCCTTCATCTTTCCCTTTTGTCCCTTTTATAACACTCTATCTAAATTTGTCTTGAAGATATTGAAAGACCAAGAACTGAAAGAAAAAAAAATGAACTTTGAATTTCATTAGTTATTTTAAGCTTTCTTGGTAGAGACTAAATATACAAGTAAACGATGTCCTAGGAATATCTGACTCTTGCCAGATTGTTTTGTGTCAATAACTGTATTTGTCATTGTTTCTTTTCAGGTTTAGTGTCAAAAGATTATGTTCTTTTGAATGCACATGTTGTCATACGCCACGGTGACCGGTCACCCATTTCAAAACTACCTGATGGAAAGCATGAGAACATCAGCTGCTTGACAGATGTCACTCAGTTTGCTCATGTGCCCAAGTTGTACAACTATGTTCATGTCATGGCCTCAGTGTCCCAGGATAGATCAAAAGAGAGCCCTTTCAAAATGTAAGTTTGTATTTTATTTGATTTTGTTTTAGAATAAATAATTAGTATCAGATTTTTTTCATCTGAAAATCATCTTATTTTATTTAAAAGTAGTACTTACTCTAGATTCAGTTGTTGAAATTAGTTCATTCTATCATTTAATCTTGTTTTTGACTTTACTAGCTAACTAAAATATCTTTTGGTTTAAAAGCAGAAATAGAAATAAGTATTGGTTTAAAAGATTTTTCTAATGTTAGGTTGAAAATCTAGTAAACTGTTTTTAACTTTTCACAAAACTTAGCTTTATTACATTTTTTTAAATACATCTAGAATTTGTAGCTTTGTTATTGAAATTTGAATTATTATTAACATTTATGATTTGTGTAGTTATTGTTTTCATGCTGAGTCATGATAACATTGGTTTGTTTTACTTCAGGTGGGGTATGTATCCTGCTCACTCTGTTTGTGCTGATGGCCAGTTGACTGGACTTGGTGCTATTCAGCATGTACTAAATGGCATTCACTTCAGTGAGCGATACCATTACCAGCACAAGTTGTTTAATGAGAACAACTGGCAAGACAAAGTTGTTGCCTACAGCACCGAAGTGTCCCGCACATATCAAAGTGCCATAGCATTTCTTTATGGACTGCTCCCCAAGTTTGAGTTTGACAACATCAATTTGAAACGGGCAAACAATATAAACTTTTGTGAGTACAAATTTGTGGGAACAACCTGCTTCTGCCAGGGTTTAGAAAATGTCTATGTTAGAGCTGGTCAGGAGTGCAGGGCTGAGATGGGCTACATGTCCTTGATGAAACGCTACAAAAATCTTACCCGACACTTGAGTGATATTTTGGGCATTCAGGAACACAAGTTGCAGTGGCCCACATCCATGATGGACGGATTGAGCAGCTTTGCTTGCCACAGGGCTCACTTCCCTTGCAACGCTAACCGCACTTGCTTGACATCACGAGACATTGAGGCAGTCTGGGAACCGGTGGACTATCTCAGTAACTGTCTAAATAAAAGCCCCAAGTACATTTCTTTTGCAAAAGTTTCTATGTTTGGGCTGCTCAAGAAAATTGTGTCAGCTTTTGAAATGGCTATTCATAATGGCAGTGGTCCAAGCTTCCACCTTTATTCAGGTCATGACACAACAGTGTCTCCACTAATTGCTACTTTGGGTCTGGAAGATGGCCTCTGGCCCGGGTATGCTACTAGGATTGTGTTTGAACTCTACAGCAGGCTGAACTCTAAGGACTATTTCTTCCGTGTGCTGCAGAATGGTAAGGTGGTTACTTCAGAGGTTGTGTTTTGTAAGGGGTTAACCAATGGTGGATTCTGTAACCTGGAACATTTCTTCAAATATTTTGGTGATTACACATTTGATCAGCTGTGTCATTCTGTTTTGGCTAGCATTAAGTCCCAGTAAATACAGGCATTATTTAAAAGAAAAGAAAAAAAACCTACTTGTGATAATTATATTTAATTGCTTTTTTAATGATTTATGAAAAATGTGAATCTATTTTGTTTCCATAATTCCATAACAATTTTTTTTTTACTTATTATGTTGTTAGTTTAAGAATTAATTTTGGTGTATATTTTTAATTATGCTATCTTTAGATAATCATTAATGTTTCTAAACATATAATTTTTAACTCGTTTTTTTTTTTAAAGAATGATTGAAATATAATTTTTTTTTTCATTAACACTTTGAAATAGAAGGAGGAATATTTTTAATATTTGTATTCATTGCAATTAGTGCTTCTATAATTACAAGAATGAAAATCTTCTAGTGAACAAAATATTGTCTACATTTATAAAGAAGTAGATTTGCATGACTACATTGATTGACTCTGTTACAGTATGAAAGTAACGGAGCTGGACTGGATGATGAACCTTTTTTTTTTCAAGTTTTTACTCGTTAGAGTGAATATTTTGAACTCTGGTCTACTTCAGTCATGGATACAATACTTGTAAATCATGTCACAACATATGTATGTTATTATTACTATTATATTTCGGTTGATAGCCATTGAAACTTTAGTGGCTTATCAAGCAAATATTTACTGGATCATTTCTAAAGGTGTTTTAATCATTTATATTCTATTACATTTTGTATGTAATACAGCTGTTGAAAGATTTCTTGAGAACCAAGGAGTATGTGTACTTATATTCTTCAGTTTCAATTTTTTTTTTCGCTGGTTATTTTACAGGTTATGACCATATTAAAATAACCAAAGTTTGCTTCTTAAATGTGTTGCTATAACACTGCCATTTTTTGAGTGACATACAGCTAAATTTAGCTTTATTAACCATTTACAACTTAGTTTGTTCTTGCTGAATTTAATCATTTTTATAGGCTGTTGTTGCACATGTTGTCCAATGAAATCAAAGTTCATTATTACGTACTACTTTTGTTTTACTTACACTGTTCATTTGGTGGTGGTCAATTAATAGTTCAAACTTACCCACTGTTTTGGAGCTGTATTGGATGACCCATGCTGGAGTGCATTGTTGCTTGTTAGTGAGATACCATTTTCAAATAATATTTTAGTCCATAGCAACTTTTATTGACATCATATAAAAAGCTTCAATTTAGATTTTCTTTTCGCCATCTATGTCCTCGGCAGTAGATTTTCTTTTGGACTCAAATGTGTATCTCACAGCCTTTGTTAGTGACCTCCAGCTGTCTCCTTCCCAAGTTGCATGCAACCAGGTGCTCTCTTTTATGTCAGTTAAAACAAGTTGGCATCTAAGCTGGTTTTTAAAGTGGACAATGGTTATGCCTGGAAGTGGCTAAACATGTATGTCACAGCTGGGGCTGCGTAACCACAAGAAATACTGCATTCCTCATTTATCTTTGGACTCGAAATGTAGAAATGTGACCAAAGTCCATTTTGAAAGTTTAAAGTTCCTTTTAAGATGATGAGGATAGAAAATATGGGTATTTAATTCAATTCTAGAAAACAATATCTTCACTTGTATTTTCAATGTTTAAGTAGTTTGCTACTAATTACTTTCAAATAAATGTTTTCATGTATGTATATGTATATATTATATTATTGGGTATTTTTTTTTTATCATGATTTTTTTTTCCTCTGAAACCTCTAAAAAGATTTATGTATAATTTTTTAATAGCTTGACTTTCCATCATCTCATTGCTTGATTATAAATTGTGTTTTCACCATTTATTAGGTCATTGAATTTTTTTTATTTTATTTTTGTGATGACAAATTCAATCCTATTTCTATATATTTTCTGAATTTATTTAAAAAATGTGTCAGTTATCAGTATTAACAGCAAAGGCCAGAATAATTCATTCATGTCATTTTTTTTTCCATGAAGTTTCTAATGTCCCTCTTGTATAGTAGGACAAAACAAATTAGTGAGTTCTTATTCAATTATTGTCTTTTTGAATTTCACAGTTAAGTAACCACCAAATGTGCTTTTTAGGTATAAAAACAAATCAGACCAGACAAAGTAGTAACTAAAAGCTACTAATTTAGGACTTAGCCACAGAATATTGCTTATAACATTAAGCTTATATTGTAGTCATACATAGAAACTATTTTTAAAGTAAGATGAAATAAGCAGCTAGTAAACTTGTCTAGATGATATTGCAAAAGAAATGAACAAGATCCTCATTTTCGTTCTACAATTATATTATATTATGTTATATTAAGACAGTCTCACTTTAGTTATTTTCAAGTCACTTTTGTAAATGCAGTTATGTATGAGTTAGTAAATGTCATGCGCATAAGAATGTGTAAAAAAGACTATCCTGAAGGAGCCTCCTATGATGAGCTTGTGTAGCAGACACTTCATTTGTCATTTTGTTTTTATAATGCTTTTTGCAGTTACTGAAGTAAAGCATTTGATACTTAATCATTTTTAAATTTTATGGGCTTGTACCATATGGGCATCATTCTTTTCTTCCATTCTTTGTAATATACTGCAATGCACTCAGTGTATTATTTGGGTTGTTAGATTAATTGCTTGGCATTCCATTTGTACATTTTATGGGGGAAAATGGCATTAGAAATTTAATTTAAAATTTATCATGCATTAAGTATTGTGGAATGTATGGCTGAATGGCTTTTGCTACCTATCAAGGGGGATCAAATTCCCACTGAGCTGCACAGAAACCTCCCACTCTCCCCCCACAGGTTCACAAATAAAATAGGACCGTTGGACTGAAAATGCTATAGCATAATAAAGTTTCCTTTTTCAGACCTTGTGATCTATGAGGCAGATGATGTCAAGTCTTTGGCCAACGGTTAATGAGCAGGGTGTCATGTGGCTAGCACAACGGCCTTTATTATCCCAAACCAAAGTCAGATACCCATTAAAACTGGGAGGACTCAGGGGCGCCCTAAAAATCTTTCAAAATCTCAGTCTTTGCTGAGATTCGAACCCAGGACCCCAGGTTCGTAAGCCAAGTATAGTAAGCAAAGTATATTAATAACAACTTAATGTATATACCAAAATATATTAAACACTGTTAGATTAAAATGTCAGTGATTTAAAAATTACTATCATGTCATGATTCTGATGTTTAAAAGCTTTTTTTATGCTGTTTTATAAAATATTTTTAAAAAATTAAGGTGGTTCTCTGAATAATATATATATATTATATGTATATTGTACAATTCTCTTCAGGTTGTCTTTTCATTCTTTTGAGGGAAAATAATTTTAAAATAAATTCATTTGAGTTTGAAAACAAACTTGTATGTTTTATGTTACAGTTTCAAAAGGTCCTATGATTGATACACCATATAGAGAATGTATTAGTAATGTCTGTAAAGTTTCTTTGCTATTATAAACAATTTAAATAATGATATACCAGATATCCAAGTTTTGCTCTTAACTGGAAACAGGATAATGAAATAGGCATGTGTCATGATTATTTAGAAAGCACTATGTAAGAAAAGAATTTCAAAGACTTGAAGTGGACAAAGTTAGTGTTGATGTCTGAAGTGTGATAGATTATATCTGTCATACAATGATGTGATTTATAATTTTTATTTTCATGTTTTCAGTATCTTAATTATATAAACTCAACGTCCCTCTTCATTACAAATGTAGTCAATTTTTTTTTTTTTTTTTTTTTAGTCAACTTTAAATTATTTGTTTAAAAATCAGTATTGATGCATTTGCATATACACACACAAACTATAAAATTCCCCTGTGATTGCAAGGCCAAGTGTTGTGTTCAAATAATTTATGTATGCATTATGAAAATATAAATATTCATGGCACTGCATTAACTATTTGTCTTTGTCGTATATTATATATATTATCATCTAGCACATCATGAATAGCTGTGTAACTATTTTTTTTGGAAATAATAGATATACATTTGCCTACTCTAACTAGTTTTTGAAATATATGGATATATCTCAAATCTTAAGTTTGTAAGATTTCTTGTGAAAATTAAAGTTTTAATTACATAATGATCACATGATTAAGTAAGTGAAATAGGGCATATCTTCTTTTATTCTGTTCAGTCATTAGGGTTCAAGGTTACTTATATGCTGCAATGAGAAAGTGATTTTACATTTACTGTGGGATTCGAGCACAAGTATTATGCAGGAAAAATCAATATATTTAGTAAGTCTCTTTACTTGTATTTTTTCCTTGACCAGGTAGGTCTTCTAGTTGATGCAGTAGATAACGTTTAATCCAAGCCTCAGACACTCATTAAAGTGGAAGTTTTGTAAATGTTTACACCACTCTTAGTAAATTGTGTTTGTCTCATCTCTAGAATTTTTTTTTCCAATGTCATATTAATAGAATAGTTCACTGTTCAAGTCAGATCCCTCCAAGTGGTACTAGTAATAGAATAGTTCACTGTTCAACTCACATCCCTCCAAGTGATACTATTTATAACTATGACCAATTCTAATGTGCTGTTATGCTATATATCAAATGTTAGAGACATGGTGTCACTTGAAGATACATAACTACATCATGTTTTTCTGGATGTTGATTTTGAAATTCTTTATTCATTTCAGCATGTTAGACAATGTTTTATATGGTTCATTTATAATGTTATCCTTTAATGTATGTTACTTTTTTTTTTCATAAATGATGTAAAATTGTAAATGATTTTTAAAATGATGATCTAAGTCAGTGAATCTTGGATTCAAATGTGTCATGTCTGTAAGACAAAATACTGTTGGAACTGGCATGATATAACTAAGTGCTCAAGTTATAAGACTTACTTTTAAAATGATTCCTTTATTAAGTCTTTCAAGAAGAATGAATGCATATGAATTTTTCTAAGTCTGTTTTTCAATACTTGAAAAAAAAAAAAGATGTCCTACAATTGAGTTGTAAAGGTTCAATAAGCACTACAACTGACAACCAGTAGTTGATCTACTATCACTGATTAATATTAGACAATCATGTATATACAAAGCATTTTACTTTGACTGGGTTTCTTTTTTATGCTAAATTGTTAGCCAAATTCATTTTTCTTTCAAATGAATAAAATTTTCTTGAAAACTCATTATATAGTTGCTGTGTTTGTTTTGTTGTTATTTGTATAGTATTCAAAAGGAAGTGTTTTAATCCTTTATTTTTTTTTAATCTTTAGCCTTTGGAGAGAATAATGTTTTGATACATTTTTTTGGTACATTCCACAAAGTTGTTTTTGAATGTTAAGTGTAAGAAAAACAAAAAGATGTATTCATAGCAGAGTTCATTTAGAACTAGATCTGTAATGCAATCTTTAGGACCATTGAATGCAATGAAATTATTTGATTAGGAATCATTCTTTATTTAAATTCCCAGTTGAATCACTTATACAGAATGATATTCTCAAATCTTTGATTGGATGCTTAGCATGTCTCAAAGGGTATTGATTTGTGTGTTACACAGGCAATGTGTATTCTTCTGTCCTGTTCAAAGTATCATCATCAAATGTCAATTGAAAGTAAACAGACTTTAAAAAAAATGAAACCAAATTTAACAAATAGAAAACACATTTTGTTGTGACAACTGTTTATGTGTACAAGTATTTCAAAGCTATGGGAGTTCACAAACCAATCCAAATAACAATATAATTCAATAAAAGCTGTAACCAATTTATCATATGCACAAAACTGATGACTCATAGAATTAATCAATTCGTTAATAGTAATATTTTCTCAAGGTTTTGAAAGCCCATACATCAAACTAAAACTAATACAATTCTATATAATACATATCCTTGAATCAGATGTACGTGACTAATTTTTTTTGTTTTTAAAAAGAAGAGGGAGGGTCTTACCAATATTATGAGATGGTGCCTAGTTCTCTTTTTCAACCCATTTGTTATTTTTTTCCCCTCATAAAATATTTTTGTAAGATATAACCTTGTGATAAGTATAATCCATTATGTAATTTTGGAACAAATTGAATTTTAAAATAAATAATCTTCAGTGTGATGTTTACAAATTTTAAACTCCAAAAGTTTATTCCATTGCATTGTTGATGCTTCTGGTTGGCACAAAAATGACTTCATTATATACTGTACAAAAATGTGCCAAATATCCAAAATATCAACAATATAAACTTTTCTCAAGATCTAAGCCTAAACATAAAACACTTAAAGTTGTACATCTCAATGCTGCCATACAAACCTTACAACTTTCCTACAAATGTAAAACTAAAAAAGACAAATTCTTTAACTTAAATTAAAAAAACAACCCTTAATGAAGGAAAGGTTATTATCAACAATCTTGAAATAAAAATTAGTTTCAGCATACTTTGTTAGTTCAACATGAGTGTATCATTGGTCAGTTGACTATCAATTACAAACAAGTATCATGATCATTCATGCCCTTATATTTAATTTACATGTCATTGACAAGACAGCTCGTCAGAAGCATTGTTTGATGAAATAAAATAACAATTGTAAAGCTCATTATAAATATCGCCAATTTCATTGAAATATTTCTGATACAATTATACAAGATAATTAAAAACAAAATTGAATCATTTTTATCATGAGTTTCAATTCTATCCAAAAAAAATATTTTAAATTTTTTTTTTATTTATTCTATGAAGTCAGCAATTTCTTAAATCTTGTCCCAATACATAATTAATTATTAGCAAAAGAAATTAATTAAAAGATGAATCATGCTAAATTATCAATGATTGTTCCCCTAATGAGGGATGAGTGGTTAAGTGGAATACACCACTTGGCTATCTAACAAGGGGTCTTGAGTCTGAATCCCCTAGTAAACCAGGAATTGGAATTGGGATTTGCTTGAAGCTGAATAGTGATTGCTGAATGCGCAAGTAGACCAAGAATTTGAATTGGGATTTGCTTGAAGCTGAATAGTGATTGCTGAATGCCCAAGTAGACCAGGAATTTGAATTGGGATTTGCTTGAAGCTGAATAGTGATTGCTGAATGCCCAAGTAGACCAGGAATTTGAATTGGGATTTGCTTGAAGCTGAATAGTGATTGCTGAATGCCCAAGTAGACCAGGAATTTGAATTGGGATTTGCTTGAAGCTGAATAATGATTGCTGAATGCCCAAGGCAGCATGGAAACCTCTCTTCCCTCACATGTCAATGAAAGAGATTGAACCAGAGCAGGCTGAGCATTCAATAGCATAAAAGATGTAGTAACTAAAAGCAATTGTACAAAATGAGTAATAAATTATAGATTAAATACCAGCAACAGGGTTGGGATGCAGATTTTGAACAGAGTGGTGTGGTTGGCTATACACTGGGACCAGCACTGCAGAGCAATGCAATACTCTGAACAACCATTGACTAAATAAAAAAACAAAATATAACTAGTGAAACTCTTTTCTGACTACCCATTACCCCAACAACCAATGGGTCACAGTTTACTCAACTATTGCTTTGTCTTAAAAAGCAAAGAAGAACAACTCTGCGTAGAGTTGGATCACAAAATGCTGCTTGCTTATGACTGACTATTAGACACATATGTCAACAATGTCTTCATACAACATCAAATGTGCAGAATTCACAACAAAGGACAGGCCCTGCATAACACACTTAATAAACAAAATTTGATCAGAATGTATAAGCTGTCCATGGAAAATAACATCTGTACAAAACTGCACTGAAATATAACATCATAGTTGGTCAAGACAAGCTTTATAATAAAAGTATGAAGAGACAAAAATTAAGTAAAGCAAAAAAAAAAAAATAATACCAAAATAAGTTGAAAAAAACATTTTAATGTAAGGTTCTGTCCTGCCTACTCCCATGTAAAAGTTTTGTAAAATCAAATGACACACTGGTCAACTAGAGTTCACACATTGCAGCTAAAAATGGCTCAAATTTTCATCAACATAAAATATAATTGTCACATTTATTTTTAATGCTGATATAGACAAAATCAATGATTAAAATCACAGATAGGGTTGCAAATGAACATTATATTAAAAATTATAATTTATATAGTATAATATAAAACATTATATTAGCAAAAAAATTTAAATGGACTTTTTTTTTTTTCTTCTAAATTAGTCCCAAGTCTCACAAAGTAACATTTCATGAGTATGTTTTTTTTTCTCCAGAATACAAAGTAAAAACATTATCCTTAGAAACGAAATTTATGATCACATTTAAATTAGATGGGCATGTGGTGGCTAAGTATTAAATCTTTTAGCTTTTGAAATGAGAACTCCTTGGTTCAAGTCTTGGTGAAGACTGTATTTTTTATTTCCTGATAATCAGGACACCCCAGACTCTAACTCTAAGGGGTACATGACTTTAGTAAGGTAAAGTTAAAGAGAGACGGTTATTGTGCTGGGCACACAACACCCTCATTATCTGTCGGTCATAGAAAGCATAGATCGCAATGTCTGAAATGGTTACTTTACTTTTAAATTAGATAGCACCACATCCTAAGGGAATACTGGGTATAACAAAACCAGAAAGTAACAAGGTGACTCCAACTTTTAGAACCAGAACCAGGTGGACCTAGAAGGGGAGGACTATGGGAAGAAAGGACATGACAAAGTTGAGCAAGTTTTAAGCAGCACAGGAATGACAAGAAATTGGCTATAAGCTTTATGAAATAGCTAAGTAATAAGAAAAAATTAAATTATAGTTTAAAAACAGCTTATTGAAAAATAAATATATAAAGAAAACAATCAATTATGACACACACACACAAAAGCATCAAAAATACATCTATAAAGAAAAACCTAACATCACTTAAAATCAAAGCCACATCATTCAGACACTCAAATTTGAAACCTAACATAAAAAATCAACCCATCACCACACTCAACCAGCATTCTTACTAACATCCCACTCAGTCAATTTCACTACATATATTCTGTTATAAAATCATGGAGAGAACAATTTACATGCTTCACATTAAATATTATGAACTATATAAAAGTCAAACAAGGCTTTTAACAAAAAGTTCATTTAACATATACAAGCATTATTATGACTGACTTCAACTTATACAAGTAAGAACAAAATTTTAAAAATTCTGTTTGATTGATGTAATTTATACTGATACATATAAATTGGAATATAAACCAACATTTATTGTTAGCTGCCAACTTGACCACAAGCCATGGAATGCAAACTAGCGAGTCTTGTAAATTCTTGTAAATTTCTGGCCAGCCAGACTGTAAAGAAGAGGCCCAAACAGTATATGGTGGCCCGGCCAATGCAATGAGAAATACTTAAAACACAGGAACTAAAAACTGGTGACTCTCTGCTGTTGTCATTTTAAGCATCATCATCATCATCAAGTAGAAACTCATCTCCATCTAAATTCAAGTCCTAGAGTTTACACAAAAAACAAAACAAAAATAACAAGAAAATATAAAAAATACTTTAAAAATCAAAACAAAGCTTATATTAAGTGTAATGTATCAATTACTTTGGATAAGTCGTGTAATTAAATTTGTAATAGATCTAGACTAACAATAATTAATCTGCCGATTAGAAATATTTTTACTGATTGTTTTTATTTAGCGCAATTTCATGCTTTTAGCTTTCTCAATGTGCTATGATCTTATCACTTGTCTATAAAAGGGATGGTGGAGAGATAAGGGAATATCTGGATGAAGGCTACCAAGATAGCTTTTTAAATGTGTTTTATAAAAAAATAAGTTGAATTTGAACTTGAGGGCTCAAGCCTCCTAAAGCCAATAGACTAACCACTGTGCCAGCAAAGTGCTTATCAAAATAGAAGGTTTTATAATTATCTAATGTTTGTTTCAAACTTTTAAGCAACTGCCTAATTCTCTACACAAAATATAAAGCTTACTAATTCAACATATACCACCACATCTGTCTAGTACAATCTCTTTCCCTTGTTCGATACCAGACAAAATAATTACCAATAATTAAATAACGTGTTCAAACTTTTTACCACAAAGACAGAGTGTGTAAAAAAGACAACAACATAATTATATACTTAGCTGCATAATTTCTTTTAAAACAATGTTCATGCTTTATGTAATTAAAGCATCCTTCAAATACTATTTGACTAGATATGTTGAATTTTCTAAAGTAGAATATTTTTCCTTATTTTAAGAAGAAGAAAAAGGTTTATATCAAATAACGGTAAGTAGAAAAACAAAAATAACTAAATTTGATACTTACAGCTATATCAAAGTCATCAATGTTTAAATTTTCTAAGTCAATCTCAAGTTCTTGATCCCACAACTCATTTGTGTCAAAGTTTATCTGATGTGCTGGAACTTCTTCACTAGCAGTGTTTTCAGCCAACTGAGCTGCTGACGTACTAGACTCTGGGGTTAGCTCATTGAGCAATGCAGTGGATAACTTCTGCACATGAGAGGGGATCAAAATATCTTTATCATTTTCTAAGTCATCAAATGGAGATTCCTGAAATGAGAGAGAGAAAGAACGATTCTTTTAAAACAATTAGGTTAATAACCAAAAATATACATTTAAAATTTATATCATTATAGAAATATTTAGACTGTTAATATTACCTCCCCTGGACTCAACGACTGAATTGTAACAAAACCTTCCACATCCTCGTCAACTTCACTGGCAGCATTAAGTAACTGAGAGGAAACAAAGGTGCCACTACATTCTGCCTTCATCATTTCTTCCACTGGGTTACAGCTTAAAGTATCCTGATAATTAAAATCAATGAAATCATGTCTTTGATATGAAATCAATAAATCTCGTTTTTGATAAATAAATCACTAAAATCATGTCTTTGACAAGAAATTAGTGTTTGATAAGTTAAGAGGTTAGACACAATTCTAAAACTCACTAAGGTTTTTGAGTAACTAGAAGCTGGTTTAATTCTGGACCGTTCAGCTTTCAGAAACTCTTGAGTCTTTAACAACACTTGATAATTAGGAAACAAATTTTCATATGACTTTGGCTCAGCAATAGATTTAGCCAGCCTTTTGTTGATTGTGGAAGCCTTCTCTTGCCAAAGTACCACAACTCTGATTGAAATACACAAACAAACAAAAAATAAAAAAATAACAATTTACTATGTGAACTATGAATGACATTCTTTAGGTACAATGTATCACTGACACAAGGCTATCTAAAATGTGGTTAAATACAACTCTAAATACATTTGCTGTTTAACTAAAAATTGTGTTACTTTACCGTGAAATCTCTGATGGTAGGTAAGTATGTGCAAAGAAAGCAGCTTCAGGTAGCCTGCCAGATTGGATTAGAATCTCAAGGCAATCTTCACACCTGCAATTTAAGATAACCATTTTGGATGGATGTTACAATTGAAAAGAGACATATCTATTCATTCTTATACTTCAAATACAAATCTAAAGTCTACCTTCCAAGTAAATAGTTGGCTAAAAACTCCACATTGGTTTTAGCATTTAAGCTAGCCAAGGTTGACACATTCACCATTAACTCCCTATTGCCTGTGCTGCTAGCTATAAGAAGAAGGCCCTCCCAGTCTTGGGCCTTCTGAAGGCATTCTTGTGCCAAGGCAAGATCAGACTTCTTCATGGCAACGTCTGCAAGTTCCTTCCATTTATCTTTTGTGTCACATTGCTTAGCCAGTGAGTAAGCCACCTGAAGGTCTCCAAGTTGAATAGAAAGGTCAAACTTGTGATCTAAGTCATTGGAAACAGCCAAGGCTTGCTTTTTAAAACCCTTGATATACAAAAAACAAATAAAAACATAAATCCTCAAAAGCGATCAAATAATACAAAACAAATGACCAGATTTAAAGTTTAAGTGAAGTGAGAGATCTAAAGAGTAGATCAGTGTTCCCAAATCCTTTTCTTTAACAGAACACTTTGCAAATTCTGAGAATTTTGGGGAACGCTTTGCACACTCTAAGAATTTTGGGGAACACTTAGTACATTCTGAAAATTTTGGGGAACACTTTGCTTAATTTTTTAGGCTGGATTATTTGTTTAAATATAAAAAAAAATAATAAAAAAGTATTCTAAACTTAGCATTCTTATTTATTTCAAGCATAAAATTATAATAAAATATAAAAATAAACATTTGAAAAAAATTAAGTTTAAAGAGTTTGAAGGTATGGTGTCCTTGACATTCTAAAATCATTATTCTAGTTTTATGTGGCAAACTTAAGAATCAGCTGCCTATGCTTTCTTTAGCAGAGGCCAGGTCACCATTTTCAGCTTGATACTCTTTTAATTTTAGCTCAAATCTACAATCCTGTGTAAAAATGTCAGTCTGTATGGCAACTCCATCCTGTAAACTTCAGAATGGACAGTGTACCACATGACTAATAAGCTATTCCATGCTAAGGGTAACATAGAATTCCTAATCTATGATTAACAAAAGTTCAAGCCACAGTAATTGCAGTACCTGAGATTCCAAAAACTGGGCAATTGTGTTTCTCTGATCCAATGGCACAGAGGGTAGTACTTTGTCAGCAGAATCAAAGTCTTTCCTCACTACAGCAGTCTGGTACTCCAGCACAGATGTCCAGAGCCTGTAGCTGACAATGTTCAGCTCCTTGTCCCCAAGATACACACGGTTTTCTTTGGAAATGTACCCCAGTAGATACATGGGTCTGGTGTAAGAAAGATGGAGTAGAAAAATACTTACGAGATGCATTAGTCAGACATATTCACTACAGCAAAAAGTTTTTTTAAGTTCATCTGCACCTTCATTTTCTCCTCCCCAACCCAAAGCTTCAGCATCAGTCAGTGTTTACAGATTAACTGTTAATTTTTTTTTTTTAACTTTCTTAGAGGCTCTAGTGAAGTAGATGATTTGAATGGGGCATTCTTAAATTTAAAAAAAAAAGATATGAATTAAACTCTGTAATTTGCTGAATCACTGACAGGAAAGTCAGTTTGGCAAGAGAAAAATCATCTCTAACAGAAACACTGTGTTTCTTATACCTGGCTTTAAAAATAGCAACTATTACTGATCCTAAAGACAATTTGTTAAAAATGAGAAACAATTGAGCTATGAGTATTAGATTAAAAAAACAACAACATTTGCCTGACTAAAAGCAAGCATAAATCTAGCAAATCTTAAAAGAAATATTTTAAAGACTCACCTGTCTAAATAGGCAACTGTTGCAACCTCACCACCAACATAGTAGCGTAATCTGTTGAGGTTGTTTGTATAAACAAAACAGTCCCCAATCCATAAACCATGAGTAACAGTTTCAGCAATTTCATGTAAGACCTGTTCAGATATTTACCTTAGAGAATGATTGACAAGACAAAAATCCTGTGTGAACAAGACTATAGAAGAATAAAGACTGATGTCAGGACAGCGAGATATTGAGTTGTACCTTCTTAATTAAAACCATTTGAGTTATCATTTTAATGGAGAAATCAAACCTTTCCTTTTTTAATAATTAGGCTAATATTTATTTTATTTGGAATTCTGGTTCTTCTTAAAGTGAAACAAAATGAACAATTTACTTTTGAACACTTGCATACAACTTTATGTAACAATCAAGAAAGTTATACATCAGACTCTTGTTCATATTGTTTAAGATTACCTGGCCTACATCTGCCTTAACGATATATAAGAAAAATAAAGACTAAATCTGAAAATCTATCATAACTTTTAAAAAAAAATTTGTGTATACCAGTATTTATGTCATGCTATGAAATATAATGATGTAATGTTAGTATTACAGATTAGAATAGAATGTTGCAACAAAGTTTTAAGACAATAAAAAGCACATTTACCTCAAAAGAGTTTTCATTGCCATCTTCAGACATCCTGTCAGGTGTGGTGCTAGAAGGCTCTAAGCATTCAGGATTGTATTGTAAGATATGAAATGACTGAACAGCTGATAGACAGACCAGGGTGTTAGATTCATTCCAGAAAACCTATTTTTAAAAAAAATATTCAAATAAACAGTTTTCATGTTTTTAAATCTTTCTTTTTGATCTGACAATAAAAAATGTACTTCTGCTAGATAGTTATCTTATTACATGTACAACTAACCTGTATATTTAAATGTGATAATTTTAATATTTTCAACATAGTCTCACAGGGTGATATTACTAGTTATACAATTAAGAAACCAAAAATAGGATTTAGCTTGTAGCAAAGATTCCTATGCAGTGTGTCACGGCCTGGTTATTGTTATAGGCCTGGAAGGTCTTGAGTTGGTCTGCCTCTGTGTGTTGCAGCTACCTCTTCTGGTACTACTATAATGTTCTCTGATTTTTAACTAAATACTCTCACACACGCAATAGATTTGCTGGTGCGTATGAATACTAACGTTCTGAGCTCTCCGACCACAACACTTAGAATCATTAATAGACACGATGGTAGCAGACATGGTTTTTATTACATAAAATATTTCACAAAGATATTGGCGACTTCAGCCATCACAAATTATACATCCAAAGAAATGCATCCTGAATATGAATCAATTATAATAACTTAAATACTTGTACATCACTACACTGGAAAGGACATCCATAATATTCCTCTCTCTACTAGAGTCCAAGATCAACTAACTGAAATCACCCTGTGGTCAGTTTCAACCCCAATATTTCCTCGTGCATTGGCACGAAGTAGTTACATGATTACTAAGTCACTACTAGTTCACCTTGTGTCACAGTGGTTCTAAAACTAGTGTGTGACACAGTGCCTGCCCTGTTTAAAGGAAGAATCACTTTTAATCAATATACAAAGAATTCCAACATTATATGTTCTGCAGATACATTCTCTAAACAGACCAAAAATTCATAGTTACATTTTATTATGCAGTAAAGATCTATATGATGTGTACCTGACATTAGCTGGAGAAAATAAAGGCAGGTGGTCCTAGTGCTGGGCACATGAAACCTTCGGCCATAAAAAACCAGATGACTGTTACATTATTTGCCCCTATAGATCACAAGGTCTAAAAGGGGTACTTAATTTTTATTACGAGATTTATATATTCACATATTGTCCATGAAAAAGTGTTCTACAACTGAAGAAGGCCAACAAATAAAGATCAAGTGAAAGGCTTTCTACATACTTTTTATCCAAAGAACTTAGAGATTCTCTACACCATTTTTATCCATAGATTTTGAATCAATAATACAAGAAAGTTCTTACATGTTTGGGTTCCAATTCAATGTGTCTAACAACACAAACTGTTTCCCATGTGTAGAAAGTCAAGCTATTAGTAGATCTGACTCCAAGCAAATGACCTCCATATAGACCTATAAATATAGATAGAAATCTACATGCTATGCAATTAGAATTCAAAGTAGTCACTAGAGAATGGCTGACTGTATAAAATATTCCAAGAATTAGTAAATTGTAGGGAAAGTATTTTTTAATGCATGAACATATTTTGTAGCTATAATGATTTGAAAAATATCATTTAAAAAAAAAAAAAATGATTTGCATGTCTGATATACAGAACTTTCATGGATTTAATTAAACCTAAAATTTGATGAATATACAAAAATTATAATGAAAAAGATTGCAAAGAAAGAAAGAAGACTTTGGTGTTTGCTTAGAGAACAATAAAATGAAATATCAATACTAATTAAACTGGTATAAAAAAAAAAAGACATAAAATACCAATTAAGGAACCAATGATGATTTTTGGAAAACTGTTAAGAAAGTTGCCTAAAATCATCAGAAAAACTATTTCTAATTTAAGCTATTTATTTATCTTTGTATTATCATTATGGCAGCCGTGAAGTTGTGGATCATCTCATATAAATGAACGCCTGGGTATTAGCTATAGTTGAGATATTTCCCAAACAACAGTTACCCAATCTCCAAACAGCTGAGACAGTTTGGGATCAGTGGTTTCGCAGGTTAGGCCAGGGTATAGCACTATGTACTGTAATCTGCCTTAGGGTCACCGACTCCTGATTTTTTCTCAGGGTTGATTCACGAAACCTTTCCCAAGGCAGTAAAGGTTTGGCTTTAGTTGTTTTTCTTCTCCTAGGTGGGTAACCCGCCAAGGCTAATGAGCCCCTATGCTCAAACTTTGCTGGTTTAGTCACCAGTTGCTCCTTAGTATTAAATCTTCTATAAAACTATTACTAAGCTGCTAATCTTTTTCATATCAATCTACCCCCCATCCCAATTATTTTAACATCTAATATATTCACCTAACAACTATTACTACAAAGTGTGATATTAAAACATGTTTGAAACTAATGATATACCTTCAACACCAAGAGCTGGTTTCAGGGTCTTAAATTCTTTGAAGTTTTTATAAATGGTCACAGTGTTTCCATTAGAGATTGCATACATAGACGAGTCAGTGGCCCACACAAA
Organism: Biomphalaria sudanica; assembly: GCA_036873155.1. Lineage (NCBI taxonomy): Eukaryota > Metazoa > Mollusca > Gastropoda > Planorbidae > Biomphalaria > Biomphalaria sudanica. The sequence goes on along the minus strand of JAZGLO010006651.1, from coordinate 183,683 downwards.
CTCAGTGGCTGATCCATAGGATTTGCTTCTAAGTGTTAGAGCTGTGTAAATGATGTACTCACCCTCACCACACACAACTGCAAACCTACAGAGCAGAAAGAACACACCCGTTCATTGAGTTCCCCAAATACTTACTTCACCCAAGACACATAGTAACTGGTGCTTAGTGACTTAAACCAAATACTTCCCCCATGACACATAGTAACTGGTGCTTAGTGACTTAAACCAAATACTTCCCCCATGACACATAGTAACTGGTGCTTAGTGACTTAAACCAAATACTTCCCCCATGACACATAGTAACTGGTGCTTAGTGACTTAAACCAAATACTTCCCCCATGACACATAGTAACTGGTGCTTAGTGACTTAAACCATATACTTACTTCACCCATGACACATATTTACTGGTGCTTAGTGACTAAACTTGAAAGATGAGTGATCCCAGAGTTCTAATAGGTTAAGAAACAACAGTCTCAAGAAATAGGGTATATCTGATTATGTAGTTTTTAGCTGTGTTTATCTCAGTAGTTATGGGAAAGGTTTTCTGGCAGTGCATCAATCTATAGCCTCCTTTAGGCGTAAGACAACTATGGCTCATCTTGTGGAGGAAGATGACAGTCTGGGCATTGACTAAGGTCGGAACTTTGTTGCTCACACAGCAGTTCATCCCTCTCCACTTAACTACTGTGTCCCAGAGGAACTACAATAGCTGCTAAGATTTGGAGTCAGCAGCATCGTAGGGTCTGCCAGAGAGCAGCGCTGTGTGCTGCAAACTTCCTAAGGGTCACCGTCTCCAAGTTTTTTCTTAGGGTACACTCAAGCTTTTCCCATGTTTGAGCTAAGCCACAAAACAGCAGAGGTTTGGATTCACAGTTTTCCTTCTCCTAGGTGGGCAGCCAACCAAGGTAAATGGGCTTCTCCTGCCTGAAGCTTTCTGGTTTAGGCACCAATTCTTGCAAATGCCTTTTTCCCTATTAGTGTTAAGAGTTCTGCCAGACCCAATATCTGAGCCACACATGAAAGCCAAGACTTGGGACTATCAGAAACTGTTTAAGTTTGCAACAGATTATTCTATCACTCTGAGTCCCATCTATGTTTAAATTATGTTAAGAAAATTTCAAGATACAAAGAGTTTTAAAGGATGTTGTCAAATTTACAACTTTAATGAAGCAAATATACATATCTTATGTAAAAAACACTCAGTAAATTTTCATCATGAAAAATGTCAAAAGTATAATAGACTTGTAACGATTACAAGCAAAAAGTCATTATGTGTCTAGTTATTCAATTTCGTTATTTAACAAAAAAAACAAGTAAAATTATTGTTTCAGAAAATAGCATAAGTTGGATTTTGACCTTCACTGAGTGACCGACTTTAGCAGGAAGTACTGCGACAACAAGAATGAGGAAAATCTTGCCTTCCATTTGGACTGTGTGAGATAGTCAGAGGGTAAATATCACACGTTCCCATGTCCTTGATGGCCAGCAGCAGTCTTTCACCATCTTTGATCTCTTGTTCATTTGCTACTTTCACATTGGCCTGCTGGATCTCATTATGTTTAGCCCAAAGTATTTTGCCAGATAGGTCCATAGATATTGGAGGCTCTTCACTGCCAATCTACAAAAAAATAAAAAAAATAAAAAAAAAAGTGCCAATATTAACAATAAATATAGTGTATATTAAGTAGAATTTCCATTACTTACATTCCACTTAAACCAGTTACCCATTAAAAACTGTTGACCTAAAGGACTTCTTTCTAGATCTTTAGCTATGGGTAAATATTCCAAATACAGTGTTTAATAAAAATCCTTATCTTAAAAATGATAAAATTAAAAAAGGTTAAAAATGATTTAAATTATTAAGCAAAACTAAAAATAAAATAATAAATATAATTTTAAAAAAAAAAGGAAAAGATATTTTAAAAATAAGTATATTCTTCTGATCTTATAAATGACAGATAATTATGTCCTATGATATTTGGTTGGTTGAGAGGTAAAATGCTTTTGAATCAAGGGGCCTAAGGTTCCAATCTCTGTGAAGACTGGTATTGTATATTTCTGGACTTTAAGGATGCCCAGGTTCACCCAACTTTGATGGGTAAGTGACATATGTTGTTGAAAATAATGGCGGATGCTTATTGAGCTGACCACCATCATTAACAATTCCTATTTACTTTTCTGAATGATATTCAGACATAATAAGTAATACCCTAAGTGCCATACAGCCTTCATCAAAAGCTGCAGCAATAATGCTGGACGCTTTCTGACATGTTATCATCCAAACTCTTTCCAGCCCATAGTTCATGACCTTTTCAAGTCTGTATGTCCCAGAATGCCATAGGCAGAGTTGACCTGTAACAAGTTAAAAACATTTAAAATAACTATTCATTATGTAGTCAAACTCAATATAGCAAATTACAATGTCACTTTACTGTTTTGTTAAAACAAGCGTAATTGAACAGATCTAAACATGCCAACTCTCAATACTCTGTCAAGCTACACTTTCAACCTGTTTATTTTATCTCATAGAACATAACTGAACTGTTTTCATGCTTACTTTATTTCTAAATCAAATTTTGATTAAATTTAAAATTCATTGTACGTGCTAAAAAGAGTTTATCAAACAATGTAAACAGTTTGCGCTAACCGTCATCACCCCCAGAGAGTATAAGTGGCAAAGATAGATGAAAGACAACAGTGTTAACATCTTTGGTATGTCCTTGGAGAATCTGCACACAGGATTTAGTCTGAAACAAAAATACCATCATAATAATGAATAAAAACAAAGAATATAATAACATGTACATTATTTGTGAAACAAAAATACCATCATAATAATGAATAAAAACAAAGAATATAATAACATGTACATTATTTGTGTACATTATTTGTGATTATTGGTGCTTTTTTGTAAAAAAAAAATAAGTGCCAATACTCGGTGATGGATTGCCCAACTTTTAACTACTAATAAATTAATAATAAACTTAAAATATAAGAAAAGTACAAATTTTTTTCCTCACATTCAAAAAGGTGCGGGTATGCTGTACTGGTGCTATACCCTCACAAAAAAGCCCTGTATATATATATATATATATATATATATATATATATATATATATATATATATATATAAATATGCACATAATTTTATGATTTAGGTGGGTTCCATTTTATATTTCAACAATTAAATCTACTTCTAAAAAGAAATGTGCAAGAGAGCTCATTATACTGGCAAGCTTCTATATTTAAGTATATATTGAAGAATGAAAGATAGTTTTCATGTCTAGCTAATTCTATTCATTCTTTTTCTAGGATAAAGTTTACTTCATTATACCTGATAATCCCATATTCTCACTGCTCCCCCTTCCTCTCCTGTCACCAGGTATGGTTTATCATTGCCAGGATGATATTCCACACAGTTCACAGCTCTATCATGTTTCAAAGAAAAATTTGGAGCATGCAAGCCAATCTGCCAGACCTGAAACAGAAAACAAATTTATATCTGCGTAAACCGAATGAAAAATAACTATCACACACAGTAAATATTGTTTGTTGAATATTTCAGATGTTATTTCCTGGTTTACCAAACTGCGCTAAAATGTCTTTTCAGAAATTATGTTGAATATTTTCATTGCATAAGCCCATAAAAAGAATACTAATTCATAGGATATTCAAGGATATAAGTTTAATGTAAAAAAAAAGAGGATAATCCAAATATTTAAATCAAAGCTATTCAATTTAAAAAAAAATGTTTTGGTGATAATTTTGACAAGATTTGCAAGCAAAATGTTACTTGCCTTCACAGTTTTGTCCAAAGAAGCAGACGCAAACTGATTATTATCTTTTGGGTTGACTATCACTTGCATAACAACATAGGTATGACCCGTGTACTCTCTTGAGTTGGACCATTTTTTTTCCCAGTTCCACAGCCTAATCACTCCATCATCTAAACAAACAAATTCATTTATTCTTATGTAGATGATAAGGCAGGTTCACAGCAACTAGACTACTAAACATTAAATTATCGTTTTTATATAATGAAGGTTTAATCTCAAAAAGAGCAAAGGTCAATTTATCTATAGGGTCAAGTTTGTCTAATTTGTAAATAAACAATGCAAATGTCACTTTCCAAAATGGTCCCTCCATCCGTTTCTGTCTTATACACTATTATTTGTGTTGTTGTGTATCATCTTAATATTATATCCTAATCTACTACCCCTCTAGTTATCACACTAAAAAAAAAAAAGGTTGGTAATTCAAAGCAATTGAGGTTTAAAAAATTAGATTTGCAAACTCCATCCATCTGAATTTAGGTCAATAACCTTGAAAATGCTACCATCTTATAACAAGCATATCCCCAGATAACACAAGAAGGGTCTTTGGATTAAGTTAGTTGTAAATACCATTTTAAAAAGTCACATATAAACTGGATGGTAGTTAACAGAGAATGATGTCAGGTATTTAACTATAACATTTCAGGAATGGCATCAAAAATAGTAGTAGAGTGTGCACCAATGTTATAGCGATGTAGTAGATCAAACACATCAGCTAGGTATAGTAAGAAATGATGTAACTGATGCTGGCTTTCAGATGATTGGTATGATTATAGGCTATGGAATCTTTCATTTAAGAAAAGCAGTCAGACATTAGTACCAAGTGGCCATTCACCCATAGCAAGAAACTTATTTTTTGTTACAGGTAAATAATACATTAACAAATGAGAATGAAGAAGAACAAGAAAGACACTTGTTAACAAAGAGTTTTAAAAAGAAAAGCACTGTAAACCAACAGTGACAGCACTTACACTAAAAGAATGAGAGCAGCAGTGAATATGGGAGATGAAATATTTATTAGAACACCATTCATTTTTTTATTATAAACATAATTTTAAGTAGTAACAAGTAAAATGCATACTTTAAAGTGCAAAGAATTAAAAAAAAAAACAGAACATCTAAAGAGCAACAAAAAAATAATCATCTTGATATTCATTACAAGAGTAAAAATGCAATGATTGTTACCTCCTGAGGTCAGAATAAATGGATGAGTCGGATGCACCGCAATTGTTCTGATGAAGTCTAAATGAGCATAAAACTGATTTACATGTTCAAGCGTGTTGTAATTATAGACTTTGATCAACCTGTCATCCTTAGTGAGAAGAATAAGCAATTAGTTATAAATTGTGAAACAGAAACAGTTCACACTAGAGAATTAATGTCATAGTCAATGATGTTTAGAAAATGTGATGATTGATATTTCTAAGAGATTTATATGTGATGTATAATTTCTACAATATTCAATTTCACCACAGTCATCAACATCAATTCAACAACTAGTACACTAATGTCACTTCTAAATAAAAACTAATAGTACTTTGTAAATCAAAATCCACATAAAAAAGCAGTTGTCTTTTATGCTGTCTGCTTTCTCAAGAGAGCATTCAAACAGGGCTGCACCATTTAACCATAATAAATAGTCATAAAGAAGTGCAACATATGTCACATTACAAAGTCATTCCAAAAACACATTCACAACAGTAAACATTGATCTACAAACAACACTGAGAACTGAGCATAGGAGACAGTTAAACTAACCGAGCCAGTGACAATCCAATTTTTACGGGATACAAATTTGACCACTCTCACAGGAAGGCTGCTAACTTCTAAAGTTTTTATAACTTTCTGAAACAAAATACATTTAATAAATTATTTATATAGTACAAAATAAAATAGTGTGAAAGAGTTTATTTATGCAATACTTTTATAACAATGAACTTAGAAAATGCAAAAGGTAAAAATTAAAAGAAAATAATAATGAATATTACAGCATTCCAGGTGCCCATATTCAGAAGAAATGGAAAGATGCATAAATAGATTGATAGAGAAGAAGCAAGACTCTAAATTTAAAACTCTTAAACATTCTCAGAGTGACCCACACCTAACTACCATCCATCAACTCTTGATTCTAAAACTTTTAGAATGAAAACTGAAAAGATAAAGTGACTAAAGACAGCTTACAACAGCCTTCTATAAGAGTTGGAATAAAAAAGAATAAACACATTACACCATCATCCCTCCCGCTTCCAAAACCACCTTTGTTTCTAGGTTCCATATATATACATGTCCATTGTAAAGGCTGGTCAACATCCAGGGCTCAGACGGATGAAGATCGACACATTTGACCCTTTCAGATCTTGATGTTAGCGTTCTTTTTATTTGTAACTTCTAAGGAGACAAAATAACAAACTCATTAGCAAATAGAATGCCCAAAGCTCATTGACATAAAAAAAACAAGAATAGCACTGATAATTTAAAATATAAATAATCATAACAATAAAACAATGACTACAGTAACACAAAACAATGTAATGATTTACCATTTGTTTTATAATGCCATGTCCATTTCATGTCATGCTAGGAAAAAAAATGTATGTTTTGAATTTTGACAAACTGTTCTTACTCTGTACATCTGTAAAACATCATAACAATATTTTGAAATTAAAAAGTATAACAAAATTATATATACGAGGTGAAAGTGTGTGTGAATGTATAATCTAACTTTTACTAGTGAAGGTTAGTTGGTACGAATAAGAGAATGATGGCGAGTGTGTAACAGATAATAGAGACAATTCTCAGTGTGTGATATTATGGAGTATAAAGTTGTGCGTGATCAGCCAGAGTTCTTTTAGTAATTTCATAATTTGTGTGACTAAAGAGGCCAATCCTTGATACACAGCTGCGATCGCAGGTTGGGCATATGTAATCACCAGGCGCCGTTGCATTTTCACCCTTCTTTCTGCTTCTGTTTTGTATGACATCTGCAATCCGTGACCCTTCCTTTATGCTCTCTCTCCATGTGGATCTATCCAGTGCCACCTCTTCCCAGCTGCTAGTGTCGATTTTGAAGAGCTTCATGTCACGTTTGCATACATCCGCATACTGTAAAAGTGGGCGACCAGCAGTTCTCCTGCCTTCTATTAAGTCGCCATACAGAATGTCCTGTGGAAGTTGACCCTACTGGCATTCTACGAACGTGGCCAAACCAGCCAAGGCGTCTGCTGCTGATAACAGAGTGGATGTCCTGGCACCCTGCTCTCCGTAGCACTTCCTCATTGGTTATCTTATCTTGCCACCTTATTTTCAAGATACGCCTTAGGCATCGGAGGTGGAAGACATTCAGCTTTTTTTCCTGCCATGAGTAGGTTGACCATGTTTCACTTCCGTACAGCAAGGTGCTCAACACACAGGTCCGGTAGACTAGGGCTTTATATATGCTGATTTTTGTTTTATATGTAGAATCTACATTTTTACTCCAAAGTCCAAAGTATTTAGTCATTGACTACTGTGACATGTATGTATTCCTCACATTCTACATCTATATAGTTTAAAATTATTGTAAGTACAGTATTTCATTTTTGTTACTTAAGTTTATATATTGGCCTCCTTCAGTCGTAGAACGACAATGGTTCATCTCGAACACTTTTTCATATAGCTGTGGAGCCCTATTTCGGAGAGACACTCCCGTCCACATATATTGCAGGTCAAGGTGGCTTTCGATTTGGGGTAGAGGAGCCGGACATTTTCGGTATGGCATGCTTTTCTTTAAGAGCTGAGGCCCATGTTTTTTTGCTGTCCATCGCTTTACTTAGTTTAATTTAATAGTTAGAATTGCTATTTATTAGAAACACATTTTATACAAACTAATCACAATACATCTAATTGTGCTTTTTTTGTATAGAGGTCTACAATATTTAGGTCAATGACAGGCATTAGAAAGCTGCTTAGCACATCTTACAATCTTTGATTTGACATGACTGAAAGGATCAGATGAGGCACTGTCTGAGGGTTTTGACAGGTGACCTGACAAAATAGCGACCAAATTTCCCAACAAAATAGCGCATACTTTTATGTATTAAAGTACCGAATTTTAGTAAGTGAAAGTCCTGGTACTGAGGTCTCTATCTTCTTCAATATTAACAGATATCTAAAAGTATGCTATATTTTCAGAGAAAGAGAGTACTTTACAATTTTAAGGCCGGGAAATGGACATTTCTTTGATTTATTTTGAATAGGTCTAACATTTTCTTACTTAATTTTGCTTTTAAATTGTTTTAGATGTTAAACCTTGAAGTGTGATGTGAATGAGTAAAAAGAATGGAATATCGCTAAACATAGTGCTAATGAGGGACAGAGTTGGATATAATGTGAATGAAAAAAATAATGATTTAATGAGAGGCACAATCCTGCTTTCTCTCTTTTTTTCACTCCTTGGTGCTCTAATTATTGATTGACCAGGTTAGGCAGGTACCTAGCATGGAATCATCAACACAGTACCAGAAAAATTCACGTAGTGGGAGGGACAATTATTGATCAATTAGGTACCAAATTAGGTCACATTCACTGAGTGGAGTGAGCAGGCTAGACGCCCGGGGTCACGCAGTTGTTTTTAAATTGTTTTTTGAGCTATAAAAGATCTAGATAAGTTGAGGGTTCAGCAGAGAAGGGACCAATTAAAAGAGGGAAACATAACACTAATCTGTAGGTCTTGAGTTGGTTTAAAAAGAAATTGATATTAAAATAAAAAATAATTGAAGATAATATTATTTTTAAATAAAATAATATAACATGAAGTGTTCGTTAGTGTACAGAGCGGAGAATGGTGTTTGTTAATCACCTTAATGTTAGCGCTGGACCTCATTGACCTAACCCTCTTCAACATATTTTATTGTAACTATGCAAAGCGTAACAAAACAATATATAGCTATTTTTATTGACAAATGGATGACGAGTTTATAGATGTTATAGATGCAGTTTTTTCCTAGGACTAACCATTACAGAGCTATAAAAGTTCAAACGTAAAATTGGAGCAGCAGCGCTTAACTTGTTCGGAAGAGGGAAATTACCATAATTATTTTATAATAATTTAAATAATACTCAATCAAGTCACTCTGACTCTACTGAGTCTACTCAGTGCTACTCTAACTCTAGTAAACTCTACACTCTATGACTAATAGTAGCATCAGTTACTATCCTCAGTATGACTATGAGTATCATTATCATTATCTAGGACTAGTCTAGTACTCGTAACTCTACTGGCCCTTAGTACTTAGTGGGTAACTACTAGATCTAAGTACTAGTTAGTAGAATAGTACTTTATTCTTTAATTAGACAATAAGTTATCTGTGAGTGTGACCTGTAACTCACTGTAAGTGTAAGTCAAGTAAGTATAAAGTGTAAGTACTGTAGACAGTGTAGACTGTCTACTAGGCCTAGTACATCTAATATAGACCTATATATTATAGACGTCTCAGTACCCTATTCAGATTCTAGAGGTCTAAGTTTTAATAATGAAAGCATAGACATTGACTCTATTATATAGATCTAAATGTCTAGTCTATGGAGGAAAGAGTGTAGACATTTTTTTTTTATTTAGACTCTATTTATAATTTATCTTGGAGTAGACTCCCCTGGCCTGGGTGATCTAGACTAATGTTTACGTTTTTGTATTGGATTATTTATTTAGATCTAGATGTTGAGAAAGTTCTATGACATGAAAAAAATGAGTATCTGTAGAGATCCACTATTTTCTCGCTGTCTTTAGATCTAGACAAGATTCTAGGCCTAGAATTAGAGTCTAGATCTAAGTCTAGATTCTAGTCGAGTGACAAGCACTCTAGTTTATCATACTTGATATGCTTGTTCGCAGGTCTGTTGATAGAAGGAAAACATTCTTCCTGTCATGCGCATTGAGCTTGTATGTATAATCGAATTAGACAAGGTAGATCTATGGACTAATGGAGGAACTTAGCTAACTCAGCCCATTTATTGTTCTCTCATAGACCTAGATCTAGTATATTTAGTATAGATTCCTGTACACCTAAAATGAAGAGTACTTAAGTTAGTAAGTAAAGCAGTGTTCATTACTTTTTAATTTTAAAAACTTTTAAGTAGATCTACTCTAGTCTATCTGAGTCTATAAAATTTTATTAAAAAATAAAGTTAAAGTCTTTAGTCTAGATCTAGGCAAGATCCTGTTTCAGTTCATTTATTTACATCTCTAGGCAGCCATATTGGTGCAGGCCAGATTTTTATTGCGTTGTCTAGCTGTTGGATCAAGACTAAAAGAAATATTTCTAAGGGGGGATAACCTGCTTGATTTTTAATACAGTGAGCTAAAACATGTTAGGAAGAGAAAGGAAATAAAACAAATAGAATTAATAGGAATATATGCTATATTGGTTGAAGTATTAAAAAAAGGGGGGGGTATACATTATTATTCTTAAATTAGAATAACAGTAATAACACGAAAAAGCGTAAATCTAGGTACCGATTTTTTATGCTATAAAAATTGAATTTAAATAGATATGATGGGATTATTGTATAGATGGACATCGTACATTTTAAATGTTATGATGTAGATTGAAGGTGCTGACAACTTGTAATATTTTTCAACAATGTTGCAATAATTGTTGTGTGTTATGAGGCTTGTTGCATAGTATCTAGAACACGCTATAAACAGCTTATGTCCTTATAGAAAAGAATGTCATAAATATTTATTAACTTTGATAAATATATATCAGGTACAATGACTGTCTGTAATCTAATCTAGACTAGAGTCACTGAAGCTGAAATGGGTGAAACTGCGGGAGCGGGCCGGGGAGGATGCGGGTGAAACTGCGGGAGCGGGCCGGAGGGGGTGGGGAGAAGATGGGGCTGAAACTGCGGGAGCGGGCTGGGAGGGGCTAAGAGGTGGGTGACCGTGTACAGGCCCAGGCTCTCAGATTCATTTGCGGCACCTATAGAATGAGCCCAACTTCCGCTGCAGAAATCATGTCCAACGTGGCTCCTCTCAGCCTGAGGAGAGAGCGCGCCGTGCTAACGGCCCTGGAACGCTACCAAAGGGGCGAACCAGGGCTCCCAACCCATACATTAGTCACTCAGTGGAGAGTAAAAAACAGGATAAAATGGACATCATTTATGCACCGCGCGTCAAATTTGAGTGCTCAAGCTGACCTCTCCACTGACCGGGTCCCAATCCGACGGATAAGCACGTGCCCGCCCTGGAGGAGACAGCCCATCCCTCCCATAAATTTCACTATACACGGGTTGGTGGGGGCCACAAAACTACACACACACCCGGATTTACTAGGAAAAATGGCATTGGACACACTAAAGACCTACCCGGCCGATTCCATCTACTGTTACACAGACGGGTCAGTCATGAAGGACTCCGTAAGAGCTGGGTATGGGGCCTATATCTGTTACCCAGAACACGAACCAGACAAGCCTCGCCACATGTAGCTTTGATGCAGAATTAACGAATTAACCAATACACTCAATTATCTGCGCGAAAAGATAACCAGTGCGACAACTGTTGTAATAGTTACCGATTCCCAGTCCTGCCTCCAAGCCATGGCTGGCTTAGGGGGAAAGTCCAAATTGGTGGAAGAGGCATTAGGCGCCGCAAATAACATCCGCCTATTTATTGGAGCTGTCATCTTTATGCAGTGGGTGCCCTTGCACTGCGGCGTGAGATGCAATGCCGTGGCTGATGCTCTAGCACGAGAAGGAGCGCTGGCCGTGCCCACTTTCGAGTCACCAAGTACCTTCCAACAGGCTACCACAGTTATACGAGAGTGGGTACATGAAAAATGGTTGAAATCCTGGGATGATTCCAACACTGCCAGGGGAGTCTGGCAGCACATGTGTCACCCAAATCGAGAGGACCCGTGGTGGAGGCTAAAAAGGTCGGAACAAACAACAATAGCGCAGTGGCATACGGGACACTGCCCCATAGGTGCGTACTTCGTCCGGTTCCGGCCAAATTTTGATGCCTGTTGCCGACACTGCGGGGAATCAGAAGAGACGGTGGCGCACGTCTTGCAAGAGTGTTCGCAGCTCAGCGAGCTGCAGGAAGACGTATCCAGTGGTTCACTATGTTTGTGTGGAAGCTATGAGGCACTACGCCAAACAGCAGAGTTCCTTATGAGGGCACTACGGGAGACCTAGGTCTCCCTGCCTTGTCACCAATTGGAGTTCATCTCAGGTCCCAAGTCCAGAATGAGAAAGTAGGGGGGCCGGCATTAATCACGATAGGCTAATGGATAATCGGTAAGTAAAATTTTAAAATATTTTATTTTCAAATACCCGTATTAATTGTAAAAAAATGTAAACAAAAAAGCCCACGTATAGGATAATAGGGAAAATCATCGGTGACACACACACAGGCAATATTAATTGAACCATTAGCCAATTGGAAAAAAGAAACATGAGATGATTTTTTTAAAGTTTATTAAATAATTGCCACAGAACATAAACATTTTATTATTAACAAACTTGAGCTATAAAACATACAAATGTATAGAAATGCTATAGATTCTCGATATATTAAAATGAAAATATATGTTTCGATGAAATAAAATAGGTCTACACTTACTAACCCATCTATATTTATTTATCAAAATTATATTTTTTAGTTGGCAGCAAAAAAAACTTCCTCAATTTTATTTTTTGTTTTATTTTTGCATCAGTAACGAAGTCCATCTGGCAAAAAGTGGCCGCCTGTTGCCGTGATAGCAACGGTAAATAAAGGAACTGAAACAGGATCTTGCCTAGATCTATATTTAATATTATCTATATTATAAAGTAGAATGTGAGGCGTATGTATCAATGTATCTATGTTACTTATAGACATCAAAACCGCTTGACCAATCTTGATAAAACTAGGCAGGAATGTTCTTTGGGTACTAACTTAGACCGTAGTGTATGTATTGTAGCCCTAAAACAAACTTAAGACCCTAAAAAAAAAATAAAGTTGTCGGACTCTATTACAGCTATAGACACTATAGACTATAGTATATTATGGATCTAGGCCATGTCTACAATGTTGACATGAGAAAAGATCGAAAGGATTTAGACCTAGATCTAATTTTAAGAAATACACTTTGTGCAGATAGTTTTTTACTTTGACACATGAAAATACAAAAGAAGATCCATTGATTTCATTATATAATAAAGTTAACCTTCAATTTTGTGTTTCAAAAGCATTTTTTACATAAATTAGTTCCTTAAATCTGTGACTACAGATTTTCTGACGAACATTCTTTCATTAGACAATACCGTAATGAATTGCGTACTAAAAATTAATTCGTTTAATTGTTTACTTTATAATCCCATCCCTAGATCTAAAACTCTAATTCAACTCTAAGATGATAAAACTTCTCTTCGCACAGATAGTTTTATACTTTAACACATAAACATATTCATTTCATATTTTGATCAAATAAACATTCAAATTTGGTTTTCTAAAGCTACATTTGTTTAGGAAAGCTGCGAAGCCGAGTTGAGATAGGCCTAGATCTATATTCATTCATGAATCGCGTACTAAAAATTAATTTGTTTAATTGTTCACTTTATAATCCCATTCATTTAACAAAGCTATCGCTCTTTTCATTTTTAATAGATATGAATGTATCGGCTTCGGGTAATCCCATTTTTCGCAAACCTAATTTTATTTTCGAAGCGAAAAAGAAAAAACTTGAAAGGATCATTAGTTAAGTTTAACATACATTTAAATCCAATCCAGTAGATTAGTAAACACAAACTTAGACCCGTAGGCCACGGGTAATGTCTGGCGAACATCCTTTCATTAGACATTACCTAATGGTTACACATTAACAGTGATTAACACATCTCTCTACTGAGACTATTCCTAGGTCTAAAACTCTTATTGAACTCTAAGATGATAAAACTTCTTTTCGCAAAGATAGTTTTATGCTTTAACACATAAACATACTAATTATTGTCCATTCATTTCATATTTTAATCAAATTAACATTCAAATTTGTTTTTCTAAAGCATTTTTAATACATTCGTTCGCTGTTCGCTAAATAAAGCTGCGTAGCCGTGTTGAGATAGGCCTATATTCATTCATGAAAAAAAGGTCACGCTTGCGCAACACAGAATGAACTCTATAAAAGCCAATTTTTAACTCTAGATTAGTGTAGATTTAGATCTATGTCTACCTAAAGATCTACTTTATACTGTAACACATGAACATACAATATTAAGTCTATTCATCTCAAATTTTAATCAAATATATGTAGGTCTACAAGCAAATGTTTTAATTTGAACAAATGGATTTAAGCCTATTAGCTATTCTGATTTGATAGCTTCATTCACACTATTTTTACATTGTCACATTCGCTTTACTTATTACATTATTATTTCGTTTAATTGTTTACAAAACACTCTCAGTGACTATATCGACAGTAATGCGCAAATAAAGACCTGCGGGTCGCGGGTAACATATGTGTAGTACTATAATATAATTATAATCATATAATGATATATTGATATAATAATGATAAAAATAATAATGAGTATTCTCTGTCTCTAGTCTTAGATCTAGTGACAGTCTACACTACACTACAGTGTACATAATTGTCATAATATTAATTATTAATATTAGATCTAGAGATTAGAGATCTATTATTAAATTATTAATAACAAATAATTATAAAATTAATAGTATTTATAAGTATAAACTATAGATATAAATATATAATAACTAGATCTAATAAATAAGTGTAGAATCTAGATCACATCAACTTGATCATCAACTGATCAAGACTCAAGTCAAGTCATTTAGTCAAATCAAGTCAACATTAATTATTAGTTTTCTAGTCCTCTAATTAGATCTAGTGACTAGTCCAATTTTATTTTTTTTGTACTTTGTAAGTCTCTTCCATCCTACAAACAAAAAGCCTGCTCTACCCCTTTACTTTTACAACTATTTAACTATAGTATAGTCATAGTCATACCATAGTATTATTACTATTATAGAGACTTCTAAGAGTATAGTATGTAAAGCCTCTCTCTCTTGCCCATCATTTGTAGCCTTATTATTTATAACTACCATTATTATGATTTTCCTCAAACACACATTGATTGACACATTGGTGTACATACAATTTTTAATGAAAAGCCTCTCCCCCAACAATAACAGTATACACTTTTCCAACATATTGTCCCTTCTTTCAGTGGAACAGCCAGTATTACAATGATATCTTTTCTGTGGCATTTTACATATATTGAGAGACAATCTTTTCCCTTTGCAACTTCTTGTGTGACTACTAAAGTGGCCAATTCTTGATACACAGCTGCTGTAGCAGGTTGGGCATCTGTAATCACCAGGAGCCATTGCATTTTCACTCTTCTTTCTACTACTGATGTGTATATGGTATCTGCAATCCGAGACCCTTCCTTATTATGCTCTCTCCATGTGGATCTATCCAATGCAACTTTTCCCCAGCTGTCAGTGTCGATTTTGAAGTGCTTCATGTCACATTTGCATGTATACTTCCGTATATCATAAAAGTGGATGGCAAGCAGCTTTCCTGCCTCCTGTTAGATCACCATACAGAATGTCTTGTGGAAGTCGACCTTCTGTCATATATTCACAAATTATTCCTTACATTTATATATTATATTATATATATATTTATTTTTACACATGATGCTACTTTTCAAATACTTTTAATAGTCCCTTAAATATTCACTCCCTGGATAATTTTTAGACTTAAAAAGTTTTGGTTTAGAATCTAGGCTTACTTGAGATCTAGATCTAGTCATTTTAAAATTTTGCTGAACATTATCATTATAACTACAGTCTTTACATTTTAAAGAAATTTTCTCAACACATACACTTTCATGTGATGATCACTCTGATCTAAGGATAATTCTGGGGACACATTCACTCAGACCATTATATATACGCCTAGAGGAGAATTAGTGGTGAATTAGATTTAAAATATAATAGATCTGTAAAGAAATAAACATAAAAAAACAAAATGCTTGGGGCTAAAGAAAGTTATTGTTTTGTTCTTTAGCGCTAATGTTATGACACATTTGATATATTCATGTTCATTTAATTATCTTTAAAACCAATGTTTGTGTTTTTTTTTTGAAGATCAACATTTTTATAGTTATTTTTGTTTTGTTACATTTTTTGGCTTTGTATCTTGTATTATTGTATGTTGCTGAGCATCATAATGTTGTGTGAGTTTTAATGCTGTCTGTATTAGTTCGTTCAACCCCCATCCCCTTTCACAACTGAAAAGTAGAAACTCAACTCATTGTTTAGCAAAAAATGGCAACTAAATTTATTAATATCTATAGATTATAGACCTAAGCCTACATGTTCCTAACAAATGACTCATTTAAATATAAAAATTAAAGACATACTTTCTGTTGAATTATGCACTTCAAGATATCACAAGTGTTAGTAAGTTAGTTATTGGCTTTAAGCAGAGTTAAGAATGTTGTTTTTTCTAAATTTCTGTTAGGTTTTAGTCTTTTTTTTTGCTTGCATAATTTTGATTAGCTAATCATATATTGGCTATTATTGCCTTTTCCTCATACTAGACTGTCATATCAAGCTATTAAAGAATGTATGTTATGATAAAGTAGACATTGACTGTCCTACAGAGGAGTCATGGATGAGTTCAATGAAGCTCCCTCTACTTCCTCCAAAATGGACCTCCATGACCAAACCTTTGAAACAGCTGATGACTCAGAAGGTATCTATGAAGTGTTTGAAATCATGATAGATAATGATTATTTATTGTTTCTAGACACTGATTTTTGTTCTTATATTTTGTAAATTAGACAATGTCAACATAAAACTTCCAGAGCAGCTTCAAAAAATTGTTCCGGCAGAGGAGTTTGTTAGTGTTCGGCATCGCTGGAATACTAATGAGGTATATATTATACTATGTTATTCTTAAGATTTTTTAAATTAAATTTTTAACAAACTGAATTAATTCTTTCTAGAACATTTGTAATTTTTTTTTTCCTTTACCAGGAAATAGCCTCTATCTTGATTGCATTTGATAAGCATAAAGAGTGGCTTGTTTTGCCGCAGAAAATAAGGTATGCGTTGTTAAATATTGTTTTGTGTAGTTTAAAAATATTTTTGATATATTACAAAATATTTATTGTTATTTAAAACTTTTGTCATCCTGCAACCATCTATTGATAAATTTTAATAATAAAACTAACCTTCAAGCCAGCAACAAATTGCACTTATGATTTAAAATTATCCTGCATTTAAAAGCATTTTTATAGTTTGTGTAAAATAATTGTCTACAGGCCAGCCAGTGGATCCATGCTATTGTACAACAGAAAGCTTGTATTTTATCGAAGGGATGGATACTGTTGGAAAAAGAGACGAAACGGTAGCACAATCAGGGAAGATCACATGAAGCTCAAAGTTCAAGGTCTAGAGGTTAAACAAACTGTGTGCAAAGCACAAAGCTATTTTACTTTTGTGTGGGCTTCAAATAAGATTCTCTTTTTTTTTTTTTTTTTTACCTCTCCACCACATCTTTCCTTCATCTTGATTCATTATCTCTTTTTTATTCATGACCATTTTTTTAGGCGCCATTTAAGAATTATTATGAGTAAGTAAGCAATAAACACAAGTATAAATGGTGTTTATTTTAAAGATTAATCTATAAGTGGTTAGATTTTATTGTGAACATCTCATTTTTTTCCCCAAGAAAATATTTGAAAGAATCTTTTTTCTGTTATTCCATTTTTAGTGCATTTATGGATCCTATGTACATTCTGCTATTTTGCCAACCTTTCATAGACGATGCTACTGGCTGTTACAGGTAAAATACTTTTCATTTTTATTATTTTTCTCAATGTAAGTAATCGTTCATTTATGAAGTGACCTGTGGTCTTAAGCTCAGTCAATTGTTTTAATGAGCTATTTAGTTAGAATTGGACCAGTGTTTTGATTGACATTTCTTATAATAAACTCATTCTCTTTCTCAATTATTTGAGTAAAATTAGTATTACCTTTACCCATCCCTTAGTCTTGGGGCACCATGAAAGACTCGTCGACCATCTTTCTCCATTCCTCTCTGTCTTTTGCCTTAGTTAGAACCTCTTTCAATGGCAGGCCGGTCCATTCTTTTATGTTAGCCTCTCATCGCTATCTCTGTTTGGCTCTTCTTTTTTTCCTGATACTGTTCCCTGAAGGAAGGTCTTTGCAAGCCCCAAAGATCTTGTAATAAGGCCATAGATTTTAAGCTTGCGTTTTTCTTATGATAGCAGGTCATCATGGGGTCCAATCGCTGCAGTAACCCTGTCTCTGATCTCTTGGTTTGTGATGCAGTCTTTGAATGTGATACCTAGGATCCTTCTATAGCATCTCAATTCCATTGCTAGGATCCTCCTCTCTAGCTCTGCAGTCAGCGTCTAAGACTCACAAGCATATAAAAATGTGGACATGACCAGGGAACTCATCAGTCTGATTTTGGTGCCGAGGGCTAAGCCTTTGACTGGCAACACTATTGCAGACTCCTTAGCCCATCAGGGAGGTCAAATTCCAACCATTGAACAGGCTGTAAGTTTTCATCAAGCTATGGCTATAATTCAAAAAACAGAAATGGAAAAGTGGTTTGAGTGCTGGGACAAGTCCCAAAAAGCCTGTGGAGTCTGGGAGCGCATGAGGCGCCCTAACCGCACTTCCACATGGAGAAGGCTGTCCAGGCCTGAGCAAGCTATTATAGTACAGTGCAGGAGAGGCCACTGTCCTGTTAGCTCATATTTCTCCTGTCTATGGCCAAATTTTGATTCACAGTGCCCCCGCTGCGGGGAAGAAGAGGAAACTGTGCCTCATATTCTCTTTGACTGCCCCATACTTGCTGATCTCCGTCTTAACAGTGCTGGGAAGCCAAAAATTCTCAACCTGTATGATGACATGTATGCATTTCGCAAGACAGCAGGGCTTTTGCAAGAAAGGATTTAAGCCTCTCAAGCCTTCACTCAAATGGAGTTTGATGATGATGATAATGAAGCCTTTGTCTTTCCATATTATTTTAAGTTTTGAAAGGGCTGCTGTGGACTGCGCTATTCGGGCCAGAAGTTCAGGTTTTTTCCCTCATCTGAGACGATAGCTCCAAGGTATTTGAAGCTGCTAACACTAGTCAGCTTTTCACCTCCAATACTGATAGCCCTTTTAAAGCCCTTTTGGCTATTGGACATAATTTGTTTTTTTTTTTTGGCATTTATTTGCATGCCATATGCTGCAGAAGTCTTGTCAATGCACATCACTAAGTCAGCTAATTCTTCTTCTGTTCCTGCTAGGCCATCAATGTTATCTGCGAAGAGCAAGTTAGTAATTCTTCCTCCAACGTTTACAGTACCTTCATAGCCCTCGAGAGCATCTTTTATTATCCTTTCAAGGAAGATATTGAAAAGTGTTGGTAAAAGTGGGCAGCCTTGTCTTACTCTAACTGTGGTTTGAACCAGTCCCCAATGTTGGAAGCGTGGTCGAGAGGCCAAGTGCGCTTGAAATTGGCTTAGCTTGGCTACCTAGGAGGGGGCTCGAGGTTTGAGTAGTGTTTACTGAGCGCCTAAAGGCAGCAGGGAAAACCAACTCCTAGATACCCCCTCCCCCCACTGGGCCACAAAAGGGATTGGACCAAAAGCGCTCTGAGCATGCTATAAGCATGAAAGTAGCGCTATATAAAAGCTATAATAATAATAATGTTATTGTTGAAGTACACTGCACTGGTGGCATCCTTATAGAGGTTCTGGATAACTTTAATTATGTTTTTATTTATGTACTTTTTCATTGTCGCCCACAGTGCCCCATGCCATACTCGATCGAAAGCTTTCTTGAAATCAATTAAGACATGGAAAAGATTTTCTTGGTGTTTAAGATATTTTTCACAGAGTATTCTGAGGTTTAGGATTTGTTCTGTTGTGCTGCAACAAGGTCGCAGACAAATTTAGTATTAGAATAAAAAAAAGACTAGTTACTAATTATTTTTATTTATATGTTATATTATTTGTTTAGTCATGTTTAACAAAGTGAAACTTAATGAAACTGTCAATCATAGGCTCTTTGAATGTCTCATTTAATTCATCTTATAGGGATCTTATTACCAAAACAACCCAGCATAACCAATATTCTTCAAATGGCAGTGCCGATCAGGTTAAAAAACCCAAAGCATGCTACTTTTCCTTGGCACATATTGCAAAGAAAAACACCACCAGTGAAAATACTATTGATAGAACTCTCTTCTTTCTTATTTTGTGCCCTAGAATCCGAACATTGTGCTCATTCATTATCTGAATGTTCCTTACCCTGAGGCTGCTAAGCCGTCCATACCATCACTGTCTTATGAACTTAGGCAGAAGGACTGGACCAAAGAAGAACTGGTTGATCAACTAAGGCCCATGTGTAAGTGTTGTATTTTACAATAGTGTTAGCCTTAGCACTAGCAAATATATATATATATATATAGAGAGAGATATTGGTTTCTCATAGGACTATAAACTATATATAATATCAATAAAGTATATTTAATTGAATCTTTATATAAACAAACATTAATCGCTTGATAATGGATTTATTCTAAGCTTTGAAATCCTACAATTTATAATAAAAATAAAACTAGAATTGAAAGTCACTAATTTTCAAGAGATGAGCTCTCCTTCCTGTATAATAATATAAATTTTGTAATTGCTTTTCCTACCTAGATGTTTTATTTAATTAATTTTAGATGTCCAATTTCTGAACATCTCCTTTCTAAATATGTCTTGCTGTTTTAGTGTCTCAGGTAACCCAAGGTACAGAACTGGATGTTGAAGAAGACCAGAAGGTATGCCATTACATCTGAGATAATTACTGTTTTTTCCAAAATATTAGAACATTTGTTTGGCAAGCTTTAGTGCTAGCCATTAATAAGTAGTAACTAACCATCCCAGCCCCCAGAGTTCACTGACAGCTGAAGTGAAAATGCATCTATGGGATGTTGACCTTCATCAACATTGTCCTTATTAGGTCCAGTCTCCTCAGTTGCCCAATTACCAATAGAATCGCTGTCCATAGAAGAATCAAAAGCTTAGGTAAATTAGAAAGTTACTTGCAACCTTCTTTTTTTTTTTTCTCATTCATGCAGTGAACCCAACTGGTACTATTTTTATATTCCAGATGTTCCATACAATGCAATCCACCTGAATGTCATATATTACTAATTCATACAGCATTAAGTCAATTCAGATTTTTAAACTTTTAAAAACCTGTTTCAATATTCTGTTCAGGTTGAGAAATTGCTTGAAGAAATTTTGCCTTTTTTGATGCCTACACAGGAGAACAACAAAAATGCTCAAACCTTGCAAAGGTTAACAAGGCCCTTGGCCCCTGCCCCCATGACAGCCACACACTTAACTGTGACCAACACTGTGTCATCTTCCCCCATTTCCTCCACCACTGCCTCATTAAAAAGACCTGTCAGAAAGCAGCTTCGTACAGATGAACCTCAGCCTTCCTGTAACCTGAAATCATTGCAGAACATGGGATTGGTACCACAGGGTGTTTCTCCATCTCTGCTCCCACAGCATGTGATGCTAGCTCCTCAGCAAAACCAGTCCCTGCAGCAGCCCCAGTGTTCTGTTCCCAACTTTCATTCCCTCAATGGTCATAGTTTTTTGCAGAAGAACAGCCAGTCTCCCCTCATCATTAGTACAGCAGCAGGGCATATTTTTGGAGCAGAAAATCTCATGCAAGGCAGTGGATCAAGCTTGCCACTAAATCAACAGAAACATATGTCTGATGTCTTAAACCACAGCTTGGCAAGCACCATCAACACTCCTAGATTTGTTACCATTGGACCTGACATGGGAGTGACCAACTCCTCAACTGCCTCTTGCAATGAGACTGTCAGCAGTATAGGTATGGCCTACACTCAGTCCAATTTGTTGCCTGCTCTTTCTCCCTTCTCAAACAAGGCAGTTAATAGTTCAACGTTTCCTACAAACCCATCACATAGTTCCAGCCCAGAAGCACCTTCATCATCACCAATTAAAAATGTAAGTAGTCTTACCTACTAATGTATTTAAACCTTATTAATCCTTATTATATATATATATATATATATATATATATATATATATATATATATATATATATATATATATATATATATATATATATATATATATATATATATATATGATCACGTCATTTGTTTGTTAATAAATAACTCATTTTTTACTATTATATTATGTGGCTTCTGTATTCATCTTAATAGGAATCTCAAACCAGTAGCGGAGATGAGAACAGCTTTCATTTCCCTCAGCAGCATCTCTATCAACTTGTTGCTCAACAGAATCATTCCTTCCCACAAGACAACTCTCAGCCACAACCGATGGTAAGCTACCAATGAACTGGGGAGGGGGCATTTTGTTAGTTAACCACTTATACCTGTAAACATCTCAAGAAAGAAGAGCAGAATGGATAATGAAACAAAATTCGAATATGTAACTTAAAGCATTCATCAACACACTGCTCAAACACTTTCTTTAGTCTCTCTTCAACTCACTCACTATTTGTGTGTGTGTGTGTATTTTCACTTAGTGAAGAATTTTGATTGAAATTGAACATCCTTCATTGTATTGAATGAGAAGCTGAGTTTCTGTGATTCTGAAATGAAGAAATGAACTATTCATTTAATAGTAGAAATGAAGGAATTTTATTGGAGTCGTAACATTGACTCTTTAATAAATTTATAAATCCACATGGAAAGTGTGACTGATTGAAGTACCAAAGGAGTGACACTGTAGGTATTAATTGTAAATGCTAGTTGTACTTAGTTTTCATACTTGTGTGAAGGATTTTTTTATGTGGTAATTTAAAGTGACCTGGAAATATTCAACAGATGTGTTTCTTTGATATACATAGTTCTTATTTTGTAATTACTTAAGATATTCTCCTAGACACTTTTATCAATCATTCAAATAATCTATCAATTTAAAAAAAAATAGCTTTTATATTTTACTAAGTTCAACTAGACCTAGCAATTATAGCAAAACTTTTTTTTATTTCTTAGTATGGGAAATGAAAGAAAACTCCTTTTTCGGGACTGACTTATGTCATAACAACCATGCTGCTAACCTTTGAAAAAAAAGAGTCTTTTTAGTGCATCAGAGCATCTAAGCCATCCTCTTAAATTATCTAGACAGGCTTTTCTCAGAAGATAGGCATGAACGAGTGGTTCTTTGCCTCTCCCCCCCCAACTCCCCTTTTATTGTTGAGACATTACTTGGTCACATCTTATTTTTGCAGTGTCATCTCCAGACACGTTCTCTCCTGGGTCTGAGCTACCAAAGTCTACACAGTGAATTTCTTCTTGGCATTCAAGCTTTGTTGGGATAGTGCCACACTATTTAACAGTGGTGGGAGTCCTTCTGGAACAGCATGTGGTTTAGTTGGGACTGGGTTAGCATATCTTTGTGTTGAAGTCTCATCTTAGACCCAACATGAGAATTCAACCAAGATACTGATGCAATGAATGCAAAAAAAAGTAAAGTTCCCCTCTCAGACCTTGTGGTCTATAGGGCAGATGATGTAAAGGTCATCTGTTTCTGTGACCTACCGTTAATGAGGGTGTCATGTGGTCAGCACAACGACCAACCGCCTTAACTTTTCCCCATTAGAGCTGGGTGGACTCAGAGGTGCCCAAATATCCTGAAATTAAAAATCCTAGTCTTCACCAGGATTCAAACCTGGGACCCAGAGTTCGGAAGCCAAGCGCTTTACCTCTCAACCACCGCACCTCCATATTTATAAAAGATGTATAGAAAATAATTTTCCTTTAAAAATTAAAATAAAGGTATGTCTTGATTTTGTTTCTAGCAGCAGCATGGTCAAGGCCAGACCCCAGTATTG
This sequence comes from Biomphalaria sudanica, assembly GCA_036873155.1. Classification (NCBI taxonomy): domain Eukaryota; kingdom Metazoa; phylum Mollusca; class Gastropoda; family Planorbidae; genus Biomphalaria; species Biomphalaria sudanica. Next base: position 159,937 of record JAZGLO010006651.1, on the reverse strand, counting down.
ACATTGCATCTGAAACCTACTGGCATGACATCCCCAGAGGGACCTGGATTTGTTCTCAGTTTACAGGGTGCTACCATTGTCTCACAGCATAAAGATCAAGTAATTATTTCTTGCGCTTTTTTTGTGTGCAAAAATGTATAAAGTTTTCCACTAACAATTTTGAAAAAGGAAACAACCTATTAACTAATGAAATTTTAAAAAATTAAATATAACACAGCATTTTTATATGTGCCTATGTAATCAGGATAGATAATGAATAATCTACTATATAGCTTTAAAATATCAAAGTGTGATAACAAATAATTAAAAGGGTTAGCTTACATTTACCCCTGAGGTAAGTTTTCTGCAAATTTATAATCTATTTCAAGACTTAGCTAGTGATTCTATTTTATAATTTGGAAAATATATTAGTGATTCTATTTTACAATTTTGAAAACACTGACTTTTTATTCTTTTTTTTTTTTATCAAAGCCTGAGTTATCTTCCTTTACTACAAATTCATCATCACCATTAAGTTTTTCAAACAACCAAGGAGTTGTTCTCGTAGCTAGTCAAAGTCCCGCTGGAGGTCTGGTGCTGAACAGAGTCTCACCTAGCTTTCAGCCCATCACATCCTCATTTGCCATGACCACCTCCTCCAGCCAGCAGAGTTTCTCCTCCGCAAACGTGTGTTCTTCTGAATTTGTCATCTCCACGGCATCACCAATGACAAGCTCACATTACACCCAGCCCCTCACTCTTAGTGACAACAACCTGTCTCAGGGGTTCACTTACTCCGCGCCTGCAGTGCAGAAATCTGGAAACCCACAAGTGAACCCTTTTTCTGACATTTTCTCCACAACCATGACTAATTCTAAACCATTCCCAGCTAAACTTGACAATGAAATGTTCCCTGTACATAGTAGCAGTATCCAGTTTTCTGGACACTATTCCGATTCCAAAGATAACAACATAGGGCTTCAGGCTTCATCATTTGACTCTTTGAGGAAAGAAATCTCCATGGCCAGCTACGATAGCAGTTGCTCTGTCATGTCTAGTCTGGTGCAACCTAGTTACACAGGAGCCGTGTCTGGGAGCTCCACATCACCCTCCACAGTATTCTGTCTCCAGCAGAACATTTTACAGTCCCATCATCCTCAGACAGTGTGTGAGAATCATCAAGCCAAACATGATACTGTAGACCTTATGGCAGGACCATCAGGCAACATTTGTGTCAAAGATATGGTATGCTTAGTCTGTTTACCTCCTACTTGATAGATTTTCCCATTAAAAATATAATTTGGGGAAAATATAACCTCTAATGTATTAATTTATTATGTTATACATTTTTGAACGAATTAATACAATGTTTCAAAATTACACCTTTTATATTCACATATAATAACACTCAAAACATTATATAATGATAATAGTCTTGAAAATACAATTATTGAAGTGGTAAGGTAATAAGAATTGGATTGCTGATCTCTTAAGGGGCATGATGGTTGAGTGTTAAAACGCTTAGCTACTGGTTCAAATAAATCCTGGTGAAAACTGGGATTCTGAAATTCTGGATTTTTAGGGCACCACTGAGTCCACCCAACCCCCATTTCCAGTACCTGATAAACATTGGGAAGTAAAGGTGTTTGGTTGTGGACACATGACACCCTCTTTGATCTTTGGCCATAGATACAGATGAGCTTCACACCAAAGATCATGAGGTCTGAATAGGTTATCTTTACTTTTATTTTTTCTGTTGATGTCTTGGTCAACTCTTGGTAGAGACATACTTTTTAAAAGGCTATGGCTTTAAACCAAGATTCCCAGTTTCACCCAGTTTCTAGTGTTTGTCTGGCCACTACTTGGTAAGAAGAAGTGTTAGAAAGGGAACGGATGCCACTTGCCACATGAAACTGTGAAACTGCAGTTAGCTATTTAGCTTTTTGGACTTCATTATAGGTATAGCTAAGATATAAAAAAAACTTTGTTCTTGTTAGAGAAATATTCATGTTTATAGTAGAAGAAATGTTGTTTTTCATCTCCTACTCATTACTCTCACTCGTGTGCATCTCAGATCACTAATCCCAGTTCCTGTGATACACTTGACGGCAGCTTTTCCTCCCTGCCTAGTGCTGATCTCAACCTAGATGACCTCTTGGACCTCAATGACCTGGATGATGTGTCAGATCTTGGCTGTTCCCCTTTCACACCATCAGATATCAGTGATCAAGCCCTGGGCAACAGTGATTTAGTCCTTTGTGATCAAACTGGCTCTGGCAGTGGTATAAACTTAACTGTTCAAGGGCAAGATGCTATGTCAGGTCAGGCAGATTACTTACTTTTTTTTTTAATAACATTGCCGATTTGAACATCAGTCTTTGATTGTTTACCTTTGATTAAACTTACAATGACAAAAGAAATGCGCTTTCAAGACAAAACAATTTCAGGGATTACAAATTACATTGATCTAGTTTTCACATCTAGTCAATGTCTTAACATCTACAAACCTGTTGGTTCAGGAAAAGAAAAACAAGATTTCTGTTTAAAGCGAATAAATCCATCTATCTATCTAAGGACAGAAGGAGCCATATATATAGTTTACGTATAACTCCTCTACTGGCTGGATCTATGTCAAACATGGAGAATGTTCCCTTAACATTTTTTATTTTGCCATGAAAATAATAGTAGAGTTAAAAAGTTTCATTATTTAACATAGTTACAGTTATGCACTTTTTGTTTATTTTTACTAAACCAGTTGTGGGAGGGATATTAAACATACACTACAGTCTCCACTATGATCTAAGGAGCATTTATGCCAACTTTATCAAGATTGTTCAAACGGTTTTTATTTTTATTTGGGACATACACATATATATATATATATATATATATTTTATTCATACATTTGAAGCATTTTATATGAAGCTTTAAATAGTATTTTTTGTTACTTCTATTTTAGATGTAATTTTCTGAGACAAGCCTATATTATCTTTTTGCAGGCCATTTGTCTCCCTTTGCTTGTGATCCATTGGGATGTCATCAGCCCTCCTCTTCCCATCAAACCCAGTCCCCCCACCTCCAGCTCAATGCTTTAAACAATCAGGGTAGAAACACTGTTGACCCTGAAATCAATTCTGTGATAAAAGACTTCAGCCCTGACTGGGCTTATACCAAGGTAAATATTTTGTTTTGTTTCACTTTTTTTTTCTGATATATGATTTTTTTTTTGATCGTCTTTTCATCTATCCATATAGGAAGTAGCCACCCTACATATACATGTGTATGCATTCTTTCAAAGGACTCTTCAAAATTACTTTCTGGTTACCTAATTAACACCCACTTTTCAAATCAGTTTCATAAGATGTAATTGTGTTTTCATAGCATGTTATACCAATAGTAATTTTTTTGTTCTTCCAATTCTTCAAAGTTCTTTTGCATCTCCTGTGCCTTATGGCAATAACATAAAAATGGAAGATAGTAATTTATATGATACTAACCTGTTTCCATTTTCTATCTTGAAGAGACCTAATAAAAGGGGAAAAAAATGTGTGTCATTGTTATTAGCCGACAATAATATGCTATATTTTTTATTGTATCTGTGTCTGGTATTAAGACTAATACCAAGATTCTTGTTGCGGGTCCTTGGGTGAGTCAAGATGCCTGTTATACATGTGTGTTTGATGGTGAACACGTACCAGCTCTCCTGGTCCAGCCTGGTCTGCTCAGATGTTACACACAGTGTAAGATATTTATAGTGTTAACTATGTGTTCATTATTTAATACAGTTATCTTCTTGATTAGCAATTAAATCTGATTTTTAACAAAATTTTACTTTTTTGTTTTCAATGTGTTCTAGAGAAACCCTTTAATAAAGTAAAGAGAAGTATCTAGTAGAGGTTTTCAGTCTGACTTTGGACAAGGACAAGTTAAAGCTTAAATAAAAATATTCTTTATAATGTCTAGGCATTCTAAAGAATAACACTGTTAGGAAGGATAAAATTTTAAGATATTAACATGTTTAATGGTTTCTTCAGTTTTAGGACTATTTAAGTGGACGTCAAGTCATATAATTAATTTAAGCAAAAATTAAATGCTTAAAGCATCTGAAAAGACAATTTTCTCTTTAATGTGCGTTTCTTTAGAATCACAGGACAAGTTTTATTTTTCTAGAGTCTTAACCTTTGTTATTTCAACAGATCATCCTCCTGGCTTTGCAACTCTCCAAGTGGCTAGAAATGGAGTCATCATTTCCAACTTAGAAGTTTTTGAATTCTGTGATAAAGAGCAACGTGATGACATTTCATTTCATCCGGAGTGGTTTGCTATCGACTGTATGTTGTATCTAGATTTTTAAGGGATCATTAATATTTTTTCAATAGAAAACAACAATTGCCATGTATTATGAAATACTTTTTTAAAAATTATTATTAAAGCATACAATTATTTTTTTTAACCTCACAGCTAACCAGTTAAAACAACTTTTGCTGGAAAGATTAGACCATCTTTGTAGACACTTTGTCCAATCTGTCTTCACTCTCCCGGTAAATAGTATACTTTTTATAATATGAAAAAAATGAAATTTAAGGAGTAAAATAAATACATCAAATTTTAATTCTAGTTCAAATGTTGTGATCTGCACATTTTTGTATATTTTTAAAATTCAATTCTTTTAAATGATTTCATAATATTAAAAAAAAAAAGGGGTTAAAATACATCAATTCTTCTCAATAGGATATTGGCTCTGTTGACAATGAGACTTTGGAGACACTTCTGGTCCAACAAGTCCAGTCTCTATTAACTCAGAGATGGTCAGATTCTAACTTGTACCCCAAAGCTGGGCAACACAATCTCACTTTACTTCACCTTGCCTCAGGTTTGGGCTACGCCAAGTTTATTTCTTTTCTCATCCGCTGGAGGTAAGTCTTGGTTTCTCTTCAATCGTTTAAGATTTTCACAATATTTTGAATGGAATTTTCAATATGACATTCTGACAAACTATACAAGTTTGTTTTTTTTTTAATGATCATCATCATTATTATTATTATTTTGTTTTAAAGTGTAGTGAAACAAGGCTTTAATGTGTCTGTAAAATATCTTGTTTCTCTCTTTTTCTTTTTTAAATGAGACAGTGTTTATTGAATTCCATAAGATCTGTGAGTTGATATTATACTATAAGTTGATATGAAGTTTGGTTTCTTATTTAATGTCAATTCTAAAAAAAAAATGTTTACATCTTTCAGAATGGAGAACACCAGTGTGGCTTTAGAATTTGAGATTGATGCTCAAAGTGTGGACAGCCATGCTTGTACACCATTGGTTAGTTGTGTTTGTTTTGTTGTTTATTGGTTAAAACTTGTTCAGATGTGTAAGCATTAATTCCTAAATTTTCATTACATGAACATAAAAGAGAGCATTTAGTTGTGTGCATATTTTTTTCTTATATGTCTTATGTGATGTTTTTCCAAGTCATAAGTCAGTGCACCAGTAAATATAGAACATAAGTTAAACCTTCACATGCCATTCTTGTTTTGTGTTTTTCAGATGTGGGCCTGTGCTCTAGGTAAAATTGATGCTGCCTTGACTCTCTACCACTGGAATCCTTCACCTTTAAAAATGTGCAATAAAGATGGTCATCTTCCTCTGGCATTGGCTAGACAGAGAGGACATTATAATTTAGCCAATCAGGTGAAACAAGGCTTTATGTATTCCCCCACCCTCCTATTTTCCTTTCAGAGCTCTTATAATTACTGTTGCCTTAATTAAATTATGTTAAATATTGTTTCTATATGTTACAATTCCCTATCATGCAGGTACTAATATTGTTCTTTAAAAGTAGATCTTTAAAAAAAAAAGTCTGCACACAAAACTCCTTTACAGTAGAGCTAAGTGATTTATTCCACTATTAGGTTGAGCAGCTGGAAAGAGCTAAAGAACAACTCAAGGAACAAAGTTCATCCTCTGTGATGGACACCACATGCTTACAGACATCACTCAACTCCAGTCATCCAATGGCAACTGCCACGGATTATAGGCCCATAGCTGAGGACAGGAAAGATGATTCGGAACTTAAAGATGAGCTGACTGTTCCACCAACTTCTTTTCCTAAGCCTGGGAAACCAGGTCCTAAGCTGATACGACGTTATAGCGAACAGGTATTTCTTCAACAATTAGTGAACATTTGTTGTTTTAGATTATTTTTTTAATCGTCTTAAATAAGAATATAACAACTTTGTTTACACTTGTTAGTTTTTCATCTTGACTATACATTGTTGCATTTATCTGTGTAAATGTGCAATATATATGTGTACATCCTTACTCAACTAGTTAATTATATATATATATATATCTAGCAATATCTACCTTCATCTATCCTATAGTCTGTTGAACCATTGGAGCACCACACAAGATCTGTTAACCATCTTTCTCCATTCCTCTCTGTCCTTTGCCATGGATAGAATTTCATTCAATGACAGGCTTGTTTATTCTTGGATGTTGTCTTCCCATCACTTTCTCTGTCTGCCTCTTCTTATTTTTCCTGGTACTTTTCTTAAAAACCTGTTTTGGATTTATTTTTATATTAATACTCTTATTTTTTTCAGGTTATTAGTCAGCAGATTAGGACGCTTAGTAAAAGAAACTCAATAGATATCCTTCCAAGTGGACAAGATGTAGATCACGTGACCATCCCAACCATTGGCTCTCCCCTGGGGCAGCCTGTTAGAGAAACCAACTCAGAGCCCCACCTTCCAGTTAGTCCTGACATGGCGTTTGTTGCTCCGCCTGCTCCAAGACTTCTTTTGGAGGACGAGATAGATGAACCCACGGTGTACCCTGGTGAACCATCCACCTCAAAAATGGACACAGGTAAATTTTTGTAATCTGAAAACTAGATCTACTGTATGTTTCTTTTCCATGTTTCATTTTTGACTTTTTTTTTTTTTTTTTGGTGATAAAAACTGTTGTTTTTTTTTTGTTGTTTTTTTAAATCATAAATTGATTAAAACTATGACTAAAACTTTTTAGATGCTACAGAAACATATTTTGTGTTTTTAAAAGTAATTTTTTTAATTGCCTAAAAAAATATGTTGTTTTGACTATAAATGGAATTGAAGGCTTGCTTCTAAAAATGACATCTAATTAAAAAAAATTATTCAAACTACTTGCAGATTTGATAAAGCTGCCTGCTTTTTTAAAAGAAGTTTCACAACTTTATTTAAGTCTTTTGTGTTGAGCTGTATTGCTTTTTTTTTTTTGTTTGTCATCAGATGAGGTGTGTGCTCGTGCCAATAGTCCAATTATAGATGTTGAGAGGATATCATCAGACGAGGAAGTTGATTCTAATAATAAAGGTTAGGGTTGTTGCGCTTAAGGAGAGAATTTAGTGTTAAGAAAGTCACATTACAATAATTATATTTACATTTTTAAAATCCTTTTGTATTGAATAATTTTCTTTCAACCTTTTTACTTTATAAAAAAAAAATTGTAAATTAAATTTTACTTTCAATTAATTTCTTTTATCTAATAAGTAGTGACTTTTTTTTTTTTTTTTTTTGTGTGTTTGTGAAGACATGAATGCACGGTCACCAACTACAGCCAGCATGCGAGCCAAATTTTCGAAAATAAGTTGGATGCTTATTGGTGTATGTCAAGTTTCAAAATTTAAAATATATCCAACTTCATTCAGTCAAAAAATAGTAATAAACTGTTTTGGCGGCTATCTTAAAAAAACCCAAAGATAATGGAGCATTTTATCAGTGAATAAATTTCATTCTTTATTTACCATACTATTTTGCTAGTTACACTATTTCCTTCAGTAAATGTAAACAAATCAACTAGCCTAGCTTAGTTTGACTGGCCTGCATTTATGAGCTACTTAAAAGTACACATTCAAAGAAAACAAATGGCCTTAAGATCAAGATGAAATTTGAGATATAATTTGTTGACAACTAGTCTCTAAATAGTTTCACTTTTCAGTCTTGAGTTTAACAAGGACAGACATTCTAAAATCTATTTAAGACATTTTTAGCATTGTGATTATTAGAAGAGCCAACCTAAACTTTAACACCTATTCTTGAGCACCTATTTTTATAATCTAATTGCTATTGAAATATAAACTGGAGTATTACTAGAATTAAAGGCTAAATAGGTTTACAAAGACTCTTACTAATATAGCTATACTTCATAATGTTTGCTGTAACCATAGTGAGCAGTCCAAATTCATCTCTAATCTAATAATTGATGTTTAATTAAATTATATTACATTTTCTTTTGGTGGGGCATGGCTTTTTTTTTTGTTACGTGCAGTCCTATAAATTGGGCTGAGCAATTCAAAAGGTCACACATCAGATTTCTTAATGTTTGTCAAATAAAAACCAAATTAAAATAAAATTAGAATTGTTACTAAATCTAATGTTGCCTTAACTAATTAATTAAAATCTCCATGCATAATAGTAAACCTTTTATACTTAATAATTGGCCATTTTTAGAAAGCTGTTGTTGTTTTCAATTAACTTAGAAAATAACACTATAATGTATGATTGTTGATTTGAAATGCATTGGCTTTTTGGTGAATAGTGTGTAGGCTTGATAGGGGGCTGGCAACCCTTGATTGCTTGCAGTTCAGTTAGAACTTTGGTACTTGCATTCATGATAATATTGTAGTTCTTTATAATGTAAACGAAAGGGGTACTTTAATGTTGGTCTTTAAAAGTAGAGCTAATAATAAATTATTTAGTTTTTAAGACATTTTCTAAAGAACTAACTTACATTTTTAATTATGCATTTGAAATGTGAAAGGTTGTAATCTTAACATCACATGCCTCTGGAAATACTTGGTTGTCACTGTAGTGATAGATTATCAAAGAAACTATTGAAATTTGTAACACTATTGTTTACTTTACAGACGGATCCAAGCACCAGATGGTGACACTGGCCAATCAGATCATTGCAGCCATTCCAGAGAGGATCAAGTTATCTCCCCCAAAAGGTGATGATGTGGATGATGCATCAAGCGGTCGAGGCAGAAGTGAATCCCACAGTTCACTTCCATCACAAGGTTCCCCCCGCCCTTCCTCTTTTGGTGATGACTCTGGAATATCAACACCAATGACTGACAGTCTTGCCTTTGAAGAATATAGGTAAGTGACTCAAGCATCATTTGTAACTTAGGGATACTTTCTAACCAAAGTTACTTGACAGGCTGGTTTGCGATGGAGTTTTTTAAAAAATTATTATTATTATAGCTTTTATATAGCGCTACTTTCATGCTTATAGCATGCTCAGAGCGCTTTTGGTCCAATCTCATTTGTGGGGGGGAGGGGGTATCTATGAGTTGGTTTTCCGTGCTGCCTTTAGGTGCTCAGTAAACACAACTCTGCCCGAGTCGGGTGTCGAACCTCGAGCCCCCCCTCTAGGTAGCCAAGCCAAGCCAAGTTCAAGCGCACTTGGCCTCTCGACCACGCTTCCCACCCTTACTTAAATTTTATTAATACTAAGTAAAAGATATGAAAAAGTATGATATATATATATTGTTGAAAAGATAGGGAGGGGTACATGGCAAGGAAAATCTAAGTTAACAGTACTCAGCAGAACATTTTGAGAAAACTTTTTGTGTAGCTTCAACAACTGGAGAACTATTTATTACATTTTTATACAAGTTTTTATTTAGATTGACTTTTTTTTTGTTCTGATAAGGAATCAAAATATTACATATAAACAAGTAAAGGTTAATAGTTTTATAATGCAGAAACTAGTTGCCTACTATTCAGTGTTTCCTCAGATACCCAGAGTTTGGAACTCCTGCGTCCAGTCTTAGTCCAGACTCTACATGCCTCCCTAGCCCTTACAGTCCCTACAGCTTTACACTGGATTCCCCTCCCCCTACTACTGCAGAGTTCACCGAGTACTTCAATGCACCAACAACTTACATGGAGAAGGATTTCTCTCAGCTGACCTTATCTGGTGAGCAGTGAAACCATTCTAACTCACTTATAGACTATTATTCCCTACTGTTATGGTCATTAATGCATAAAGCAAGAAGATGGATCAAAGGAAATTGTTTGACTAAGGTTAAGCGTAACTAGTACACTGACTCACTCTCTTTTCAGAGCAGCTGTTCTGAATCTGTGCTAGAGACACTTCTATGTTGTCCATAGATTTTAGACACCATTAATTTTAGTTAGATTGAGGTGTTTTCCATAAGTGGTAGTAGATATTATTGTAATAATGTATGACACATCAGTACTATTTAGGCCATAACTTGCCAATACATGTAGTTATTTTCCCTTTATTTTTATTTTTCTCAAAGATATTAATGAATAATTTAAATTCATTCAAAACAAATAGATTATCTGACCAAGTACCTGATGCTAGTTTTCATTTACTTCTGCTTTCACTTATTTATTATGACTTAATAGTGGAGAAAGTTTCTATTTGTAGGCACAGCACAATTTTAATTATAGAGCTCACCTGGATCTTAAGAAAATCTAAAAAAAAATAATGATGATGTTTTGTTTAGTGCGACTCTCCTTAAATTTTTTTTAGCATATGTAGAGTTGTTGGTAAGAGATTACACTAGAGCTTGAATTAAATGGTCATATATATATTTAAAAAACAAAAAAACAGCTCCCTATCATGATTCAAACTTCATACATTTGATCAGCACTCAAAACATTTTTAACTGTCCCCCAAATCACGAGTTTTGTAAATTGCATTATTTATTGTGTGTATGTGACTTGAGCAGACCAAGAACAGAGGAAACTGTATGAGGCTGCCAAAGTCATCCAAAATGCCTACAGACACTACAGGGATAAACAGCAGCAGCAACAACAACAGCTTCAGCAGCAGAAAGAGATAGAAGCTGCTATACTCATACAGAGCTACTACAGGAGATATAAGACGGTCAGTGGGTGCTTTCATTCTTTTGTTGAGCCTTCCTTTCATTCTTTTGTTGAGCCTTCCTTTCATTCTTTTGTTGAGCCTTCCTTTCATTCTTTTTGTTGAACCTTCCTTTTATTCTTTTGTTGAGCCTTCCTTTCATTCTTTTGTTGAGCCTTCCTTTCATTCTTTTGTTGAGCCTTCCTTTCATTCTTTTTGTTGAGCCTTCCTTTCATTCTTTTGTTGAACCTTCCTTTCATTCTTTTGTTGAGCCTTCCTTTCATTCTTTTGTTGAGCCTTCCTTTCATTCTTTTGTTGAGCCTTCCTTTCATTCTTTTGTTGAGCCTTCCTTTCATTCTTTTGTTGAGCCTTCCTTTCATTCTTTTGTTGAGCCTTCCTTTCATTCTTTTGTTGAGCCTTCCTTTCATTCTTTTTGTTGAACCTTCCTTTCATTCTTTTTGTTGAGCCTTCCTTTCATTCTTTTGTTGAACCTTCCTTTCATTCTTTTGTTGAACCTTCCTTTCATTCTTTTGTTGAGCCTTCCTTTCATTCTGTTGTTGAGCCTTCCTTTCATTCTTTTGATGAACCTTCCTTTCATTCTTTTGTTGAACCTTCCTTTCATTCTTTTGTTGAGCCTTCCTTTCATTCTTTTTGTTGAACCTTTCTTTCATTCTTTTTGTTGAACCTTCCTTTCATTCTTTTGTTGAACCTTCCTTTCATTCTTTTGTTGAACCTTCCTTTCATTCTTTTTGTTGAACCTTCCTTTTATTCTTTTGTTGAGCCTTCCTTTCATTCTTTTGTTGAGCCTTCCTTTCATTCTTCTGTTGAGCCTTCCTTTCATTCTTTTGTTGAGCCTTCCTTTCATTCTTTTGTTGAGCCTTCCTTTCATTCTTTTGTTAAGCCTTCCTTTCATTCTTTTGTTGAGCCTTCCTTTCATTCTGTTGTTGAGCCTTCCTTTCCCCTTTCATTCTTTTGTTGAGCCTTATTTTCATTCTTTTGTTGAATCTTCCTTTCATTCTTTTTGTTGAGCCTTCCTTTCCCCTTTCATTCTTTTGTTGAGCCTTCCTTTCATTCTTTTGTTGAGCCTTCCTTTCCCCTTTCATTCTTTTGTTGAGCCTTCCTTTCATTCTTTTGTTGAGCCTTCCTTTCATTCTTTTGTTGAGCCTTCCTTTCATTCTTTTGTTGAGCCTTCCTTTCATTCTTTTTGTTGAACCTTCCTTTCATTCTTTTGTTGAACCTTCCTTTCATTCTTTTGTTGAACCTTCCTTTCATTCTTTTGTTGAGCCTTCCTTTCATTCTTTTGTTGAACCTTCCTTTCCCCTTTCATTCTTTTGTTGAGCCTTCCTTTCATTCTTTTGTTGAGCCTTCCTTTCCCCTTTCATTCTTTTGTTGAGCCTTCCTTTCATTCTTTTGTTGAGCCTTCCTTTCATTCTTTTGTTGAGCCTTCCTTTCATTCTTTTGTTGAGCCTTCCTTTCATTCTTTTGTTGAGCCTTCCTTTCCCCTTTCATTCTTTTGTTGAGCCTACCTTTCATTCTTTTGTTGAACCTTCCTTTCATTCTTTTGTTGAGCCTTCCTTTCATTCTTTTGTTGAACCTTCCTTTCATTCTTTTGTTGAGCCTTCCTTTCCCCTTTCATCTTTTTGTTGAACCTTCCTTTCCCTAAGTGGGTACTATCTTTCCCCTTTCATCTTTTTGTTGAACCTTCCTTTCCCTAAGTGGGTACTATCTTTCTCCTTTCATTTTTTTGTTGAACCTTCCTTTCCCCTTTCATCTTTTTGTTGAACCTTCCTTTCCCTAAGTGGGTACTATCTTTCCCCTTTCATCTTTTTGTTGAACCTTCCTTTCCCTAAGTCTGTACTATCTTTCCCCTTTCATTTTTTTGTTGAACCTTCCTTTCCCTAAGTGGGTACTATCTTTCTCCTTTCATCTTTTTGTTGGGCCTTCCTTTCCCTCAGCCATCTTAGTATTTAGTTCACTCCCACTGTCTTTTTTAAAATTTTTATTTGATGTTTGATTTGTTTTATGTTCTCTTACTTTAAATAAAAGGCACCAAATTTGTAGTCGGGACTGTGGTGGCTGAGCATTTTGCTTCCAAAACATGGGGTCTTGAGTTTTTCGAATCCATATTTTCTTCTTCTTCTTGGATCTCATTGTTATGTTGGAGCATTCAGATGACTAGACCAATATATGAGATGAACTGCGCAGTGGTTTCCAAATCAGGGAGCTCTCCATACAGTTTCTGGTGATACTCCACAGGGGCAGATTTCATTTTGAGCTTCCGGTACATGTATCGCATTCTGTTGTGTCCGGTCCTGAGTCGAAAGATTAGACATTGGTCTTGTCGGGATAGCTTATAATAAGCGTCATCTTTCTTGTGATTTGGATGAGAGCTCGTCCATTTCTCATTTATTTTATTTACAATTAATTTCTTCAATTCTTCTGGATAGAGTGCAGAGTTTATTTGTGAGTTAGTTCTCCCACTCTTGGCGAGTGTGTTGGCCTTCTCATTTCCTTCTAGTTGTATATGAGCTGGTATCCATTGAATAACAGTTTTTTTGCTGTTGTTCAAATCCAGATGAAGATTGGGATTTTTGAACTTTTTGATTTTAGGGCATCCCCCTGAGTCCACCCAACTTTAATGGGTACCTGAGATATGTACTGGCCAAAAGACAGTCATTAACCATCAGCCATAGAAACAGATCGCAAAGTGTACCTTTACTATTTATTTTACTTTCATGCTTTTAAATCTATAGTATGCCTATTACAAGAAGATGAGCCATGCAGCGGTTCTCATTCAAAACCAGTTCAGGACTTACTATGCCAAGCGCAAGAAGCGTGGAGACACTGGTGCCACGCCCAGGAGAGAATCTGAGAGATTGAAGAAAGGGAGAAACCAGTCTGTGATTATACAACAAAGATTTAGGTTTGAGGTTTTCTAGCTTTAAATGTTGAAATACTGTTATAGTGTGGTGGCTAGTAATTTTATTTTCTTTGAAAATTACAAAAGTTAGGATATGTCCACCCAGCTGTAAAATGTGTTTTTTTTAAATAATTTATTTTTTTTATTACACTTTTGTAGCCAATTCATTTCTCTTTAAAATAAATTAAAATGTGTTAGGTTTAATAATAAAATTAAAAAGTTTCGTCAGTTTTAGTAACACTTATTTGAAAAAAATTTTCGTACCAGAAAACTCCATTTTTTTAATCAAAATAACTCTTTCAGTGCGAATTATTTTGATAGAAAAATGGAGTTTTCCTGAATGAACACAAATGTACAGGGGGTTGTTTTACTAGAACTAACCTAGCTTGTTTATTGTATTATATAACATAACATATTTTATTTTAAAAGAAAATGAATTGGCTAAAAAAGTGTAATAAATATTATAAATTATTTAAGAAAATATTTCTTTTAATAAGTTGAAACTGAGTATGGGAAAACAAAATGTATTTTTAAAAATTCATTAAAAAATTGATATTCTGATAGATTAAACCTTATAATTCTACATTTTATCCATAAATATTGGAAAATTGGAAACCTAAACACAATTTGAATGATGAAAAACGCGCTAGAAAAATAGTATTATTTAGCTATTTTGAGTCCTGAGACAAAACTAAAAAGCAGAACCACTAACACAATGTTGTCATTTTAAAAAACAATGTCTTGGTCATGCATCCAATTTACAACCAAAACAAAGAACAATCCCTCTCACATGCGGAAAATAAAAAATAAAGAGAGAAATAAAAAGGTTAACATTATAACTTTAGTGACAAAAATATATTCCAAGTTACTTGCTGAGAGTAATGCTGCAGTGAAAGAGTTAAATAACAATTGTGTTATAACTTTTACTTTGCTACAAATTTTGTGACCTTATAATTTGATATTCTCCTTGACAACATTCTTCAAACTATAACTTTCTCTTTTCTGATTTAAATTTGTAATGTCTTCTCTAGTACAATACAGACATGGGTTCACCTTCTTTTCTTTCATAATGTTTTTTTTTCCTTTTCTGTTTCATTTTGTCAGATCATAATTCACACATTTGTTGTGAGAACAAATAAGAAAGGGGATTCTTTTTTTTTTTTTTTTTTAAACAGATCTCATTATCAGAGAAGGTCTTTAGATGGGAAAGAAGGTATAGGTCAAACACCTGGATCTGGAGAGGCACCTGACAGGTAAAATAAAATATCTACATGTGTCTCTAAGTATATATTATTTGGTTGATTTAACATTTTTTAACATATATAATACATGTTCTGTTTGAAATAACTAAAAGTTGATTATATAACAAGAATATCATTAAAAAAATGTTTCGTCTGAAGTGCATGCCGGGAATGTTTTCTTGCATGGCCCTCTGACACTGTAACTGTTTTCACTTGAACACAAGCTAAACACCAATCATGGCTATTTATGTGCTTGTTTAAAACGTCATGTCCATGGTTGGCATGGCAAAGTTGACGTCAGGTTAGTAGCAGCATCCTAGCAGATTTTACATTTTATAAGTCAACATTTTATGATGCAAGTACTTTCATCTTGGGTGATTATTCTTAAAATTGATCTCAATTGGTTTTTGTTTCACATTTTTATAAAATAGTTTCTAGGGAAAGAATGATAGTTTTTTTGTTCCCCCTGTCTTTGTATTATTTTTTTTTCCCAAACTTTGGGTTAATGTATAGACTTTGTTTCACTATCAGAAAAGACCTGTTATTTTCTCCATATGTAGAAAAGGTACAAATAGAAAGATTTTAATGGGCATCCTTAAACAAAATAAAACATTCTAGAACTGTACTTGTACGAGTGAGTCTTGACCAGTGGTGCTATAGCTTTGACCAGTATTCCTTTTTAATAAGGTGCCTTTCTCTCTCTCTTCTTTTTTTTTTTTTAAATTGCTGTGCATGCCCTCAGAGAGCTGTATCAACTGATACAAGTAGTCAGGGTAGGTACTGCCTCCATCATATCTAGTCAGCTAGTAGCTCTTTTGGTTCTGTGTTGTTGTTTTGTGTTTAGTTCATATTGTTATCTTTGTCATTGTTTTTTATCACCCCCTCCCCTTTACTTTTAAGTTTTGTTATTGTTTTATCAGAGCTGTTGCTAGTTTGTCACCATGTTTTTCTGGTGCTTTCAGTCAGGGTGTAGTTTTTGTTTGCTGCCAAGGTTTTCTAATGATAAGCACCCCAGTACATTCCAAATATCTTTATTGGTGTTTGATCTACTTTGTAGAGTCTTATTAAAGTTTGTTTCTTCCTATTTTGTTCTTGTTTCATGAAAAATTAACGTTTTAAAGTTAACGTATTTGTTCTTGTTGCTATCTACAGGTCTTGTTGTTTTTTCAAATTGTTAATAATTTAAATTTATTTGAAAATAGTTTTAAATTCATTTTAAGCTATTATTTAGTGAAGTCAGCACTTGGCCAGCTCTGCCTACTGTTGGCTTTTACTACCCGCTAAGCAATATCTCCAGTTTTTATTTAAATAAATAATATTTCCTGTTTGCCAAGCTATTCGAAAGAACTGTCAAATAAATGTAAAGAAAAAAATGTGTTGGATATTCTGGCACAGAAACATATTTTCATTTTCACAATTATATCATTTATATTTTTTTTGACTTAACAGATACATTGCTTTAGAAAAGTATAAGTGATGTATTTTATTAATTTAAAAAAAAAGCCAAAAAAAAAGGGCTATTTAATTAACTAATTTTGACATTAAAATATTGAATACCATTGTCCTTGTATGATAACTAAATATATATGTTGTTCTCTCTCCTTGTCTATCAGAAATTAGAAACTCGGTTCACTGCTACATAATGGAGGTATTAGAACTAGACATATCTAGCTGTATTTTTTATTTTTTATTTTGTCCTTTTAAGGTCTTTCATGAAAAGTCTTTTTTTTTCTCTGGGTCTGACTTCAATTTCTGTGACTAATTAACTAGCTTATTAAAGGCTTCACAACAAATCTGTATTATCTTCCATTCTGTTGCAATAGTTGCTGCATTATTTAACAAAACTGAACTCTTCTACAGATAGCATTCTAAATTATTACAGCTTTTAAAAACTAAATTAGAGATACTAAATCTATTAGTTGTTGTTTTTTTCATCACTGTAGCACTTGACCTATTGATATATTGCATTATTTTTTTTTTTAATATAATTTTTCCTCTATTCTCTTGGCCAATCTTTCTTTTTCATAAACATGAACCTTGTGGAATGTGTGGCTGAGTAATGAAAGCTGCTTGGCTAACTATCATGGGGCCAGGAGTTTGAGCTGTACCTTGAGCAGAGTTGTGTTTGCTGAGCCTCTGAATGTTGCATTGTAACCTTCTCCCCTCCTAGCCCATCCCCCACCCACTGGTCCACAAAAGCAATTGGACCATAAGGATCTGAGCATGCTCGAAGCATGAACGTTGTGCAATATCAAAAACAATTTTTAGAAAACATAATAGGTATGATGGCCCAGTACAAACATTTATGTGATGGCTTATTTCACAAACCTGTTTGTGATATGGCCAACTTCATAAATTGTATATGATGGTGTCCCACATCAAAAACTTGTATAGGGTGATGAATAATGACCACAAAAAAAAAGTTAAGTGAAATATTACAAAATAATTTAGAAGAGTTTTATAAGACTTGTCTTTCCACCCAGAAAAGTGCCTGTTATTGTAAGTATTTAAAAAAAAAGCATCTTATTATAAAAATGTGACTCAGATGAAAAGCTCAAAATGCTTAGAATAAAGAGTACACAAAAGTCCAGAGACACTCCCTAAATGGATACAATAGATCATCTATTTTTCAAACCACTGTAATGGTGTGTGTGGGCTTTAACCTGTGAAGGTGGGAATGAAATGTTGTCTTTCCTGTTCTGAGTTGGACATAGTTAGCTGGGAAGTGTCTAGTTTGTTTGACATGGTTATTGCTCTGTTAATAGATCTGCTGTGTCATTGGTTAAGCTGTTCTTCACAATTCTGCTTTTAACTCTTTCTCTCCTAACTGACGATACCAACGTTGATTCCACCAGAATGTGGTAAATAATTACAGAGAGAAAGAGTTAATGTAGCATCTTTTAGTTTTCTTAATGAGCCTGGTAAAGTTTTATCCCTAAATAAAAATAAATTTCACTTTTTAATATTGTGAACTTTGTCATATTTAAAATTTTTAGTTTTCTAATTTAGATGTTTTTTTCATACACTTATGTTTATATTTCTTTCACCACTGTAGTCTTGGGCATGTTCTATAGTAAGATTTAAAAAAAACAACTTTTGAATATTATAATTATTACCAAATTTTCATGTTATCAATACATGTCATTATGTTTTATCTCACCACTGGTTTTCTTCCATTTTAAAAATAGCACATGTTTCTTTCAATTTTTTTTTCTTTGTTGTAGCAGAAATATTTTTTTTTTACTTAATAACTAACATATTAAATATAAATAGTATTTTGACTTTTTTTTCTATAATGTTATGTTGCTATATCTTAAAAAAAAAAAAAAAAAAAAAAAAAGAAAGATGTAGTTTTCTAGAATTAGATCTATTACCTAATGCTATCTTGCATTGACCTTCCAAAAAAAAAAAGATAAATTTACAAATGTTTTTTAAATATTTAGATAATTAAAAACACAAGGCAAAGTTAAAACTCCAACTTGAGTCTTCATTGAAATAAAAATCATTTCAGCAAGTGTATTCTTGACTCCATATAGAGGTTTTTGTTTTTTATTACACAATGAATTTATGACATGAATTTAGTTTTGATTTTTCCTAAAAGATTTCCTTAAAAAAATTGTGAAAGAATAAATAGATTTGAACTTGATTGGACACTTTCTCTTTACGATCACATCTGGTAATAGGAAATCAAGCTTTTTTTTTTCTTTTATAACTATCATTATTTTATGGTTTTTGTTTTATAGTTTTGTTTTGTTTTTCTTTTATTACATAATCACCTAAAGTATTTCTACAATTTTGTCAGTAATTTATGTGGTTGATTTTTTATATGAATCTTATCAAACTTATTTCTTCTTTTTTGTTTTTTAAATCGACACTTATAAGTGAATTGATCTAGTCACTTCATTATTGTTTCTTTTTTGTTTTTAAATTGTCAGTGCTAAGTGAATTGATCTAGTCACTTCATTTTTGTTTCTTTTTTGTTTTTAAATTGTCAGTGCTAAGTGAATTGATCTAGTCACTTCATTTTTGTTTCTTTTTTGTTTTTAAATTGTCAGTGCTAAGTGAATTGATCTAGTCACTTCATTTTTGTTTCTTTTTTGTTTTTAAATTGTCAGTGCTAAGTGAATTGATCTAGTCACTTCATTTTTGTTTCTTTTTTGTTTTTAAATTGTCAGTGCTAAGTGAATTGATCTAGTCACTTCATTTTTGTTCCTTTTTTGTTTGTCCCCAGCTCCCCTCCTCCCCCCAAAGGAAACTTCCCAGATGAAAGTCCTCAAACTGAAGTGGAGGCTGAATCAGGAAGGCTGACACCAAAGTCATCAGATAGGAGGGACACAGGCAGGGAGTTTTCCACTGAAGACGTTAGGGATGTCCAGCCAGGCAAGGTGGATGGAGCGGATCAGGAGGGCTCGTGCTCTGGTGGAAAGGAGGCCTACATGCCCAGAAGAACAGGAGACAGTGGCCTGGGTAAACCTGGTGACAGTCTTGGTGACAATCTTACTGACAGCGGCTGTGTTATTGACAATGATGATGACTGTGGCATCTTCAAGATGGAGTAGTTACAACACTATAGGTTGAACCAAGTCTTTATTTTCAGCTCTAGCCAATGACAACTCTTAGACTAACTACTTCGAACTAAAAATGAAGATACTTATGAAACCTGATTGACGCACAAATTCAAAAAGCTGCCATTCCTTTAAAATTAACAAATTTGAAAACGATAAATAGAAAAAAAATAATTATTTATTGATATAATAATGATATAATATTCAGTGCCATAAGTTACTTTTGTATATAATCTTGTTAATTTATTTCTAGCTATAGATAAGTAACAAATTTTTTACCCTTACTATTAAATAAGTCTTGAGAATTTTGATGGTCGAAGTGTATTTTGCTCTTAACAAATGGAAAACTCACAATTCCAATTTGGTATTGTTGTAAGATTATAGCATCTATTTTATTTGAATGCATTTGTTTTCATTACATATACCACTTCCATTGACTGTAATTGATGGTTTTCAATATTCTGAGAATCAAAGTCTGTCACATGAAATATTTTGGCCTGGTCATTGATCGCTAGTGAAAATCATGCTATCAGTTTAAGATGATCAAAGAAAAGTTAATTTAGTTACACAATTTTTAAATATCATACATTATTATTTGAAACTATAGAATGGAAGACAGAGAAGAACATTTCAGAAATAGATTGCCACTTAATTTTGACAAATGGCCACTTTCATAATGTAAATATTGTAAAAATGCATAGTGTACGTTTATATTTATACAATTCCACACAAAGTTTGTAGGGCATAAATTGTTTTCTAAAATGTGTTTGCTTTGTATAATTCAAAGATCATATTATTTATATAAGCCTGTACCATGTACACACTTAAAGGAAATAATTTTGTTATATACTGTTCATTGTAAAGTCAAGTCCATTTTCAATGTTTACATTTCATGTCAGCTTGCGCCATTTTGCCAAAATAGTGTATGCTTATTTTTTTGTAGAAACAAATTGTGACACTTGAATTTTTTTAAAAAATTAATCACTAGTTTACTTACATATACCTCTAGCTCTTGTGAGCAGATAGGATTAGCCGAGTTAAAACTTTTAGATGAGGAAGGTCAAGCATCTTAAGCAGTTGTCATTTGTTATCCTAAAATTACGTTTACTGTTTGTTTCACCTGTTTATACATCACATCTTAACACTGATCTTGAAACTTTAAAAGAATAAGTGTTTTGTTTTTTTTATAGGCCAATTTAACAATTCAATTTTTATGACCTTAAAAATATTTTCACTAGTATTGTTCTCTGCCTAGGTTCACTGAACATTTGTAAATTCCAGTTCATTACACTGACTCAGTAACTTGTTTACTCCTCAGTTTTTAAGTTGCAAATTACTTTATTTTATGAAACCCCCACACCTTTTGTTCTGCTTATAAGCAGACATATATATATATATATATAGTTTATCTTATAATGTTGTGAATATTTATAACTACATTCAATACATACAATGTAATTTGAGTAAGAACTTTATTATGAAGTATCTAAGGAGATAGTTTTACAGTGGACATTTGGCTTGTTCAAAATGTGACTGTTATGAATAAACTATTATGTACATTTTTATCTATTAATGTCTTCTTTCACTATTTTAAAGTATTTTTTTCAGATTTTATTCTCTTCACTCTGAAGTATCGCTCAGATTTTCTGGAACAGTGCTTCTGCCTAAGTTTTGTCTTTCTATACTTAGAACTAGCAAATATTGCTCAGTATGGAAAGCACTGATCTGGGGGTCTAGTGATCAATCTGTAATTCTACAAGCACATTTTACACATTTTTCTATGCTCAAAGGCTCAACTCTTTTTTCTTGCTTTAAGTCATTGTTCTGTTTTGTAAATTGACTTTTTCTTTTTTGTAGTATAGACATTGCTGTGAAGATGAATCAGGCAGTCATTCATTTATGAAATTCTCTTCAATGCTTTATGCCTTGAAATGAAGAGAAGTGGATGCATGACTTAATGTTATGTTTCCTTGATCTTAATTTTAAAATGGTGAGCTTCTTTCGTTTGTTTTAAGGCTACAGCTACAGCCTGTGAAAGCTGTTGTGTCTGCATTTTCAAATATTTTCTCTGAAGTTACATTTCAGTTATTTATGACCAAATTTAAAAGTGTTTATATATATATATATATATATATATATATATATATATATATATATATATATACACTGGAAAGCTTCTAGTTATTGTTAATAGATTTCAAAATGAACTATGTGTATCAGCTTCTTGTATAGTGGTATTAAATAAAATGTTTCTGTCTCTAAGACTGACATTGTTCTAATTACAATTCATTGCATTGCATGTGTTGGATTGTTTCAAGAGCTGTAACAATGCATAGCATTGCATGCGTTTGATTGTCTCAAGAGCTGTTCTAATATTGTGGGAACATGGCGCTGCTTTTTATTGTACTGTTGTACAATTCAGTGTACACAGGATAAGCTGTGAAGGATAGTCCATTAGTTAACTCATGAATTTCACTTTTAGCTTTCCTACTTGGAAAACTTTGAGTCTAATGTTGCGTTGTTAATTAATCGTAACTAATTTGAATTCATATTTCACTTGTACCAAAACAAAATTTTTTCAATCCTGTTAATTTTTTGTTTGTTTTTAAAAATATCTGTTATGTTATGGTTCAGCAGCAGTTGAGAAAATTTAAATATTGATAATCGTATGTTCTGGACAGATTTTAGAATATTCCTTCTCACCCTTCTGTTCAATGCCAGGTACCCTTCCTCATAATTACTTACCATATTTTTAACCTCTACCTTCAGAATATCTCAGGACTTGTCAACTTGATCTCTTGGAGTCATCCTGACCTCGTGTTACACTCATTTGTAATGTTTCATTATTTCTTTCTCCTCTTGACTCAAAATGTTGTTTTAGTTTGTAGATCAAGAGATGGGGAATTATTGTGTAGAGTTAGTTCACTTATAGATCAAGGTTCTGAAATTGTTGTTTTATGACCTGAAAGGATGCTATGATGTCTCAAGACAAAACTATTTATTGCTTTAACACAGCACATGTATTGCTGTTGATAATATTTACACATTTAATTTTTTCGAAGCACAAAATAACTTTTTCCACCAATTTTTTTTTTTAAAGTAAAATGATCAATATTGTCACCAAAGTTATGGTGATGAATCGAAAGGTACATGACTGTTTTTTTTGTTTCACACACTGTATAGTGACCATAACAACACCATTATTATTCTACACATGGTTTGTGTGCTTTTTAGCTGCTTCTGTTTTCTCTTTTTTTATTTATTGTTTTTGATCAAAAGTAACAAACGTTTATGACAATGTTTTCTAATATTTACTACAAACACATTTCTTTAGAACGCTCTGTATGGCATGTCCCATTTAGTCACATTTTTACCCAGCTGATATCAACTCACTCTGTCTGTCTGGTACAAAGTATGTACACACTATTTCTCCCACATCCATTCTCAGATCAAGTTGAAACTTCGCACAATTATTCATTGGCATAGACAAGACATGAATCAATAAAAAAAAATAAAAAAATTAGTCAATTAATTACTGGTACCAGCTGGGAAAATAATCCTTCAGAATTCACACATATGGCTAAATTTGTCGGGTTTAGTCCCCTTAAATAATTGTTAACTCTCACATATTTTTGGGTGAGGTTGATACTAAACAATTAATTGTACCTATCAAAACAAGAATCAATAAAAAAACAAAACAATCACCAATTAGTCAATTAATTGTTGGTAATTAATAATTTTGTTTGTTATCAAATAAGGGAAATAACTTATACATTATTAATAGACATATTTTTAAGGGGGGAGTTCTTCCTCTTTAGATATGATTTGTTTTTTAAAAAAAAAGGATATTTAAAAATATATTTTGCTTGTTTAAGACTGAATTCTCTGTAGTTTGTGTATAGAATCAAATGATTTTTTTTTCATTTGTTTTTGTAGTTGTTTGGATCTTCCAACAGTTGCAATCAAAAGTGTACAAGTGCTATTAAGGATCTTATAAATTGCTTTCATATCCATACCTTACAGTTTCACAGTTATATCAATCCAAACAATGATAAGACTAGAAATGTATGGGGTTTGTTGTTCAAAGTCCAAGCTAAAAACCAGATAGCTTATATTTATAGATGTATATTGATCCTGTCTTGTTTATTTTGTACAAAATTTAATTCAAGCTAACCTGTAATAACAAATAGGTCTCTTACTGTTCTTTTGTTAAATGCACCACGATTTGATTATAGACTTAACAGGGTTAGTAGTGGTTTGAATCGTTGACCACTAAACACATTGACACGAATCTACCATGGTAAAAATCTTGTTTCAATTATTCATCTTCTAATTGTTATTCTTACAGCACTATAGTCGTTTCTTACTTTTACACTTCATAATTTTCAAATATGCGCTTTGTTATATTTGTAAAAAAAAATGTGATTTCTTTTGAAACTTGTTGAAATACTTACAATCACGTTTAAATATTGATCCCCTAAAGTACTTCACATATAAAATATCTGCGTTTTTTTGTGTGTACATCTGCTGTGATTGGCTGTATCGTAAATCAATATTTTAAGGGTTCATGTTGTTTCTATTGCCTGCAGTTTTCTTTTTATTATGACTATTCATTAAAATTGTATATGTGATAAATTAACTATAGCTTGGGAAAAAAAAAATGTAAAGCGTCATTAAAATCATAGAACATGAATAACATTTGAAAAGGAAATTCTAGACAATATTTCTAGTTATTCCCAATTCTAATGGTAAAAAATTAAGTTAGCTCAGCATTGTATTGCAGAAACTTTTTTTTTGGTGATGTTTTTAAGGAGGTTTTATAATGTTTTTTTAAGATCTGCACATATCTGGATAACAGGGTGATAATTCTAGGTAATAAGTCTTTAAATCTATAGTCTTAACAAGATTTTTTTTTAATGCATTAGAGCTAAGGGTGGTTTCCTTTGTACATTGATTACATCTATACTGTGTTTTGTTTGTTCAAAGTATTTGATCTAAGTCATGATACCCCCAGTCTTGTTCCTAATTGTCTTGATTCTATTTCAGCATTGTTACATAGAAATAATTCAATGAATATTGCTTCATTCAACCAAATCACTTTATTTGTTGCTGTTTTGTTGTTTTTTCCTCTATAAGAAGTAACTGTATATAACATCTTTTTAAAACAAATTAGTATTCTTTGTAAGAGTAAAAATTTCAAGTTTTAAAGTTGCTTTGTTCCTGGCTTGCTCTTTTTATAATATTGTGCATGTCATATTTGAAATGTAGACTTAAGTAGCAGCTAACTCTGTAGGCCTATGCTGTTTGAAAATTGTTGCACTAATGCTTCATTTGTTTCATTTGTTTAAAACAGTAATTTTAAAGAATAACTTCATCCCTTATTTCAAAGCAGGTCTGGTAAACAGACATCTTCAAAGGTTTAGTTTGTTTTGTGGTAGAATGCTGGATTTCAGGTTCTAAAAAATATCATCTGGACATTATTTTCTCTAATGAAGTCAATTCAATGTGAGTAACTGGGTTTAGTATTATCCTTATTCTGTTTCAGGGAGACAACTCACTCCAAGAAAATGGTTACTTTTTCTTCTCTTCTAGTTTTCAGGACTTTGATCTGAACCTAGCACAACACAGCTCAATGTCTTTTGATGTCTTCTGCGGCTCTTTAGAAATTAGATCATAATAAAAGTTCTTTCATATCTAATTATTGGCAAGAGGAACTAGTTTCGGTGGCCTTAGCCCTGTGAGGATGAATGCAGAGTTAAATACTTTCTGAGGCTAATTATTCACCAAATTCATTGGCCAGTCACATTTCCTCATGCCAACAGATAAAATGCTACTTCTTGATCTAGGTAGATTAATAAATATTGTCAAACTTTTCATGTTTTAAATTTGTCATTCATGATTTTAGAGCTCCATTACAATATTATAAGCATTTGAGGAGGACTTGCACATTTAGTTAGGGCAGTTTAAAAACAATGTGACTTAATTCATGGATCATAAATAAGTCTTTATGTTGTTGTTTTGTGAATACTACATCGAGAAACACATGTGATTTGATATTTATAGTTTTTTTACATATTTATAGATACATGTACACTTTTGTTATTTCTCTCACAAAATTTCTTTAGAAATCTTAAAGAAAATTGAGTCAGTTTTTTTTATTAGTACAATGGAATGTATTCCATTTAATGACAAAAGACAAACAGACTTAAAATTGTTTTTTTTTTTAATTCAATAGGAAGTTTCTATCTGTTGTACTTGCATTAAATTATGATTGCTTGGTCACTAAATTTACATAAATTTTTGGTGTTAATTCTTTAAATTCAGGAAAATTTATATTATTTATTCTTTAGTAATTGAAATGTGTTTTTAGTGTAATGTCTGTATTACTAAAATCGAGACCTGTATATATTACTGAAATGATTTGTTGAAATATTGGGGCAGATCTTTAGTAAACTACAAACTGTTTTAGTGCCACCCTCTTTGTAAGATACTTTATATTTTCTTGTTTTTTTTTTTTTGTTTACCCTTCAACATATTTCTCACACTCCTTTTTTCCCTTGGACAAGTCTGTGATGAATATTTGCTATTCTAAATGTTACACTAGTTATACAATTTGTAATATCCTCTATACAATATTTTTTTATTTTGAATTGCAATATACTGCTCTTTTGTGTGCTTTATTTTGGGTGGATAGTTTGCTGTTGTTGTTTTTTTTATATTTTAAAGTCAAAAGATTCAAATATGAAAAACTGTCATTAAACTATTTTTGTTTCTCTTTGCAGATATATTAAAATATTATATATAACAGTTAGATTTTGAAATGTAACAATATTACCTTCTGTCTGCTTAGAGACAATCAAAATTGATAAAATTGAACACAAGATTCATGACTTATATTCAGCTTCCTCTGGAGAGTTCTAGAAAGTGTTTTTGACAGTCTAGTTGACTTTCATGATTCAATAAGACTTATAACCTGTTTGCTAAAATGTGAATTTCAAAGTTTCTATTAGGGGTGCACCGGATAGTACTTTTTGATATCCGGCCGGAGCCGGATATAACCGAATAGTAAAATTAGATATTCGGCCGGAGCCGAATACCTACATGACTCAAACAGCTCGTTTTACTGAAGTTTTTGCAAATCTTCTATATAACATACCTATATTCATATTATTTTGTTATTTTTTATGTTATTACTTTCTTACTTTAAACTCTATCACTGATTGATAAATTAAAATCAACAGCATATCATAAACTAATCTTTGTAACATGTATTTTACACCATCAACTTGTCATTAGGCTCGTGTTTTAAAGGCCACAAACCGCTTCTGGTTTGTATCTTATACAGATAGTGGCTTAGTAAATATCTTAAGTAATTCCAGTAATAACGAGGAGTTACTTGACACTCTTAAATTTTATCAAGAATATTGTGATTCAATCAAGACACACACATAACACAAGAGTAAGATTTAAAGTTAACACGTTAGAAAAGTAATTCAACAGTGATATTTATTTATTTATTTACAAAAGAATACATAATGCTAATGTTAGTGTCATCATCTAGTGACCTCTAGACGTGGTCAATATGTCTTAACAATTTGCGTTAATCCATTCTGGCTTAAGAATGGTCAATGTCTATATTCTCTATCAAT
The DNA here is from genome assembly GCA_036873155.1 of Biomphalaria sudanica. Taxonomy (NCBI): domain Eukaryota; kingdom Metazoa; phylum Mollusca; class Gastropoda; family Planorbidae; genus Biomphalaria; species Biomphalaria sudanica. The sequence goes on along the minus strand of JAZGLO010006651.1, from coordinate 132,708 downwards.
ACATTGTCATGGATTAAACAAATAAGACGTTGGGGTGTTGAGTCTCTTGAGCCCTCCCTTTAAAGATACCCTTGGTCAGTGTCTGTTTGGCTTGTAGTCCTGACTCATAATTGAGACTTAACTAAAAGTAAACAAACTTATTACCCGTCCAATAGTTGGAATCTGAAGCGTAGTAGGTCATATATTTATTAATCCATTTGCGGCAAACGATATTTTATTAACAGCAGGAACATCTATTATACCTACTCATAACCTGAGCCTTAAATGTTGCGAAGCATAGATTTAATTGTAGTCTGTAGGCCTATTATTGATAACAATGTTTAGATCTACTGTTATAAAGATCTAAGAGAATTAGGAAAACCAACTATAGAAGAAACAAAATCACCCACACCCTCCCTACGAAAAAAAACAAACATAAATAGACTTTGTGTTCGACTGATTGTAACAACCTGGTCAGATAGACGTATTGAGCCTACACATGTAGTCCTAGTGTAGTGTGTATAGTTGATGGTGTTGACCTTCACGCGTTTTTTTTCCTTGGGCATACGCAATAGTGTTTAGTGTGCAGGCGAAAAAAGATAACACATTGGCATGATCAGTCAAGCATATAGATAAATTATCTCTATACCTTAGTTACCGAGGTCAAGTGTTTCTTAACATTCTAGCATATTTTTCTTTGTTTGCTAGATCTAATAGTGGTGCTTTAGATCAATTTATTTTCTGCGATGTTAAATTTAACTGTAAGGTTTTCCTTTATAAATTAATAGAATTAAACAATGAAATTGGTTTTCTTTCTAAAAGTTTTAATACAAGGGGAAAAATACATAGACGCACACATGCACGTATTTGTTTTATTTTATTGTGCAACGAACGTGTGTTCAGCGCCCTAAATGACATTTCTCTCCAAGTAAACAAACTTAGTCTCTTCATCTGTCACCTCTAGACAGTGTCAATATTTCTCAACAATCTGCGTTAATCCATTCTGGCTTAAGAATGGTCAATGTCTATCGATACATTGTCATGAATTAAACAAATAAGAAGTTGGGGGTGTTGAGCCCTCCCTTTAAAGATACCCCTGGTCAGTGTCTGTTTGGCTTGTAGTCCAGCCTCCTAATTGAGACTTAAAGTAAACAAACTTATTGTCCCGGCCAATAGTATAAAAGGTGTGGCTTGTTTCCAGACCCTTAATCGACAACCTATCTCATAATAAACAAACTCATACCAAATTAACCTTATAGAAATTTGGCTTGTAGTCCCGCCCCTAATAAAAATTCTACTCCAAGTAAACAAACTCAGTTCCCTCATAAGATGTGACCTCTAGACAGTGTCAACACGTTGACATCTGGCTTAATGTGGTCAGCTGCCTATCTGTGAACTCAATGTTATGAACTAAACAAACAAAAGGAGGTGGGGGTTGCTCAACTCTACCTCTGGAGATATACCCGCACATCTAGACAGATTATCAGCGTGACGTAGTTAAGGAATATAACATGTTTACTAGAAAACTCAAAGGTCAAGACAAGCCAGTGTGCCAGTCATCGCTGCTACGTATGTAATACGAATTTATAATGTAACGTCTAGTCCCCCCCCAAATAACAAACCAAGTTCCCTCATGTGACCTCTAGAGAGTGCTTACGTCCATCGTATCTGACTTGGGGTCACCTGTCAATCAATGAACTCAATGTGATGGGCTAAACAAATAAAAGGGGGAGGGAGTTGTTCATCTAAAAATATACCTGGTTACCTTAGAGGTGTGGCTCTTGTAGTCCAGCCCCCCCCCCCCCCAATAAAGATTAACTACTAAGTAAACAAACTCAGTTCCCTCGAAAGGTGTGACCACTAGAGAGTGTCTATACGCTGACATTAAACCTACGTCGATCGTATTTAACTTGTGGTTACCTGCCTATAAAAAACTCAATGTGATGGACTAAACAAATAAAAGGGGGTGGGAGTTGTTCATCTCTACCTCTGGACATATACCCGCACAGCTAGACAGATGTCTGGTCAGCATGACGTAGTCAAGGAATGTAACATTTTAACATGTTAACTAACTTACTTAAAGGTCAAGACAAATTGAAAAAAGTGCCAGCCATTGCATCTCTGTATGTAAAGCGCATTTATGATGTAAAGTTTCATCTCTATTTATATTAAGTTATTAACATGCCTTGTCTTTATAATAAACGATGTTTGGTGCATATTTATAATGGCTCTATTTTTAAGCACATTATTTTGTTTTCATATAAACATTAATACATTCTATAACAGACAGTAATGGAACAAGGTCCACTTTATGCATATTAAATAGGTGTATTTTTTACTATCCGGTTTACTATCCGGTAGTGATATCCGACCGGAGCCGGATAGCACAGGATAGTAAAATATGCCGGATATTCGCCAGAAGCCGGAGCCGGAGGGACTATCCGGTGCACCCCTAGTTTCTATGTCACTTAAATCATGTAGTTATTTTTTCAATTTTACAAAGATGAGATATTGAGTTATTCAACAGAGATTTCTTGTAACAGTCTTTTACAAAAATTAACATGTAATGTAAAAATGTCCATAAATTTTAGACATAAAATGTTACAACAGTGAATTCTTATTCAGATATTTAATTAGAATCCATAACAAGATATTTCAATGTGTAAACTATATATATATGGAAGTTTTATGTTTCATTTCAGAATCTGGTTTGTTAGGTGTGGTTTTTTAAGTATAGGTTGTTGTTTTTTTAAACAAGAGATTTTTATCCTACAGTTAAAACTATTTATTTTTGTATAAAAAAAATTTTTTTCTTCATTTTGGTGCCCTTTTTTTGAATGTTCTTTCTTTGACTTCTAAATAGCCTTACATAGTGTAACCCTGTTGTCCACTCAAGCCATAGCTCAACTTGCACCAGAATTGTATATTAATGTGATATTTTTTCTCCAATTTAATTTGGTTTGCCTTTCCATCTGTGTTTTTTACACAAATACACACACACACAAATTATAATTTCATTCTAAACATCTATTAAGTTCAAATAAATTATTAAAAGCAGGTCTACAAGCTGTTTTTTTAAAATTTTTTATTTATGTATTTTATTTTTTGTAAACATTAATTTGGGTTTTTTAATTAAGACATACGTCCAGAAATGTTACACTAAAGAGATACAGATTTTTTTGTCAACAGTCAAAAGTTTAAAATGATATCATTTAGTCCATAGATTTGTCTACAAAAATTGTCTTTTTTTTTTAAAGGGAAAAAAATTTAAGTTTTGATAAGGTTTTTTTTTACATTGATTTCAAATTAAACTCTCTTATAGCCTCTAATTCCATAGTTGCTTTTTCCTAATTCTATCAGTTGGAATGAAATATTTACACCAGCTATTTTTTTCTTAAAGTAATTTGTTTGCCTCTCTTAAAAGTCCTGGGTTTGGATACTCATGTTAAGGAAAACCATTATGTCATTGTTCAGGTCACAGGACTCATAGATCACCAATCACTTAATGTCACAATAATCCTATACATTTAAAGATATTGAATTAGAAAAAAGCGTTGGTTTCTTATATTGATGGACATTTCTAAATTAAGAGTTGTTTTTTTTTTCTTAATTTGTTTTTCCCCTTTAATATTTTGTTTTCAATTATATTCCAATTAATATCAATTCAGAAAATTGGGACATGTCCTTATTAATGTTCTTCTGAAATATAGAACTCATCTTTTTGGATGGGATAGCCTTCAATTAAAAACAACAACTTAAATTGGAACCTCAGCACTTTAAAGAATGCTAGATAAACTTGTAATACTAAGCAAATCTATTATTGTATAATGTATTTGAAACAAAAAAGTGTCAGACATTTTTTGCTATGACTTTTTTTTTTGTATCCAAAAGGACTACTTTTGCTGTAAATGTTCAAAACACTTAACAGGGTTATCTGTCCTTGTCTAAACAAAATATGGCTTGCTTTTTTTGGTTTTCTATCCAGGGGGACTGTATCCTTGCTGTAAATGTTCAAACCATTCAACATCTAGTGGAACAAACTTTGTATAGTTTGAAAGCACCTCCCAGTGCATGCTGCTAATTTCAAGATACCATGAGCTGAACCTTGAAAAGGCTTTGGGATAATTAGAATGTTAACAAACAAACAAAAAATGTATTCACTTTTCTTTTCATCCATGAATACACCTTTCACAATTTTGTTGTTTTATGTGAAGAGTTTGAAATCTTCGGAGCATTTGAATATATCCTCTGTGGTTTCAAAACATTTTTAAAAATTATTTTTTTCAATGTGATTTTTTTTTCTTTTTCCCTCCCTTATTGACTGGGCATACATTTTTGTATTCGACTTTTAAATATAATTCTATAAATATTTATATATTATATATGTTTGTGTTGAGGAATAAAAAAAATTTCCAAAAAAAAAAACACACACACAAAAACTCTAGACTCTTGCTATATGTTACATTTACCTCAGATGTATTTCTATTTGATTGACTGCATTGTAAGTTAGCCATTTGGATAATCTGTGCAGTGGCATGGCATCCATGTTGGGAAGGGTTCAGTAAAACCGAGTCCATGACCATTAGGGGCCCATAGCTAGTGTCGTAGTAACCAAGACGCAAAGGAATTCATTGCACTTGGGCCCATGTCTAACGACCGATTGGGACCCTCATGAGCCCTAAGAGGTATGACACCAAAGAACGAAAAAAAAAATTGAACTTTTGTAGAAAAAAAAAAGCTCTTTCAAATATTGTAAATTTCTTACCAAACTTTATATGAACTTTCAAATGTTAACCCGTGTTTTCAGCTAGAGTCTGTGCACCAGCAGCTTGGGCTGCTTTGATATAAAAAAACCGCTTTCATCAAGTTTATTGTAATGGTGGTTAGCCCTAATCAAATATGCTTAAACTTGGTCTTGAATGATTCCTTCAGCTGTGTTCAAGAAGTTGTAGCTTTCTATGGCTTGCTAAAAAAAATGTGTAGATGTTTTATGCTCACAGCAAGATTGGCGTTTCTTAAATCTAATATTGAAAGCAAAGTTTCGAGGACACTCAAAAAAATTGTTTCCTACAATGTGGTCATCAAGGAATGATGCCCTTACAGCAATGAGTTATTTTAATGTTATCAAGACGCATTAATCCCCAAAAGGAAACAGAACGTCAAGAAACTCCAGTTCTTAGGGTAAAATTAGAAACATACGATACTTTTGTTCTGCGTATTGTCGAGTACAAAATGTTAAATGAGCAGCTAGATGTACATAAAGCTATGTGTCCACTGAAGTAAATCATTTGACATGACTTGAGAGTGTAGAAATGAGGCTTCTGAAGTAGACCACTCTTAGAATGTTGATCCTCTTTTCACTTTAAAGATCTGACAATTAAAAGTCAAATTGTTGAGCTTACATCTGAAGAGATAACAAGATACAGAGAAGTCTTTTAAAATCAACATTTTACCTTGCTAAATTAGTCTCATCTTACCCAGATAGTATTGCCTAAGAATAGTGTACAGAGATGCAACCCTTAAAAGAAGGCTACCAATAATATTTCAAATCTGTGCTCAGTACGAAATCTGACTTATTTTAAAATCAGACAACTTGATTTGATCAGCAAGTTTCCTAAACATTGTCACAGAATGCATGCTATTTCCCACTTTGCCTGTGACAGTTACTTCAGAATAGCGGACATTCTCAAAGTCTTTCATTCTCAAAGTCTCAGTCATTCTCGAAGTCTCAGTCATTCTCGAAGTTTCGATTAAAAAAAAAAGAATATATTGAAAAAGTTGATGTTATTTCCATTGAGCGAGAAGAAGCCAAAAGTTTAGAAATAGATTTTGGACTTTCCTAACCAGAAGGCCAAAAAATGAAATTTTATCTTAATAAATCAGTGTGGGATCTGATTAACTGTTAACTGATTTACATTAAACTAAAAGACGCTTACTTAATTGACCACACACATACTTTATAGACATTCTACTTTTGCCATTAAATTTACTGTTATTCTTTCATTTTAAATAACTTGCTACCTTTGTGTTAGGTGTTCTCGTTGATCGACTTTGATAAGCCTGACATTAATGCTGACATGAGTCTGTGACATCTGTTTGAGTCTTGCCTCTGTCGTGCATTGACAATTTGGGAAAGTTCCATTCTTGATCATGTTTCCTCGTGTCTACTTCTACGTTGTGATGTGCAACTTTCAGGCATTCCTTCTACGTTGTGATGTGAAACGTTCAGACGTTCTTTCTACGTTGTGATGTGCAACTTTCAGACGTTCCTTCTACGTTGTGATGTGCAACTTTCAGACGTTCTTTCTACGCTGTGATGTGCAACTTTTAGACGTTCCTTCTACGTTGAAATGTGCAACTTTCAGACGTTCTTTCTACGTTGTGATGTGCAACTTTCAGACGTTCCTTCTACGTTGTGATGTGCAACTTTCAGACGTTCCTTCTACGTTGCGATGTGCAACTTTCAGACGTTCTTTCTACGTTGTGATGTGCAACTTTCAGACGTTCTTTCTACGTTGTGATGTGCAACTTTCAGGCGTTCTTTCTACGTTGTGATGTGCAACTTTCAGACGTTCCTTCTACGTTGTGATGTGCAACTTTCAGACGTTCTTTCTACGTTGTGATGTGCAACTTTCAGACGTCAATTCTACGTTGTGATGTGCAACTTTCAGACGTTCTTTCTACGTTGTGATGTGCAACTTTCAGACGTTCCTTCTACGTTGTGATGTGCAACTTTCAGACGTTCTTTCTACGCTGTGATGTGCAACTTTTAGACGTTCCTTCTACGTTGAAATGTGCAACTTTCAGACGTTCTTTCTACATTGTGATGTGCAACTTTCAGACGTTCCTTCTACGTTGTGATGTGCAACTTTCAGACGTTCCTTCTACGTTGCGATGTGCAACTTTCAGACGTTCTTTCTACGTTGTGATGTGCAACTTTCAGACGTTCTTTCTACGTTGTGATGTGCAACTTTCAGACGTTCTTTCTACGTTGTGACGTGCAACTTTCAGACGTTCCTTCTACGTTGTGATGTGCAACTTTCAGACGTTCTTTGTACGTTGTGATGTGCAACTTTCAGACGTTCTTTCTACGTTGTGATGTGCAACTTTCAGGCGTTCTTTCTACGTTGTGATGTGCAACTTTCAGACGTTCTTTCTAAGTTGTGATGTGCAACTTTCAGGCCTTCTTTTTACGTTGTGATGTGCCAATTTCAGACGTTCCTTCAGATTTGCAACTTTCAGGCGTTCCTTCATATGTGCAACTTTCAGGAGTTCCTTCTATGTTGTGATGTGCAACTTTCAGTTGTTCCTTCAGATTTGCAACTTTCAGGCGTTCCTTCAGATGTGCAACTTTCAGGAGTTCTTTCTATGTTGTGATGTGCAACTTTCAGGCGTTCCTTCTATGTTGTGATGTGCAACTTTCAGGCGTTCCTTTAGATGTGCAACTTTCAGGAGGTCCTTCTATGTTGTGATGTGCAACTTTCAGGCGTTCTTTCTACGTTGTGATGTGCAACTTTCATACCTTCTTTCTACGTTGTGATGTGCAACTTTCAGACGTCAATTCTATGTTGTGATGTGCAACTTTCAGACGTTCCTTCTACGTTGTGATGTGCAACTTTCAGGCGTTCCTTCTATGTTGTGATGTGCAACTTTCAGGCGTTTCTTCAAAAAAAGACGATCACTACGTTAGTACCCAAGCATCCAACAGACGGCATGGAATTGCGATAGACAGAGTTCGAACCCGGGCCAACGAGGAAGCGCGTATCTAACGATCAACCATCATTGTTTTTTTGTTGTTGTTGTTGTTGTTTTTTGTCACTTATTTTTATTATCAGATTTTTTGGTATCCATAAAATCATTCAGCATTTCCGGCGTCTCTAAATCTACATATAAAAACAAATGAAATATTCTTTTGTTGTCAAAGTTTATTAGTATAAAAGCATTTTTATTTTATTATGTACAGAATCCTCTTTTAAAATAATAATAATAATAAAACTAAAAAGTTGTACAAATGTCCGTTACGCGATTTTGGTAAAATATGGCAAGACTTCTAGGGGAACATCGTAGTTCAACAGCCAGACTCCGCCCTGCACAACCTCTCCAGTGTTTTCGTCTCTCCATTGGCCGCTTGGTAAATAAATGTCACGTGATCTTGCTCCCCACTCCAATACAGGAGCCACAAGCAGGCTGTTGCCCAGTAGGAACTCCGTGTCGATAGGAAGAGCGTCCTCATCCTGCGGGGCGATCCACCACAAAGGCCTGATAATCGGCTCGCCCGTCTTCATCGCGTTAAGGGCCAGATCGAATATTTCGTCGGCATAATCCTCATGGAGTTGAAGGAATTTCCGGGTTAATTGCACCACGTCGTCACCGAAACGCCAAGGAGGATTAGAGATCTGCATTACAGGCAGAAACGTACTGACCTGGAGCCAGCGGATGAACAGCTCTTTGTCGGGCAAGCTATTGCCACCGATCATGTCCGGGAGAATGTAAGGGTATCCCATCATTCCAAAAACAAGGGATGCTGGGATAACAGTCTTGATTCCCAACGTGTGGTTCCAGTCGCTCTTTCTGTCAATAATACGCACCATCAATGATGATTTCTGACTCCGAAAGCCTACTCTCATCTCCTGGCGTCTGTGGTTCATGTCACTCCGGAGAGCTAAGTCAATGTATTTACTCGATAAATAGTTAGGGGATACAACCGGGTTTTTCACCTTATATTTACCTGGATACCAGATTGCCTCCCCCGCATCAAACTTAAATGACGTAACGTTAAATGTTTCTTTTAAGTAATTCAAGGTATCAAGGTACCATTGCACCGCATCTGGATTCGTCACATCCAAAATCCCTGCTTCATTTTTAGACCTCCACCAACTCACTGAGTGGGGATTGTCAGAGTTGATATCTTTAACAAGGAAACCTTTATCCTTCAGCAGTTGATATGTTTTAGAGTCTTTGTTAAAAAATGGATGAACCCAAACGGTGGCCGGGATTCCCAAGTCTGTCAAATTTCGTATCATCTGTGCGGCTTCTGGAAAGCGATCTGTGGTAAAGTTAAAATCTCCGTAATGAAGAGTCCATGAATCGTCTATTTCCAGTTGAGAAACGCTCAAATTGTGAGCTCTAATATTTTTGGCGTAATCTACCACAATCGATTGGTTGATCTTGTCATGGTAAATTGCCCACGTACACCAGATGGGGCGCTGTATGACTTCAAATGAGGGTGCAAATGCTGGCGTCGGGATGTGCCTTGCAGAGATTCCTTGCCACAACGTAAGCACGTTGGCAGACAAGCAGACGTCGTATTGAAGGAACGGCTTGGTGACGTTGAAGAAAGGCGTGTCCTCACCAACCTTCCCTTTGAGGCACAAGTGGGGCAGCCCTCCTTGGTTAATGCTTACATAAAGAGGCGTCGTCTCCTCCACGATGATTCCTAGACCAGAAGAGGATAAGAATATTCCTTCAACGACGCTGCCAAACACTCGACCCATGTAAGAGTCAGCGGTGATGAATGCAGAAGAGTTAATGTTGTACCCGTTCATTGGCCACGCCTGGCACGATTCCTCAAAACCGCCAAACCAGTGAAATCCGGACAGATCAAAACAGTCTTCAGGCGTCTCCTTGATGCTCGAGTTGGCGGGCGGCTCCCACGAGATTGTTATACAGTCAAGATCTTTCACTTGGCTTATACGCTTGCGTTTTATAGCGCTTGGGAAAATTTCTAACCGGAATCCATCTTTGCGATCGAAACACAACCCATCCTTTTTGTTGCTGTTTGTTTTGCAGTGCACCAGATTTTCTGCGCTGTGCTTTCGACCTAAATAGCCTCTAACAGGCGGCTTTGAATCTGTTAAGCGCTCTTCTGAGGTAAGTTCTATTCCAAACACGGACATTTCCAATCGTGCCCATGGTCCAACAGATAAGCTAGCATTGTTACCGCCTGCTCTTAATATTTCGTAGTTCCATTGTCCATTTTGACCTGGGCGAGCAGAGTAAACAGTACCTGACAAAGTGACCAATGTCAACAGAGCACCCACTACAGAAGTCATCTTCAGCCTGAAAAACAAAAAAAATCAAGACAAGTTAATCCTGCAGGGATTCTCCAAGATTGTTCCTCTTGCATCGCTTTGGTAGTGCATGACTTCTCTTTACATGCTTACATGATTAACATAATTTTAATGAGTATCAAACAAAAGTTTGAGTGGTACTTCTGTGATATCTAGAGCTCAAGCTTGGCAAGGAAGGCACACAAAAAACATGGGACACAAAATATCTCAATATGGAGTAATTACTATATCTAAAAAAATTTCAACATGATGAAAAAAAAAACAGGTTATGTAGGCATTATCTATAGTGTAGATCCTTCCTAAATCTTTCATTAGAACTAGATCTCTATGTATTTTACAATAAACCAATGGTGGGTAAACGATGATGACACATGGGCCAAATGTGGTGCACTTCACGATTACAAGTGGCGCACTATACCCTCGAGCAGGACAGGATTTAGATCTCATAAGGCCCTAAGCTATTTGAGATATGGTGTCCCTTGCAATAAACATCTGGAAACATACTTTTCTCCATAAGCTCTTTCTTCAAAAAAGATTTAAAATATAACTGAAGTCACCACTGCACCATGACTGCACTAAACTATAAATTGTTTAGCAGACTACTTAAGGGTGAACTACCAAGGAAGAGAGAAGACGTAGAGATGGGGGATGGTTATTTAAAGCTCTACGAGGCCGAAGACTTTTAATTAATGAGAGGTAAGCAATGAAAACTGTAAGTCTAAGTATCAGAACATAAGCCAAGACTTGCGTAATTTAGAATAACAATAGCACATTAGAAAGTTTATATAAAATATCCATAAAGCAGTATATTTTGTCTATGAGACCTACACACAGGGAACTAAATGTAGTAGTCTGACATATATAAACTTGTATTTTTAAACGAGAGATCTAGATCTCGAGAGATATTAACAACTCAATGAAAAGTGCTGTTGATGTTAATGGTTTATTATTTCTTCTATTTCTTTACTTGTCGGAATTATTTACATGTCGAATGTGTTATTTTCCTCACATACAATAATGTAAAATGTTTGATTGTACTTCCAAGAATAAAAAAAAAAATGGTAGGCCCCTAACTTACAATTAACACAAAAATACTCCACAACTGTGGACGCGTTAGACATTCATTAGAGAAGACAAATCGAACAAAGGAATCGATTTGAAAGCTAAATAGATTAAAGCTTTAAAAAGTACTTTTGGTATACATACCGAAGAGAGCTAGATCTAGAACTAACTAGAGCTTTATATTAGCAATCAGTGTAGGCGGCATTCATTAAAGAAGAAGAAATGAACAAAATGAATGATATGAAAATTAAATGAAGTGGTACTTATAAATACAGTAGGTATCCATACTTATGAGATCTCTGCTAGATCTAGAGCTCTTTATCAGTGAGGTCAAGTGGGGAAGATATAAGATTATATGTGAAGGCAAGTGTAGGGGGGAGGGGGCTTGAGAAATCAAAATAAATAAAAAGGTTTGATTCGGAATCAAATTTCCCGAAGAACATTTTATCATTTTATGCAAATAGAAGTAAATTTCAATAAAGAAATGCAATTAGGCAACAGAATTTACTAACTTATTTACAAACTAATAACTGAATTACAGGATCAGGAGGAGGAATTGAAGTTACTTACATTAGGTCTATAATAAATTGATGAATTTATTTAACACACGCATTTCAAGAAGAGCCTATTCGTGTGAAATGTTTTGTAGTCCGCACGAAGAAATCAAATGAACCCCGAGTCGATGAAAATAGGTGTCCACATGGGGCCTTGAAAGAAACAAAATCAAGAAAATTTAAATGTGTTTACTATAAAAATTTAAAATTGTTGCTTTCTTACATAATACAGTATATGGCCTCCTTCAGTCCTTATATATATATATATATATATATATATATATATCATAGAAATAAGATAAGATAAGTCTAGGTTTTAGCTGTGGTCGGAATGATATATCGCCCACACATCAGTTCCCCTCCTCACAACGCAGCAGATGTATCCAAAGGAACGGAAAGGCCGATACAGTTTGGGGTCAGCAGCGACGCCGGTTATGTCAGAGTGTAGCACTGTTTGCCGCAAACTGCCTAAGGGTTGCGGGCTACTGATGTATCCTCAGTGTTGACTCCCTAAGCCTTTACCACGTTTGGGTATAGTTGCTATGCAGGAGAGGTTTGAATTAAGAGTTTTCCTTCTCCTAGGTGGATAGTCAACCAAGGTTGACGAGCCCCTCCTGCCCGAAGCTTACTGGTTCAGGCGCCAGCTGCTCGCCTTTGCTCCTTCTCCTGTTAGTTAAAACAGTTCCGCCGGACTCAATATCTGAGCCACACGTGAAAGCCAGGAGTTGGATTGGTCCATAATACAGTGTTTTTGGCATAAATGTAGAGAGATTATAAAATAACAAAACGTTAATAGTATTAATGCACCTTTCTTTTATCTGGTAGCCAATGTGAATTCTGGACAAATTCGGGTGTCGTGTAGTAAACGGAATATCTGTCTGGGATTGACATTGATATAGTTTTGATTATGATCCGTGTTGGAAGAACTTCATAAACAACAACAACACACACGGACAAATAGAAACTACTGGCGGATCCAAGGGGAGGGTATTAGGGGCGATAGAAGTAGAGAATTCACACAATTTCCATACGAATTTATTACTTATGTTAATAATATATACTAATTATTTATATTTCAACCTATTTTTCGATTATTTCGCCTCCCTTCTAGTATGTTGGCTGATTTGGTTGGCAGGGGGGGGGGGGGCGATGGTATCAATCCCGCCTCCCTTTTCGAGTGAGGGGGGCGGTCCAATTTATTTGTAGAAATCACAGCTTGCTAACAGAATCAATTTAATATCTATATGATTAAAACTTGTTATTGATATTTTAACCAATCTTTATATTATGTTGTTCCCCTGTTGGCCGATTTGTGGGAGGGGGGGGCGAATACCTCTACTGCCCTTCCCAACTAACACCTTTGAGTGGGGGGGGGGGCGGTCCTACTTTATGGAGAAATCATTTTATATTATGTCGCTCCCCATCTGATATCTTGGTCGATTCGGTGGGGTAAGGGGTGGGGCGATGCATCTACTGTCCTCCCCACTTTAGCCCTATGAGTGGGGGGGGGGAGGAGGGCGGTCCTAATTTTATGGAAAAATCATAGTTTGTGAACAAAATTAGTTGAATATTTATATAATATAAGCTACGTATTGATATGTGAACCCATTTGTATAATATGTCGTACCACACTCTAATCTAAAATTGTATCATTAGTAAATATAAAATGAAAAAGGGTTGTTCCAGGTGGGAGGGGCGATACGTGCAATCACCTTCCTCCCATCGGACAAACCAAGACTTTTTCTTTTTGTTTTATAGCTAAGAAATTACAAAATAAAAAATAATTTGTCACTAATATAACACATATATTCTATAAATTAAATTCTTATATTGAGTCGCCCCACCCCCTATTCTTTAATACCAAATGCAATCATTAGCAGAAATTATAAATAGGAGTGAGGATTCATCGTTTTCACTCTAGCGTCCCCTCCCCTTTCCAGACGAAAACATGACGTTTTAAAATAGAACAGTCAAATATGGCAACAGAGTTTATGTAACTTCACATGAATTTATCATAATTATTTTAAGAAAGACTTTGCTTTGGAAAATGTAGAATTCATACAAAATTTGTCAGTATAAGAGTAACGATTGAGATGAGTTCTGAACACAAATATTCTTTTCCTAGTCGCCTTTTCCCAACCTTTACTCAATCTGCTATTTTTTTAGTTAAATAAATTTGGGACTATAACTCACAATTTATACTTCAATCCTAAAAATGCAAAGAAAAAAAATAGAGTAGAATTTAATAGGTCCATTTAATTTCTCCTCCCATTTCGAAATTTTTTTGTTTAGAGCTTTGAATTATAGTTCTGTAACAAAACAAAGTTACAAACATGCCTTTTGAACAAATTGTATCACCTACAAATGAGCTTTTTTTTTTTTAATATTATTTTTGAAATATTTTTTTTTGTTCGGCGGCGATCCTCAAAGCCTTAATTTAAATATGTGGGGTATCTGATCTTTTCAAGGAACAAATCGGTTTTATTGCAATGTATTAAGGACCTAAAAAATTCATATTATAATATTTTTTTGAATCAAACATTATTGAAAAGGTCTGTTTTAATTGGATGAATAATGAGCTGTAGGTCAGGAGAATGCGTTTCTGCAGTGAAGAATGCAAAAGAAACGCTTTTGGCGTAGGGGATTCGCCCCGAACCTCACTGATGAATGATGAGTTTTAAATGTCAAGAGAATGCGTTTCTGCAATGAAAAATGCAAGAAAACGCTTTTGGCGCCGGGGCTTATATTTACACGTTTATGCATAGGGTTAGGGTTTATTGGGCGTTAGGGTTAGGGTTTGGAAAAAAATCGCCCCCCCCCCACTCCAAAGTACTGGATCCGCTAGTGATAAAAACCTCCTACCTCACCTGACAGATTCAAAAGGAGGCAATGCCAAACTGAATGTAATCAACAAAGGCCTACAGAACCAGTCCGAATCCAATCAGCATCACGTTAAAAAAATAAAAAAAATGTTCAGATTAGAACAAAGACTAAACGGACGCATTGCGTTAACTTGGATTCGAATCATATAGGAAATATGTGTGCAAAGAAACACTGAAAATGTGTGTTATAAATATCTATCTTAGGTTTCTTTTCTTCCTCATTACATCCTTATGTTCCAATCGGACCCCAATGTGGGAGCTTACAACGCTCCTCAGACACCATCTGGCTAAGGGGGGGGGGAGCTAAAGGAAATTTTCTTTGTTGGGTGGGGGGGGGGCGCCACTGATAAAAGTTTGAGATACATATGTTTAAGGGTTTATGGAGCGACCTGTCCGATAGGTTATCTGGTTATCTTGTTGACAGAAAGAAAATAAATGTTTCTTTTCATGCCATTATTCTCTATCATTGTTGAGAGCACTCATAAAGATCTGATTAGTATTATTTTCCAATTTTTTTTGTGTGATTTCCTTTGAGGGACTACTCAAAGAAATACCATGGAAAGAATAATTTCTGCGATATCATATCTTACTCATAGAGCAAGAAGTCAGCAGGTTTCTAACAAATATTTTAGCATGAAAAATCATAAGTCACTTAAATAATCAGTTGGACCCTGGCTATTATGTTGGACAGTGCAATGACCTTCTGACAATATTTTAACGAAATGCGTAGGACTAAATTATCATCAGTTGTCTGAAAATGATCAGTTGGACCCTGGCTGTAATGTTGGACAGTGCAATGACCTTCTGACAATATTTTAACGAAATGCGTAGGACTAAATTATCATCAGTTGTCTGAAAATGATCAGTTGGACCCTGGCTGTAATGTTGGACAGTGCAATGACCTTCTGACAATATTTTAACGAAATGCGTAGGACTAAATTATCATCAGTTGTCTGAAAATGATCAGTTGGACCCTGGCTGTAATGTTGGACAGTGCAATGACCTTCTGACAATATTTTAACGAAATGCATTGGACGTAAAGCAAAGATCCTAAACAAATACTTTGCATCAGCATTCTCAGCCCCAGGAGACAAAGACATATTACTGAAGTTGAACCAAGTAGACAACATAGAAGATATAGTAGTACAAGAAAATGGAATTCAAAAACTATTAGCCAACACCAAACCAAATAAAGCCTCTGGACCTGATGGTATTCCAGCTAGATTACTCAAAGACCTAAGCAATGAGCTAGCCCCAGTGTTCAAAATACTCTTTCAGGCATCGCTTAAACAGGGCAGAGTACCAAAGGACTGGAAAGAAGCTTATGTCACCCCCCTATTTAAAAAAGGAGAAAAATCTGACCCAGGCTACTACAGACCAGTATCACTTACCAGCATCACATGTAAAATCCTAGAACGCATAATATGTAGCAACATCATAAACCACTTAGACAAACAAAATGTCCTCACACCATACCAACATGGCTTTATTAAATATAGATCATGTGAAACACAACTAATAGGACTAATTGATGATTTTTCAAAAGGTTTAGATAATAGTGAACAAATAGATGCTATCTTACTAGATTTTTCTCAGGCTTTTGACAAAGTTCACCACCATAAATTGCTTAAAAAATTAAAATATTTCGGCATTAATGGTCCACTGCATCAGTGGATTAAAGATTTTCTGATAGGGAGAGAACAAACTGTAATAATAAATGGCTCTAAATCAACACCGATAACAGTAAACTCAGGTTTACCTCAAGGAACAGTCTTGGGTCCACTACTATTTTTAATTTACATAAATGATTTACCAAATAGCATTACTTCAGGAACAAAAGTTAGATTAGTTGCAGATGATTGCATAATATATAGAACAATAAAAACAACACAGGACACATATATTTTACAAAGAGAATTAGATGAATTATAGAAATGGGAATCAAATTGGAGCATGTCTTTCCACCCAGAAAAATGTCAGTTGTTAAGAGTAACAAAAAAACTAAAATAAATTAATTCCACTTACCTTATTCATGGCAAACCAGTAACACAGACTAAAAGCGCAAAATACCTAGGTGTTATAATAAATGAAAAACTGGCATGGAATCCACATATTGATGAAACTATAAATAAAATCCAACAAAGCATTAGGCTTTATTAAAAGAAATTTCTATAAATCAAATGAGAACATAAAACTAAAATGTTATTTAACCTTGGTTAGGCCAATAATAGAAAATGCATCCTCTGTTTGGGACCCCTCAACTCAAGAAAACATTAAGAAACTGGAACAAACACAAAATAGAGCAGTGAGATTCATAACAAACGAATATTCACATTTAACTAGAGTAACACCTTTAGTAAAATCACTAAATCTAGAAAGCCTCCAGGATAGAAGACTCAAAAGTAAAGTAGCAATTATACATAAAACACTGAACCATAATCTTCAAATACAAAAACAAAATTTAATAAAATACTATGAAAGACACAAAGATAAAGGCACATTCCTCGTCCCATATGCTAGGACAAATTTGTACAAATACTCCTTCTTCCCTAGTGCTATTAGAGCATGGAATGGGTTGCCTGAGCTAGCCAGGAAAACCAGTGACTTGGCAGAATTTAAGTCATTGGTTAATATGCATGACTAAATGCATGACGCGTAGGACGTAATCATCTTCTTTTTTGAAGTAACGTCTGTATTATATAAGATAAGATAAGAAATATTTCTCATGGTTTTTCTAACAAATCGTTCAACCGAGCCAGGCTCTGTCATTTTGTACTATACAGCCTATTATTAGGAAAAAGTGGGGGGGGGGTGAGAGAAAAGAGTAACAATATCCAAGGGCCATTATGTACTTTAAAGAAAAATAACTAAAGCACGACTTATTGACAGTTCTGACAAAATGATATCTTAAGCCTAGATCTTGTAGATTTTATTTTCAAAATAGCAGACTCCAAAACATTATATCATGGCAAGGAAAGGGGGAAAAAAAAGAAAAAAAAGTAAAATTATTTGAAACCTATAAGAAGTACAGTACAAAACAACTACTTCAGATAAAATTGTGTATAGTGATAAGTAATGTGTACATTCAGTTAAGATACCGGGCACGTCGGAACTGTAATCACTGACCTGAGAAGGAGCAAAGGCGAGTTACTGGCGCCCAAATCTGTAAGCTTCGAGCAGGAGTGTCCAGCTAGTCCTGGCTAGCGACCCCCTAGGAGAACAAAAACTCTGGATTCAAACCTTAGTTGCCTTGCAACTTTTCCCTAACACCCTCAGGCAGCTTGCAGCACCTTGGCAGCGGTAGCGATGTTTTGACGCAGCCGTTTTAGCGCGAGAGATTCTGAAGAACATCCTAAAACATGTAAAACACACAAAATATGAAATGTCAAATTCCTACTTAAAATCATGATATTGACATGCTTCCACTACCCCCATAAATCATAGATCGAACCCGCAGTATGTTTAAATGTACATCCATTTGTTTCTCTTTTTTTCTTTTTTTTTTTACTATAATTTAAATAAAGCATTTTCGTTGCACTAAAAATTGCATATATTTTTTCTTTCATTATTTTATTTTTAGACAATATTGGACATTTTCAGGATCAATTATACATACAATTTCAAGAATTCTAAATTAAACTTTACTGTTACCAACTAATTGAAAAAGAAATAAACTATCTCAATGCGTGACAGTTGATCTTCACAATTTTTTATCACCGCTGGCGATTTGTTTGTTTTTTTAAATACGTTTTAGGTCATCTTATCTTATAAAATACAGACGTTACTTCAAAAAAAAAAAGAAGACGATGAATCCTACGCTTAATGCATCTAGTCATGCATGTTAACCAAGTTACCAATGACTTAAATTCTGCTAAGTCATTGGTTTACCTGTCTGGCTCAGGCAACCCGTTCCGTGCTCTAATAGCATGGACATTTGTATAGATTTATCCTAGCATATAGAACAAGGAATGTGCCTTTATCTTTGTGGCTTTCTGAGTATTGTATTAGGCCATAGAAGGAAAGTCTAATGCACAGACCTATATATATTATAGGTCTATTGTCTGATGCTTCCTTCATTTCAAAATTCTTTTGGGCTATAAACGGAAGAGCTTAGACTTTTGGATTCTGCTAAAAAGTGCTGAAACAAATTATTAAATACATTTTTAAAAAAACATGCCATATCAACACTTCCTTTATTTTGTACACCGGATACACCAAAAAGCTTGCAGCTTATAGTTTTTTCCTCCATGTATAAAAATCTGCAATTAAAATCCACATTACGATATTAGTGATATAAAAATTATTATACAACACACTTAAATCCGAGGGATGTATGAAGGAATCAAAAAGGCTCTCGGACCTGCCCAAAACAAGTCAGCACCTCTCAAATTAACCACTGGGGAAACTATCACAGACAAGAGCCAACAAATGCACAGATGGGTCAAACATTACTCCGAACTCTACGCCACAACAAGCTCAGTCTCTGCCTCAGCCCTTAACGCTATCAACTAATTACCCACAATGAATGAGCTAGACGAAGTACCCACCCTATTAGAACTCAACAAAGCCATAGACAGCATGGCTGCCGGCAAAGCACCTGGTTGTGACGGTATCCCCCCCCCCCCCCCCAGATCTTCTGAAACAGTGCAAAACTACACTAAGCTAACCTCTTCACGAACTGCTCTGCAAATGTTGGCAAGAAGGTGCTGTGCCACAGGATCTTCAGGATGCTAAGATCGTCACCCTGTACAAGAACAAAGGGGACAGAAGCGACTGCAACAACTACAGGGGAATCTCCCTCCTAATCATTGTGGGCAAAGTCTTTGCTCGAGTGACACTCCCCAGGCTACAAAAACTTGCTGATCGAGTCTATCCAGAATCACAGTGCGGCATTCGCTCAGGGAGATCCACAATTTGACATGATTTTCTCCTTTGTACATCGCATTCATCGACCTGACAAAGGCCTTTGATCTAGTCAGCAGAGACCTCTTTAAAATCTTACAGCTAATAGGCTGTCCACCCAAGCTGCTAAATATTATTGTCTCTTACCACAAAAATATGATGGGTACTGTGCAGTTTAACGGCGCCTGCTCCGAAAGTTTCAGTAAAAACAGCGGAGTCAAACAAGAATGTGTCTTGGCCCCAACCCTCTTGGGAATACTCTTCTCAATGCTAGTCCTTTACGCGTTTGAAAAATACACGAAGGCATCTATCTTCATTCCAGATTTGATGGCAAACTTCTAAATATTGCTAGACTGAGGGCTAAAACTAAAATCAGAATTACCCTCGTAAGAGATATGCTATTCGCGGACGACGCAGAGGTATTGGCACACTCACAAGAGGAGCTTCAGTCATTAGTGTCCCGCTTCTCTCAGGCTTGTAAAAAGTATGGCCTAACCTTTAGCACAAAGAAAACTAATGTTATGGGACCACCTGCTACAGCACAATTCTCCATCATCATTGACGATAACAAGCTGGATGCCTTAAATGAATTCTGCTACCTTGGATCTACAATCAAGATGACCTGTCGCTAGAAAAGGAGATAAAAAAAACGCATAGGGAAGGCCGCATGAACCTTTGCTAGACTCCTACCAAGAGTTTGGGAAAACCAGAAGCTCACCACAGCGACCAAAATGGAGGTCTACAAGGCATGTGTTCTTAGCGCGCTACTGTACGGCAGTGAGTCGTGGAATACCTACACAAAACAAGAAAGAAAACTAAACTCACTCCACTTCGAAGGATCTTGAAAATAACATGGAAGGAAAGAGTCTGCAATACTGAGATCCTCGTAAGAACGGGCCTTCCCAGCATCTTTACAGTCCTCAGGCAACCCCGCCTGCGCAGGCTATGACATTTTCGCCGGATGGAGAACAATGGCATCCCGAAAATCCCTATGTACGGGCAACTCGCGTTTGGCTCAAGAAAAACTGGTCACAAAACGGGATTTAAAATCAGTGAACGTTGACACTGACCATTGGGAAGACATAGCCTTAGACCGCACTAGCTGGAGAGAGACGGTGACCAAGAAAGCTATGGACAGCGAGAAAACATGAAAAATGTTTTTGTAAGTAAAAAACATTTCAGTAAAAAAAAATATTTTTGTTTCCTTTTTTTTCCTTTAGTTAATTTAAGTATTCTATGACCATAAAGTGGACATAGCGCTGCAGTTCACGCGATAGTATGAAAAATTACTTATTAATTGTTGTTTTAAATTATGTCCGACTTATTTGCATACTAAATATTTTGTTTCTCTTTAACAAAAAGTAAACATTTATTTTGTATAAATGTACTATTATGTGGTAGGTAGTACAACAGAATTTACTTAACTTTGCATTAGAAATGTAAAAAAAAAATTTTGACAAAAAATATATAACCGTTTGCATAAATGTGTTAAATATGGTATATAATCCTGTCCTATACTAATACCTACCGGTATCTTTGTTAATATTAATAGTGAATAGTTGTAAAAGTGGTGAATGGTCTAAAATATTATATAGGATTTTCACTATCTTTTCTAGTTTACGAGATTTAAACGGGCGGACAGACAGACCACACAAAACTTCGTTTCCCCTTTTGGGGACCACTAAAAAAAAAGAAAAGCTAAATATACTTGTAATATTAGATTTCTTTTATAAGCTATTAAAAAAAAACATTGTCAGACATTGTTTATGATTGAGTCTAACATAGCCATTTTATTTTTCGATATCCAAAAGGACTACTCTGGCTGTAAATGTGAAAGACATTTAAACGGGGTTATCTGTACTTATAAGTACTGAAACCATCTCACTGTACATTGTGTACATGTAGCTTATTATAAAATACAAAGACATTTACTTTGGAATGTTAACAAACAAAAAACTAGATTACATTTTCTTGTGTTCCATTACTTCTCCCAGAGGCGGAACTGTCCACGGCCTCGCGGTTTATGGAAGATAGATAGATGGATCATTTCGGTCCAATCAAATGGAAATTCAGTTTGACTACAAGTTAATAACTCAGCGTAACTACTGTAACAATAACAACCTTAGATGCAAATACGAACACACGAAACACATACACACTCACAACCAGCGCTTTATGATTAGACCTATATGTGCTTCTCGATGACCACAGATGACCTTGTAACACTGACCGAAAGTGGAATAAAGGAGTTTTTAAATTTTTCTGTTTTAGTCCCAAATGGAAAGAAGACGACCAATTCGTTCTGATCTGATGTAACAGTGGCTTAATGGGTGCATGTGGTCTTTAAGCATCGTGTGTCTTTTGGAAAAACATTTTTCATGAAAAAGTTCTTCAAGGGATGATAGCTTTGTGATATATGATGCTTTATTAATTAGTCAATTTAGTCTATGTCTTTGTACCAGTGAAGTATTACCATACCAGCAAGTGATGGTAAAGTTAATTAGACTGCTGATGATTGCTGTATAGAAAAGTTTAACTGTTTTGTCAATTAATTTTTTTTAGCTTTCTAAGATAGAAGAGGCTCACATAGAATCTGGACAGGCTGCAGTGTTCTAGAGATTGTCAGATGTTTCTTTTTTCCATGTGGTTCTTGATTTTTTTCACATTACTCTTCCTTCTACGTGGGATACTGTCACAGGTCTTCCTTCTATGGTGGACACTGTCACATGTCTTCCTTCTACGTGAGATACTGTCACATGTCTTCCTTCTACGTGAGATACTGTCACATGTCTTTCTTCTACGTGGGACACTGTCACATGTCTTCCTTCTATGTGGGACACTGTCACAGGTCTTCCTTCAACGTGGGACACTGTCACATGTCTTCCTTCTACGTGAGATACTGTCACATGTCTTCCTTCTACGTGAGATACAGTCACATGTCTTCCTTCTATGTGGGACACTGTCACATGTCTTCCTTCTACGTGGGACACTGTCACATGTCTTCCTTCTACGTGGGACACTGTCACATGTCTTCCTTCTACGTGGGACACTGTCACATGTCTTCCTTCTACGTGGGACACTGTCACACGTCTTCCTTCTATGTGGTTCAAGATATTGTCACATGTAGTTTGAGTTGTTTTTTTTTATCCTGAAAATCAATACACTGATTAATTATCTGATATCTATAACATACATACATAAATTCATGTCAATTTCACGAACATTCCACGAATCCATACATAATAGCAATTCAAGTGAATTATCCCTTTGGTTTAAAAAAAGTATTCTTTATATGTTCAGAATTTATTAAAAGAAAGAGTGATTTTAAGAAATCAAGAAAAAAAAAGTAATGCTTTCTATGGAAAAATTTCTGTTACGCGATTTTGGTAAAATACGGCAAGACTTCTAGGGGAACATCGTAGTTCAACAGCCAGACTCCGCCCTGCACAACCTCTCCAGTGTTTTCGTCTCTCCATTGGCCGCTTGGTAAATATATGTCACGTGATCTTGCTCCCCACTCCAATACAGGAGCCACAAGCAGGCTGTTGCCCAGTAGGAACTCCGTGTCGATAGGAAGAGCGTCCTCATCCTGCGGGGCGATCCACCACAAAGGCCTGATAATCGGCTCGCCAGTCTTGATCGCGTTAAGGGCCAGATCGAATATGTCGTCGGCATAATCCTCATGGAGTTGAAGGAATTTCCGGGTTAATTGCACCACGTCGTCACCGAAACGCCAAGGAGGATTAGAGATCTGCATCACAGGCAGGAACGTACTGACCTGGAGCCAGCGGATGAACAGTTCTTTGTCGGGCGAGCCGTCCCCACCAACCATGTCGGGGAGAATGTAAGGGTATCCCATCATTCCGAAAACAAGGGATGCTGGGATAACAGTCTTGATTCCAAACGTTTGGCTCCAGTCGCTCTGTCTGTCAATGATACGCACCATCAATGATGATTTCTGACTCCGAAAGCCTACTCTCATCTCCTGGCGTCTGTGGTTCATGTCACTCCGGAGAGCTAAGTCAATGTATTTACTCGATAAATAGTTAGGGGATACAACCGGGTTTTTCACCTTATATTTACCTGGATACCAGATTGCCTCCCCCGCATCAAACTTAAATGACGTAACGTTAAATGTTTCTTTTAAGTAATTCAAGGTATCAAGGTACCATTGCACCGCATCTGGATTCGTCACATCCAAAATCCCTGCTTCATTTTTAGACCTCCACCAACTCACTGAGTGGGGATTGTCAGAGTTGAAATCTTTAACAAGGAAACCTTTATCCTTCAGCAGTTGATATGTTTTAGAGTCTTTGTTAAAAAATGGATGAACCCAAACGGTGGCAGGGATTCCCAAATCTGTCAAATTTCGTATCATCTGTGCGGCGTCTGGAAAGCGATCTGTGGTAAAGTTAAAATCTCCGTAATGAAGAGTCCATGAATCGTCTATTTCCAGTTGAGAAACGCTCAAATTGTGAGCTCTGATACTTTTGGCGTAATCTAATATTATAGATTGGTTGATCTTGTCATAATAAACAGCCCAAGTGCACCAGATGGGGCGCTGTATGACTTCAAATGAGGGTGCAAATGCTGGCGTCGGGATGTGCCTTGCAGAGATTCCTTGCCACAACGTAAGCACGTTGGCAGACAAGCAGACGTCGTATTGAAGGAACGGCTTGGTGACGTTGAAGAAAGGCGTGTCCTCACCAACCTTCCCTTTGAGGCACAAGTGGGGCAGCCCTCCTTGGTTAATGCTTACATAAAGAGGCGTCGTCTCCTCCACGATGATTCCTAGACCAGAAGAGGATAAGAATATCCCTTCAACGACGCTGCCAAACACTCGACCCATGTAAGAGTCTGCGGTGATGAATGCAGAAGAGTTGATGTTGTACCCGTTCATTGGCCACGCCTGGCACGACTCCTCAAAACCGCCAAACCAGTGAAATCCGGACAGATCAAAACAGTCTTCAGGCGTCTCCTTGATGCTCGAGTTGGCGGGCGGCTCCCACGAGATTGTGATACAGTCAAGATCTTTCACTTGGCGTATACGCTTGCGTTTTATAGCGCTTGGGAAAACATCTAACCGGAATCCATCTTTGCGATTGAAACACAGCCCATCCTTTTTGTTGCTGCAGTTCACCATATTGTGGTCACTCTTTTTTCGACCTAAGTATCCTCTAACAGGCAGCCTTGAATCCATGAAGCGCTCTTCGGCTGTAAGTTCTAATCCAGAAGAAGATAATGTCAGTCGTGCCCATGGTCCTACGGATAAAGTAGTTACGATATCGTCTGTTTCCGGTGTCTTGTAGCTCCATTGCCCAATATGACTTGGACAAACATGATAAACAATACCAGACAGAATGCCTAATGTCAGCACAGCACCCACAAGAGCGAAGACGTAGTTCAAGGTCGAAGACATCTTCAGTCTGAAAAACAAAATCAAAACAAGACAAGTTAATCCGGTGGCCATCTTGCAAGGTTCTTCATCAGACGCCCCTTTGAAAGTGTTTTCCTGTTTTTTTGTATGCTTCCATCCTTCCAAGATAAAGAATTTCTTGTAGTATCAAACAAAGACTCGAAGTCAATTGATACTTCTATGACTCACACACGAAAAGTGTTATAGAATTTTATCGTAGATCATTTCAAAATGTTTCCTTAGAACTAGATTTATCTTATCTTATCTTATAAAATTCAGACGTTACTTCAAAAAAGAAGATGATTACGTCCTACGCGTCATGCATTTAGTCATGCATATTAACCAAAGACTTAAATTCTGCCAAGTCACTGGTTTTCCTGGCTAGCTCAGGCAACCCATTCCATGCTCTAATAGCACTAGGGAAGAAGGAGTATTTGTACAAATTTGTCCTAGCATATGGGACGAGGAATGTGCCTTTATCTTTGTGTCTTTCAGAGTATTTTATTAAATTTTGTTTAGATCCCAGTTTGTCTGTTTTTACAAAAAAATTAACTCATAGATCTAGATCTATATATTTTAGAAGACTGCTGAATAATAATCTATAACATCTATTTAGGACAGCTAGGCAGAAAAGGGGAGTGTACTTGTAGCTATAAAAGTTTAACTCTAA
This sequence comes from Biomphalaria sudanica, assembly GCA_036873155.1. NCBI lineage: Eukaryota > Metazoa > Mollusca > Gastropoda > Planorbidae > Biomphalaria > Biomphalaria sudanica. Next base: position 107,173 of record JAZGLO010006651.1, on the reverse strand, counting down.
ATGGGTTTTTCTTTTTCCTTGAAGAAAGGTTGAAATTGTAGACTTTTAGATTTCTTTTTAAGTTCGTAAGTGTATTTGAAAGAAAACAAAAAGCCAGTGCAACAACAACACAATAGCACATGTGTAGTTTTATCTAAACAATCACACACGCCCATACTGCAACATAGAGAGGTCACACACAAGGAAATCAATTTACTATCCCGACATATTAAAACGGGAGTCAAAGTATCACTGTCACAAGTTGGTGACCTCATTGTGTTGCTCTATCAATGCCGTCTGGTTGTTTCTTTCGTGGGCGTCGTAGCCGGTGGGGAAGGTTCACCCCCCTTTCTTTTTCGAATGAAATCCCCTCACTATTACAGTTGCGGGGGATTAGATGATTGATTACTTTAGTTGTTGTTTTTTTTTTGTTGTTGTTGTTGTTTTCTTGGAAGGGAGAATTGAGATTCTACTTCCTCTTGCCCCAGTGTAGGTTAAAAAGAAAAACTAAAAGTCACTAAATTCCATTAGCATATTATAGCCAATGGACCTCATTCACCAATCGTAAACAAACAACATTTAGTCACGTGATAATATTGATAAAACAACGAAAAACGCGTGGTAGCCATTGTGTATTAAAAATTAGATCGTAATTTATATAGATGAGATAGAGAATTACGTGGCTAAATGTTGTTTGTATGTTGTTTGTATGTTGTATTTGAGGTCCCCCCCTACCACACACAAAATACAATAAAGCACAGGATTTTGAGATTTTGAGAAGATAGGCCTACATGGCACCGATTTTAATACCAGTCAGACACCCACCACATTTGTTCTCCTGTCCATCAACTCATTAAATACAATGCAACAAATTTCCTTATGGATAATAACAGTTATTATTATTATCAAAATGATTATTTGTACAAGTATAACAACGTAGTCATGTTTATGGTGTATTTCCAAGACAACAATTAAAATGTGGACACGTGTGTTCACTTTAAAAAAAGAAGAAATGAACTTAGTAATCGATTTGAAAACTAAATAGTCATACTTACGAGTACCTAAGAGATCTCTGCTACGTCTATAAATCTATACCGGCGATCTGTGGAGGCTTGCATTCACTAAAGAAAAAACAATGAACTAAATAATCGATTTGAAAGTTAGTGATACAAACAAGTTATCTATACCAAAGAAATCTCAACTAGACCTAGAGCATTATATCAGCGAGGTCATGTGAGGAAAGACTCCCGGATCTATGAATATAGGTGAAGGTAATGGAAGGGGTATATGTGCTATTGAGAATTTAACCTCCTGAGGAAATTGTTTGCTCTAGAACTTCATTGAAAAAAATACAGTTAGATCACTCATAAAAATAATGATAATATCTTGAGTTGACAGGACCACGCACAGTCAATGACCGTATAATGAGTTGAGGAACTTAATTCACTTCTGTTCGTTGTATGTTTAGATGAACCTATTTATGTGACAGTTTTTATGTAGAAAGTAGGGCGATAAGTTCATATTTTCTTTGTGCGTTTAGTATAAACCTATGTGAGGAAACACTGAATGTTTATTGAAATGTATAAATTAATATGAAATAGAAATCAATAAAAATATCCAAGGGTTGTGAAAATCTATTTTTAAAGAAAACAAAAACTTGACACCTTTTCTTGATAAACGGTACTGGTTTACAATCGAATCTTGAATATTGTAATAGAGTTCATAAGTATATAAGTAGGCCTAGTGGCCATCAGCTATGAGTTGTAATGCTTAGTCATAGAACATTTTGTAAGTTTTAAAATCGCTTGTCACGCCCCTCTTAAGTACAAAAGAAGGTGTTTATTCCGATGACCATGACGCAGGAATGCTATAGGCTACCATCAATTAGGCTGTAACGTATATGTGTGTTGCTGGTCACCAAGATGTAGAAACGTGTATTACTATCAATGTGTCGCAAATGCTGTGTTCGTGCTTCCTGGAGCTACACTTAACACGTAACAAACATAAATAGAATAGATTACAACTTTAGCAGACACATGTGACGTATATTCAATAATAACTTGGTAGTTACACAACGATACTCCGCTGTATTGAAATATATACACATCCGCATCACAGCGGTATCAAATATACTAAGTCCTCTAGAATAGGTGTATGTTACCTAACTATTAAATCAACTCTGCATCACAGCGGGTAACAATAAACTTTAATAACATGTATCCAGCTATAAGTACAGAAAACAACTACTTAAAATACGTGTACTGTGTCTCAAGTCCCAGAGGCGACTGATATACTCAACTGACTTTAAAGTTTTACTACTGACTTCAGAGTTTTACTACTGACTTCAAAGTTTTTCTACTGACTTCAAAGTTTTACTACTGACTTCAAAGTTTTACTACTGACTTCAAAGTTTTACTACTGACTTCAAAGTCACATCCTCTTTCTACAGCAGAGATTTCAAGTGTGCCTTTCACTCTCTTGACCCAAGATGAATATACAACAGGCAATGTCAACCGAGACTGTGACACAGGCATACAATACCATTGCCACGGTGACAGACCAAGAACATTATAATAAATAAATAAATTAATTAATGTCAGTGTCTTCGATTCCAAAGGTTAAGTGTAAAGTTTCACACGACTAAGCAAACCCAGGGGCCAGGTTAGACCCACATATTTTATCACATCTGATGCAGACAAAACTGTTGACCCCCAGGGTGACATTTTAGTATAGGTTTTTATTCCAATAATTGTTTACTGTTATCTATTAACTGAACAAGATAAATATTACATTTTCTGTGTACTGTAATGAAATGTTTTATAACCAAACAGTTAGTAAAATTGTATTTTGATTTTTTGAACTTTTTTTTCAGGTAGCAGTGGAAATAGCAACCTATTTGACGGCACCTATTGTTCAGTGTCATGATGTTCTCGATTTCTGGCGTAGCAGTGCTGCAACATCCTTGTATCCATATCTTACTCAACTGGCTCGACTTCACCTATCAGCATCAGCATCATCTGTTCCAGTTGAGTGCATATTTTCGGTTACCGGTTTGATAATAAACAGCAAAGGATCAAGTCTAACAGCTGATAAGCTACATCGTGTTTGTTTCATCCATGACAATTACAAACTGATATATTGAGTGGTGAACTTAACAAATGGACTGCATTTTCATGCACTCTAAATAATGTAAATTATGACAGAATATAAAATAGTTTTTTTTATATATTTGAAATAAAGTTTTTTCTGAAGTCTTTTATTCATGAAGTTTTATTACTTTATTATTGGCAAGGCATAAGCCGAACTAGCAGAATATTTTTATAATCAGCCGGAAATCAGCCACAAATGCCAATTCACGGAGAAATCCGGCTAACCCAGATATCAGCCGAAAAATTATGTCAGCCAGCCGAAATCTTGAAAAAAATTCAGCTGGCAGGTCTGAACACAGCCCAAACAACATCCACATGTGTGTGTTTGTGTAAGAAAAACAATCATTTAATGTTTTCGACAAAAAGAATTCGTCGCTCCTCCCCCCCCCTTTTCTTTGTACTGTGCCATGGGCGTAGCCGGGGAAGGGGGGTTCAAACTCCACCCGAAATTAAATCCCCACCCCCTCAAAGAAGGGTGTCGAAATTTAGTGACTGATTTATGCTTTGATTTTGTTTATTTTATATGCGATTTTAATACTAAACCATCACTTGCCCCAGCGCAGCCAAGGGAGTTTTGAGATTAAAACCCCCTACCAAGGGGTTTTCGAGTTAATAATCCCCTACACGCTCAAATTTCTATAAGCGTAGCCAAACGACTTTTGAGTTTGAATCCCCCTCTAGCGGGGTTTGACTAAAAAATACCTCTGCAATGTAAAAAAAAATGCTATGAGCGTAGCCAAAGGGGGCTTTGAATTTAAACCCCCCTTCAATATAAAAAAAGCAAATTACAGACTCAAATTTCTATGAGCGTAGCCATTGGGTTTTTTAGTTTAAACCCGCCTTTAGTGGGGTTTTAAGCTAAAAAATACCTCTTCAATATAAAAAATAAATAAATTACACATTCGAATTTCTATGAGAGTAGCCAAAGGGTTTTAGAGTTTAAACTTCCTTTCAGTGAGGTTTGAAGCTTAAAATACCTCTTCAATATAAAAAAAAGCAAACTACGCACTTAAAATGCTATAAGCATTGCCAAGCTCATTTGGGGTTTTGTGTTTAAACCCCTTCCTGCTGATAGCTTTTTTAAAGTTTAAAACCCATACAGATAGTTTTGAGTTTGAAATCCCCCTATAGAGAGTTTTGAGGTTGAAAATCTCTCTCTTCAATATTATCATAGTGCAAACTACAGTCACCATATTCTATGAGCGTAGCTAAAGGGGGGAATTTTAAATTGTAAAAAAAAAAACACGATAAAACTTCCCATTTCGATATAAAATCTTAAGCAAACTACATTCACTTAATTCCAATAGCGTAGCCAAGAGAGGTTACACATTTCTACCAGCGGCTGGGCTCCTTTAATAAAGTGCAGTGAATTGCTGAAATTGAAAAAGACTAAATGTGGCTCAACAAAGATGGCTAAGACGGATTTTAGGAGTCAGTTATAGAGATCGGGTCTCAATCAAGGAAATCCTATGCCGAACTGGGAGTCGACCCCTTAGTAAGTCGCATGAGGTTTGCGGGACATGTTCTCCAACAAAAGGAATTACGCATAATAAGAGTTGCGGATAAGGCCCTTACGAGGAAAGCGCAAACAGGAACATCCTAGGCGCCACACTTTCATGGAGGTCCTCAGAGCAGGTGGGAAGAGGCTTCAGACATTGCCAGTGACTGATTTTTTGTGGAATCAGCTTGCCGTTCAATGCGCCGAACGGCGCTGGAGAATTTAAGTCAGTACGAATAGCAGATTAGGTTTTCAAAAAAAAACTTTTTAATAGCAGGCTAATACACTGTAGACACATCAGAAAATGCATTTTGTTGGCTTTCAAAACCGGAAATAGTGCTTTGCTAGCAAGGGCGGAAAGTCAACAATTTGTCCACCAACGCTAGGAAGAACCTATTCTAGGGCAATCTAGGGTTCAATAAAAGTCTTTCAAAAGAATGAAGGGTCAGAATGTAATAAAGATTAATTATACTACATACACACACGCATATATATATATATATATAAACCGACCCCCCCAGAAAAAAATACTGGCTACGTTCATGTACTGCCCAGAATGTTTATTTGACTGCGAGTTCTTTGTTGAACCAATCTAAACGTTGTATATAAAAAGGCATGAGGATTGTTCCTACACACACTTCCTTTGATACTACACACACACACACACACTTCCTTTGATACTACACACACACACACTTCCTTTGATAATACACACACACACACACACACTTCCTTTGATACTACACACACACACACACACTTCCTTTGATACTACACACACACACACACTTCCTTTGATACTACACACACACTTCCTTTGATACTACACACACACACACACACTTCCTTTGATACTACACACACACACACTTCCTTTGATACTACACACACACACACTTCCTTTGATACTACACACACACACTTCCTTTGATACTACACACACACACACACTTCCTTTGATACTACACACACACACACACACTTCCTTTGATACTACACACACACACACACACTTCCTTTGATACTACACACACACACACACATCAAATGTTTCTACATACCCAAATTCATTTCAACACACAGACATGTATACACAGGACAAACAAAAAGGAAGACGTGAAATGTGAAACAACAGTTGCCAAATTTGAGAATAAAATATTTAGGGGAAGTAACCACGCCAAAGAAAATGGACAGTATTATTTTTTTTTAGAACATTACACACATCTTTTAATCTGCATCTAAACAGCATAAACCTCTGAGCCCCTCCCCACCCCCACCCCCGGACGAGACAAACAATCCTATCCTCTTAGAATGCCCCAATTTAATTGACCTCAAACCTCTCCAATGTACACAAACATATAACGTATTGCTGTGTTAGGCACTGAGAAGAAAGGTACACTACTCTCTATGGTGAAGACCATAAAATAGAATACCACTTAGCATCAACAACAACAACAACAACACAAATCTAGTTCAACGACGAAGACTTCTACAAATGAGACACAGAGTATCAAAAACACAAAAAAATAGTGGCGGACGTAAGACGTGAAAGATTGGACCAACAAGATGGCGACTGGGGCAGACTACAGAGATGAATGAAACGAACAAGTCAACAGATCACTTGTGGTGCACCTCTAATCCAAAGGACTTATGAGGAGAAGGTGAAAGACATGTTGGTGAAAAAGTCATTGCATAGCTGTAGTGTTTTTAAATATATATATATATATGTACATTGCTGTCAGTACGTTCATCGTAATAAGAAAAACCCTAGAACTAAGTCGTGACGTAAAACACACACAATACACGCCAATTGAAAACGAATTCATATACCACAAACACGGTGATTAGACAAGAAAGAAAACTTCAAGGGCACGTGACAGGGGGTATCAGGGCGAATGTTAGCGTGGTTGTTTTTTTTAAATGTATTTATAAAAAGTGTTTTTTTTAAAAGATGAAAGACAAGAATTCAAACTTGAGAGCTCAAGCATCCTAAAGCTTTCTCTAGCCAACACAATAACCAATGTACCAGCGAATCGCTTAAGAAAATAGAAGGTTTTATAGTTATCTTTTGTTACCTTCAAACTTTAAAGAGGCGACTTACAAAGTAAAAATGTGGCTAATTCAACTAATACCACCTAATCAGTCAAGTTCAATTTCTTTCCTTTGTTCGATACCAAAAAAGAATAATTAATAACCAATAGTTTATTGACTAATTGGTACATTATTTTTTTTTATTAATTCTTGTGTTGTCAGATATACGAAATAATTGTGCCTAATTTTAGCTTGATTCGAGATTGGATAAGGGAAAAATAAAGTGTACAAACTTTTTTACCAGAAAGACAGAGTGATTTGATATATGCTTTTTAAAGTATACACATCTGGGGTAAAATACATAACAGAAAGTGCTACTGATGAATTGTTTCCACCTGCCATGTTTCAGTTCTACTGGAATTATAACCTGTATCGGGTTTGATCAGAACTCTTGAGATTTACAGCTTAATGATGTGCTTTCAATTTAAAATGTAGATCTACAAAATGAATGGCATAGATAAGGAAAAGTTTACTTTGAAACTTTAAAAAAATTGTTTTATCAAGAAAAGATAATAGAGTAGCAATATCGACCATTGATGTTACTATTTACTAAATGAAGAAGTATACATGCTCTCCTCTCCCAGTGATCTAACACAAATTCTAATGCACATTTAATTAAAAATGATAAAACAGTGGCTCGTGTTATAAACCAATGGCCACTTATAATGGTCTATTCAAGTCATACTTTGGTAAAATATGGCAATAACTCCAAGGGGGCTGAATACTCTCTAACCCAAACACCTCCGTCAATTATCGTTCCTTTATTTTCATCTTTCCATCGACCGCTTGGCAAATAAATATCTCGCGAAGTTGAGCCTTCGTCCAGAACGGGTGCCACCAGCAGATCATCGCCAAGCAAAAACTCAGAATCTAACCGCAGTGCCTCGTCGTCTTGGGGAGCGATCCACCATAATGGCCTATTTATGGGCTGGCCTGTCTTTTCAGCATTCTTAGCCAAATCGATAATTTTGTCCGCGTACTTCTCATGAAGCTGAATATATTTATGTGAGAGTTCAACGACTTTAGAGTCGTTGTAATGCCAGGGTGGAATGGAGAATTGGAGTACGGGCATAAATACTGTGGCCTGGAGCCATCGAATGAAAAGTTCTTGGCTTGGAAAGCCTTCTCCGTAGTCATTTCCACCAATTAAGTCTGGAAGAACGTAGGGGTATCCCATCATGCCAAACACAAGAGAACAAGGAATCAGTGTTTTAAGCCCGAGAGCATGACTCCAATCACTGCGTCTGTCCAGCATTCTTAATAAGAATGTTGAATTCTGGCTTCTAAATCCAGATCTTACTTCCTGTCGTCGTTGGTCGAGGTCGCCCCTGGAGGTCATTTCAATGTATTTACTGGTAAGATAGTTAGGTGTGACCAGGCTATCGTTGAGTCTGTACTTCCCCGGAACCCAAGTCAACTCGCCGGCATCGAACTTGAAGGAGGTTACGTTAAACGTTTTCTTCAAATACTCCAGTCTGCTCAAATACCAGTTTACAGCTTCCGAGTTCGTAAAGTCTAAAACGCCTGCGTTGTTTTCTCCCCTCCACCAGGTGACAAGATGCGGCTTTTCCGAGTCGAGCTCTTTGATAAGATAACCTTTTGCGGAAAGTTCTTGGAAAGCGTCGGAGTCGTTGTTGAAAAATGGATGCATCCATATCGTTGCTGGAATATTCATGGCGGTCAAGTTTTTGATCAAGCCGACAGCGTCCGGGAACCGATCAGAAGTGAAGTTAAAATCTCCATAGTGGGGTGTCCAGGAATCGTCTATTTCTAACTGTGAAAAACTCAAATTGTTGGATACGATGTCTTTGGCAAACTCTAAGACTGTTGATTCGTTGATAACCTCTTTATAAATGGCCCAAGTGCACCATATGGGGTACCTGAAGAGATCCAAAGATGGAACACTTGCAGGCTTAGGTATGTACTTGTTAGAGATACCCTGCCATAAGCTGGCAATATCAGAAGACTGGCAAACGTCATATTTGAGGAATGGATTTGAAATATTAAAAAAAGGCGTGTCACTGCCCACTTTACCCACCATACAGAGAAGAGGCGAGCCCGCCTGATTAACGCTGATGTACAGTGGCGTGGTTTCGTCGACGACAATGCCAAGCCCAGAAGAGGACAGAAATATCCCTTCTACTACACTGCCAAAATAACCACCGTTTCCTTGAAACGAGTCACCTGTAATAAAAGCAGATAGGTTTTTCTGGTAGTTATTCATCGGCCATTCCTGTGTCTCAGATTCAAAGCCACCGAACCAATAAAGATTGCTTAAATAGAAGCAATCTTCTTGCGTTTCTTTCAACTGGTTAGCTACCAACGGAATCCAGTGAATAGAAAAGCATTGTAAATCATTTTCCGTAGTTGACCGTTTTGCTATGGCTGGTTTTTTAAACACTTCAAGTCTATATTTATCACCAAGTTCTAGACAGAGTCCATCGTCGTTTGAATTTTTGGTCAAATTGCAAGGTTTTGCCAAAGTGGCATCCAGACCTTTCCCCAAAATTCCTTTTAGACCTTTTCCCTGAGTTGATTTTGTAATAGCATCAAATATTATTCCGTTGCTTGAGAAGTTTAGTTGACTCCAGTTCACTATAGATCTTGATATCGGTCCATGATCTAAAGGGCTTGTTTTATTCTCCGGCTCTGTAGACCTACTGACATCATCGTCGAAGTGTTCCTTCCAAATGTAGACCCCTACACCGGACAGCAGTCCCAGCATAAGGACCACACAGAGAATGGTAACAACCAGATGGACTTTGGAAGGCATCGCTGCAAGGAGGAGAAAGAAAAAAAAACATCTTTAAAGATCATTGTTAAACACACACACACACACGCACGCACACACACAGACTGAGTCTGTCTCCATGCCTCTGTCCTCTTTTACCATCTTAATCCTAATGACACATTTCTGTTATTTCTTGTGAACTCATTCCACAAAATGTAAAATAAAATACAGTTTTAGAATTAGTGTTCAATCTATGGTGACTCAATGTATGCGATAGAAACTAAAATAAATATTTTTACATTTCAATCATAGACATATATATCTATGATTTCAATTTATTTCTAAACCTAATCTATTATTATATTTTTAGAGACATGCGCAATCGTGCTTTAAAAAAAAGTTAAAACTTAAATAAAAAACATTAAAAATACTTAATATTGAGCGATTATTTTGCTCTTGATAACACATAAATGCTAGATTTTTTTATTTTTAAAAAGGAACATTTTTTGCCCCGCCACATTTCAACTCCCCCCCCCCCCTAATCCGAGAAAAATCCTTTGCGAAATGTATAAATCTACTAGACTTTATTACGTACAATTTATAGTAAACAATCATCAACAATAATGTGAATTTTGCACTCAAAGAATAAGCCAAAATGTGTTCATAAAATAAATGTATACAACGATTACTTGCCTAATCAAAATTTTATACAATAAATAGTTCATTAGGGACTGTAAAGTCACTACTAAATAGATATATCATATAATAAATAGAAGCATTTTGTATGTTAATTAGTAAGATATGAATATGTCAAACGGTTCTCATGTTGTGTGTTTTGTCATGTAACTTTTTACTTCTGTAACTCATTCAAGACAATGTAACTTTAGGTTGTCCATAAAATGTTAGGTTGTATTATTTGGTAGTATTATGTAGTATTTTAAACAAGGGTTGATCACGTGATCAATGCTCGTCTGCCTACCCGGGGTTTTAAATCGTTCCTTGAGGTCAGGACCCTATCATGGAGTTAGATTGGATACCCGACGAGCTGGGAAAGCAAAGTCAAAAGTCGTGTGCTAACTCTTTGGTAATCATTGACTTATAAAAAAACACTCTCTCCCTTACTCTCCCCCCCCCCTTTAGACTCTAGATCTGAGTCTTCAATAGTAATCTACTTACATCTACTATTTTGTTTCCTTTTGTGTGTGTGTGAGAACCCAAAATTTATCTGAATGTTGACATCAGAAATGCTGATATAGTCCCTTATCAAGGATTTAACGATAATAGGCCTAATTGCATGCTTTCGTTTCCCTTTAAACTTGACTTGATCTATGTATAGGTGTAGATACAAGGTATTTTATTATTTCTTTCTACCATCAACAGTTTTATGTTAAGTAACGCACAAAACAACATCTTAGGCCTCATTTGCCTAGAGATCTAGATAAAATCATACTTTTCAATAATTTAAAAAAAATGTCTTTTATTTGGAATGTTAACTGTCTTTTTTTTTTTAATTATCAAATATCAATAATTTATCAATCGTGAAAATAGTAATGAAAAATATGTCATAAGATCAATGAACATACCATACCACCAAGGAAAAAATTAGCCTTAATCCATATTGGCCCATGTTATAGCTTATTGACCAAAGGATAGAACCAATAACTTGTCCCCACCTCTACATCACTCAGTTCTGATCATCGTCGGGATTGTGCACTATAAATAAAATCCCTTCACAGTGAGGATTTAAGTCCTTTGCTCTTCATCACAACTGCTTTATTTTGGAGGTAGAACATTGCAAATTGTGTTACGGTACTTTTTTCCCCCGATTCCTACTTTCAGCTCTTTCGCCATAGTAAAACTAAGAAGGTTACAAAGACAGTTTGTGTGGAAACACAAACTCAAAATTGGTCCCCGAAGCAGGTTTCAATATTTTCAGAAGAATACACCTCCAGAAATCAGGTGTGCCTACAGTATATACATGTAAAATTCAGATATTAAAATAAATATCTATAGAAATTATTGAAATTGTCTCATTATAAAAAGTTTCAAGTAAACAAAGATTATGCTTATTAGGCTATACACTATAACGGTACATAAATACACTCAATTCAAGACATAATCTTTGAGTGTTCGCTACTCTTGGAACAAATTTACAAGTGTTGTTTTTTTAATAATAAATATCCCAACCATAAACTCTAAACAGGAAAGTTTGCATAAAGCTGCATAAATTTACAAAGTATCTTAGGAAAACGGGTCATATATATCTAAATTTTCAAAAGTTAGGGATGTAACACTGACAGTTCTGATTCTTGATCAAAATAATCCAATGCCAGTGAAACGTACGAGTCCAGGAAGAGATAGAGACAGTAGAGTTTTGTACGGTGATGTACAATGTAACATTTTAGTTGTTGTGTTTGTTGCCAATTGTCTAGTATTGGCTGTTATCTACTTGACCATTATTAAAGTACCAGATCGTTTGGAGCCTTGTTGTCAAGTTCTTGATGTGTTGTGTTGTGTTTAGCAGTGTTTACAGAAGGCCTTGGAGTAGGAGAGAGAATCGTAACAATATATATATATATATATATATATATATGTTCATACGCTTTTCACAAGTAGAGTGGTTACAGTGTTGGCTTGAGAAGCCTAAGAAGGCTTTAGCCCACGAGTTCGTCGAATACAGGTCCTTCACATTTTTTTTTCTTATAAATGCTTTTAAAAAGCGATCACTCAGATTTCAAATTTAATTACATGACTGATTCGTTTGATTGTCAAAAGAGCTGAGCCGAAGGCTCTTCGAGCTCTAGGCTTGTAAGACTGCCTGAACAACCGTTCTGTCTGGAAGAGATCCAAGTCAATGCCTATGTAAAGCATTGCTATTTCCTATATATCTGGCACTCCGGGCGCAGGGACTAGAATGCAAGGCCCAAGGCCGAGTACACCGGGAACCTCCGCCATTTTCCTATGTTGTACCAAGCTAACCGTGCAGGACTCGCCATTAGTGTAACGGTCCCTTGAGGAATGGCGCATGGACGTGGAAGCTCTCTTTCAACTCCGCTCCGTGCAATGGGAACGCTCTCGCATTCCCTTGGACACTCCCACAGGAGTTTTGTTTTGCTATTCTCTTAGCCACGTTGAGGCAGAATAGCGTACCCGGCATGACTGATCCAAACTAATTTAAAGACTAAATGTAAGCTTTTTTTTTTAAAAAAAAAGTGTTTTTCTTGTTGATTTTTTTTCCCCACTTTTCCTGGTTAACATAGATCTAGATCTAGCATGATAGCAGTGGCGTAGCAAGGGATTTATTATGCCATCTTATGGGGGCCCGGGGGGCTTGACCTCTTTGGGGGCCCCTGCATTTTGACATTCGACATCATGACATGAGATAATGGCGTAATATTTAATGTAAAAAAAATTTCTAACACTTATTTGGGGGCACTTCAAGTGGAAGCCCGGGGGGATTTTCACATTCTCCCTCCCCCACCCTAGCTACGCCACTGCATGATATGTCTTCGCCTGAACATAGATCTAGATCTAGAATGATATAACCTCCGCCACATGACAGTGCGGGATTCAGCCTTAGATGACTGAGTGGTCGGGTGATAAGCGCTTTGGACTGTCGTCCTTCACGATGGTCTCGAGTGTGATCCCTGCTCGCTGCCTACCCCGCCTTTCTGTAGAAGGTTTGGGGCGGACATAATTATCTTACTTTCTAATGGAGCGTCAGAAGCTTGTCAAACTACACGCCAGAAGTAGCTAGATAAAGCATGTCAAGCAAAATAACCAGTGCAGGTATCCAAACCTAAACAGTAATCTATTTTTAGTGATCACTTGATAGTTTATAGCCTACACACCTAGAAAAAAAAGACATATGAGATAACCTCAACGATTTAGGCTATTTTGTAAGACTAACTTACAAAAACAAAGTGAAAGGCTTTCAGATAAATAGAACAATGGTCTGAATGTGATTACAATTCAGCAAGGATTCTCAACGTATGAAATTCGACTCAGAAAGAACGTAACATGCGACCCGTGGGTTGGGGGAATTGAGAGAGGGTATTTTCTACTTTTCTTTATTTTTTTAAAATCTTTCCATTGTGCCTAGAAATCTCAGTCACCAATATTGATAATGTATAGCAAAACCAGTAGCACAGAAAGGGGGAATAACAAATTTAGAAGTGCAGCCTTGGGAGACTAATTTAAAATAACAAACAACAGGACTACATGTAGCCCATATCGTTATAGTTGCATTGGACATGTCGTATATAATACTTGACCAGATAGATATAATGATAATAATAAAACATAGTCTTCGCGTGTGAAGATTAAGGAAGGCTGCAGAATTTCACGCAAACTCAAATGCGATCTACACATTTTGCCACATCTAACGCAGACAAATACACTTTTTCGTCATCAGCGCCAGTCTTCGGTTAGGGCTTTACTAATAGGCGCCCTTAATGTGCGTCATGCGAGATCTAATCAAATATGCCTATTTGTGTGAGAACCAAATAATTATCTCGACTAGAAGCGCTTTAAAAAAAAACAATTTCCACCTACCAAAGAAAGGAGAACTCGGCAGTGACAGTGGCTGTGATGAGGAACGTGCAGATTGTTGCCCTTTGTTTTTCCGATTCTCTTTGTCAATCCTAATTTACAAATAATTTACAGAAGAAGATACAAAAAAAAGTATAATGTTCAATTAACAGCAAACTATAGAATCCCTAGATCGGCTAACGTTTGCAAATTTGGCATTAAAAATGGCTCTTAGGTTATTTATTATTTGGCACATCAATGTAGTGCCAATTGAGTCCGCTCAAGGGTAGGCCTACTTCTGTCCTCTTTAACTCCCATATGCATATTAAAATTATAAGAAAGTAGTAAAAATATTTTGTAAATAAAAATATTTAAAAAAAAAAAACATAAATAAATAACTAAATACAATGTCGTAGCCTAAATTGATCCAAAGGTTATTAACAGTAAAAACAAAAGACAACCAGGATGATGTGCTTCACAGTGATGTTACACATACAACTCATGGGTTCTGGGTATCATCTGCTGCAACCTACAAAGACGGCATCACAAACGACGCGATTAAAGACAGGATCACAACGGCTATTGGGCCCCACGATGGCCTCCTAAGTACTGTCAACTGATACTCTGTAGGTCCTTGCAAAAACCTTCCTTTCGGAAACAGCCACTGGCAAAAGAAGAAGAGGTGGGCAGTGAAAACGACGGGAAGGTACATACAAAATTCACAGTGTTGTCACACACATACAACTCGTGGGTTCTGGGTATCATCATTGTATATTGCTATTATAATACTTTTCTTACATTTCTTTTCCAGACCTTGTTGAATTTCGCGTTTTTGAACCACCAATGGCTCTGGTTGTCTCAGATCTGGGGCTGCTAGTTGTATTAGGCATTTTTCTTCTGCGTACCGGTTCTTCCATCTTTTCACCATTAAACCTAAATACGTCTCTGTAGTTTGAAGCCTTGCTTTCCCCCAAGAGTGGATCAGTTATGAAACAATCATTTAATAAATCAATTAATAAAATAAACACTAATTAAAGATACATGAAATTGTAAAATGTTCCAAGCATGTGCAAATGTTGTCTCTAGTGTTCTTGCGAACAATGAACGTAGCCACAATGGTAATGCACAAAGAAAGCGAAAAAGAGATGGTAAAAGAGGGAGAACCAAAAAGAGAAGAGAGAGAGATGGATGGAGAAGAAAAAAAGAGACAGAAACTGAGAGAATGAAATAAAAAAAGACATTTATGAAAAACGAAATTAAAGAGAAAAAAAAAAGAGACCAAGAAAGAGAGTGTGAAAAATATAAAGGAAGAAACGAGAGTGATAGAGAGAGAGAGAGATAAAGAGAGCTAATATAAACAGAAGGAGAATCAGATAAAGTGTGAAAGAGCAAAAGTAAAAATATAGCGAGAAAGAGGGAGTGAAGACAAAAAATAGATAAAGAAAGAGAGAAAGAGGGAGTGAAGACAAAAAATAGATAAAGAAAGAGAGAGAGGGAGTGAAGACAAGAAATAGAGAAAGAAAGAGAGAGAGAGGGAGTGAAGACAAGACATAGAGAAAGAAAGAGAGAGAGGGAGCGAAAACAAGAAATAGAGAAAGAAAGAGAGAGAGAGGGAGCGAAAACAAGAAATAGATAAAGAAAGAGAGAGAGAGGGAGCGAAGACAAGAAATAGAGAAAGAAAGAGAGGGAGCAAAGACAACAAATAGATAAAGAAAGAGAGAGAGAGGGAGCGAAGACAAGAAATAGAGAAAGAAAGAGAGAGAGGGAGTGAAGACAAGAAATAGAGAAAGAAAGAGAGAGAGGGAGCGAAGACAAGAAATAGATAAAGAAAGAGAGAGAGAGGGAGTGAAGACAAGAAATAGATAAAGAAAGAGAGAGAGAGGGAGCGAAGACAAGAAATAGAGAAAGAAAGAGAGAGGGAGCGAAGACAAGAAATAGAGAAAGAAAGAGAGAGAGGGAGCGAAAACAAGAAATAGAGAAAGAAAGAGAGAGAGAGGGAGTGAAGACAAGAAATAGAGAAAGAAAGAGAGAGAGAGGGAGCGAAGACAAGAAATAGAGAAAGAAAGAGAGAGAGAGGGAGCGAAGACAAGAAATAGAGAAAGAAAGAGAGAGGGAGCGAAGACAAGAAATAGAGAAAGAAAGAGAGAGAGGGAGCGAAAACAAGAAATAGAGAAAGAAAGAGAGAGGGAGCGAAGACAAGAAATAGAGAAAGAAAGAGAGAGAGGGAGCGAAAACAAGAAATAGAGAAAGAAAGAGAGAGAGAGGGAGCGAAAACAAGAAATAGAGAAAGAAAGAGAGAGGGAGCAAAGACAAGAAATAGAGAAAGAAAGAGAGAGGGAGCGAAGACAAGAAATAGAGAAAGAAAGAGAGAGAGGGAGCGAAAACAAGAAATAGAGAAAGAACGAGAGAGAGAGGGAGTGAAGACAAGAAATAGAGAAAGAAAGAGAGAGAGAGGGAGCGAAGACAAGAAATAGAAAAAGAAAGAGAGAGAGAGGGAGCGAAGACAAGAAATAGAGAAAGAAAGAGAGAGAGAGGGAGTGAAGACAAGAAATAGAGAAAGAAAGAGAGAGAGAGGGAGCGAAGACAAGAAATAGAGAAAGAAAGAGAGAGAGAGGGAGCGAAGACAAGAAATAGAGAAAGAAAGAGAGAGAGAGGGAGCGAAGACAAGAAATAGAGAAAGAAAGAGAGAGAGAAGGAGCGAAGACAAGAAATAGAGAAAGAAAGAGAGAGGGAGGGAGCGAAGACAAGAAATAGAGAAAGAAAGAGAGAGAGAGGGAGCGAAGACAAGAAATAGAGAAAGAAAGAGAGAGGGAGGGAGCGAAGACAAGAAATAGAGAAAGAAAGAGAGAGAGGGAGTGAAGACAAGAAATAGAGAAAGAAAGAGAGAGAGAGGGAGTGAAGACAAGGAATAGAGAAAGAAAGAGAGAGAGAGGGAGTGAAGACAAGAAATAGAGAAAGAAAGAGAGAGAGGGAGTGAAGACAAGAAATAGAGAAAGAAAGAGAGAGAGAGGGAGTGAAGACAAGGAATAGAGAAAGAAAGAGAGAGAGAGGGAGTGAAGACAAGAAATAGAGAAAGAAAGAGAGAGAGGGGGAGTGAAGACAAGAAATAGAGAAAGAAAGAGAGAGAGGGAGTGAAGACAAGAAATAGAGAAAGAAAGAGAGAGAGGGAGTGAAGACAAGAAATAGAGAAAGAAAGAGAGAGAGGGAGTGAAGACAAGAAATAGAGAAAGAAAGAGAGAGAGGGAGTGAAGACAAGAAATAGAGAAAGAAAGAGAGAGAGGGAGTGAAGACAAGGAATAGAGAAAGAAAGAGAGAGAGAGGGAGTGAAGACAAGAAATAGAGAAAGAAAGAGAGAGAGGGAGCGAAGACAAGAAATAGAGAAACAAAGGGAAAGAGGGAGTGAAGACAAGAAACAGAGAAAGAAATAGAGAGAGAGGGAGTGAAGACAAGAAATAGAGAAAGAAAGAGAGAGAGGGAGTGAAGACAAGAAATAGAGAAAGAAAGAGAGAGAGAGGGAGTGAAGACAAGAAATAGAGAAAGAAAGAGAGAGAGGGAGTGAAGACAAGGAATAGAGAAAGAAAGAGAGAGAGGGAGTGAAGACAAGAAATAGAGAAAGAAATAGAGAGAGAGGGAGTGAAGACAAGAAATAGAGAAAGAAAGAGAGAGAGGGAGTGAAGACAAGAAATAGAGAAAGAAAGAGAGAGAGGGAGTGAAGACAAGGAATAGAGAAAGAAAGAGAGAGAGGGAGTGAAGACAAGAAATAGAGAAAGAAAGAGAGAGAGAGGGAGTGAAGACAAGAAATAGAGAAAGAAAGAGAGAGAGAGGGAGTGAAGACAAGAAATAGAGAAAGAAAGAGAGAGAGAGGGAGCGAAGACAAGAAATAGAGAAACAAAGGGAAAGAGGGAGTGAAGACAAGAAATAGAGAAAGAAATAGAAAGAGGGAGTGACGAGAAGTAGACAGTGAAAGAGAGTGATAAATAACCTTAAGATAGCTGATAGAGGATTCGAGTCATAAAAAAACAACTTTATATCAAGCAGTCATTAAAATATATTTTTTTTATAAATACCGAAGATGAACTAATTTAAATTGAACTTATTTTTATTAAATGAAAGCTGACAATGCCTTTTTTTTTACGCACATAGAATTGATGTTTTCCGTATTGAATGACACCACAAAACGACAATCTGTCTATTTTTCATGAGTTTGGTTTAATTTAATAATTTACACCTAGAATTAGCGCGGGGCCCACTGCGACCGCATAGGTTGTGGTGGCCTAAGGCCGGCCCTTGGCCTACTGTAGGCTACTTCGGATGCTTGTATCGATCATGCAGTGTGGAAGGGAAATGGTCTAAATCTATATTAACCAATAGATTATAGAGAACTATAAAATACTATGTCTTTACATTTCTAGATGTCCATGATTAACGGAAAAGTCAATATTGTAAAAAGTTTATATATATAGTTCAGTGCTAAAGTTAAACTAAGTTTATAGGTAAGTGCTATAAGGTAAGTGTTTGCTGATTTGATCTTGTCGTTTAAAAAAAAAAAAATTGAAGTGGGATATCCGATATTCTTTGATTGTTGATTTCTTAGACTTAATCGTCTCCAGGCGAAAAATTCAAGTAACTCAAGTAAAATAGAATATTTAGTCATAGTTAGATCTAGATAATAAATAGATAAATTTTGTTACATGGCAAACACATTAAATCGTGACATTATCTGTCATTATCATGATCATTAAACTAATTACTAAAGTCAAAAGTGTTACTAAAGTAGCAAAGATTTACACGACAATGAATTAGTCACTATCCTCTGCTTCTGACAGTTCTGACCTGAGCCTGAGGCCGATCTGATCAGTCTGGGAGTATTGAGACTGACTCTGTGCCTGTGGTTAGTGTGGGCTGTGGTTAATGATGTGCAAACGTATTTAATTAATGCACAACTCAAACAGAAATGTCAATCCTACATAGTAACTTTATAACCCTTTATAAAAGACATTTACACATCTGAAAGTGGCCAGATTTATCTAGCTAGCAGCTAGATCTAGATCTAAACAGACTAACAAGATCTAGAATTTAGAGTCTACTAGATCTATAATATCTATTATATATCTAGATTCTATGTGGCTATAGTGTTTATAGATCTAGATGATATATAATTATCTTTAGAAACATTTTGCCTTTTTTTTTAGCATATAGACAACTTAATAAATAAATCTAAATCATTTCAATAGATCTAGATGACTAGATCATACTAGATGTAGAATTTTTAGAGATTTTTAAGTATATTACATGCTGTGTATATATATATAGACTATGTCTCTCTCTATATATATGTATTAATTATATTATATATTATATTGTATAAATATTGAATGAACATAATTAAATATTTTTTAAATTGATAATATTAATTGTCAATGTCTACTATATAGTAACTTAAGACTCTAGCTAAATATAATATATATCTGTAGTCCCCATTGCTGCTATTATATTATATATATTATTAAATGATATATAAATTATATGAATATGTGTCATAGACATAGTAGACTTGAAACTTTATGAAGTGACTATGTTTATATTGCATTTAGACCTAGAGTACCATATAGATAGATATAGACATAGATGATATTGTCTGGCATGACAGAATGTGACAACCTGCCTTATATTTGCCTAGATGGTTAGTGCAGGCAATAACAAAATTGTAGTTATTGAAGTCAACTTTTAATTTTTAAATCTACTAGCTTATAATCTTCATGTTATTTTCTAATAAAAACATAACTTTTTACATCTATAGTCTCGAGAAAAAGAAGAGAATACACATTCATTATATAATTGTTTTTACTTTTGAATATCTACCATTGATGCTATAATCAGTGCACTCTGGTTCAATCTCTTTTGTTGATGTGTAATGAGAGGAGGTATCTGGGAGAAGGTTTCTATGCTGCAAACACAAAAATGTTAAGAAATGGGCTACCAAAGCAATACTTGTAGCCAAAGAAATAAAAAAATATAGGTCGCTTTTTTTTTTCAAATTGTTACAAATACTTTTTTCAATGTATTTGTTTATTTTGCATGTTTCTGATGTGCCTTCTGATTTGAAGATTATTACAAGCTAGAGCCTAATTCTCCCATAGGACGGTAGGGGCTGCCATCCACAGGGTTTGAACTGTGGGCCATCAAGCCATAGTCCAGAGCACATACCACATGACCAGGCAACCATCCTAGATGTAGATCTAGTTTATTGGTGTACACATTATAAGTGATAACTGTTAAAATGTATAATTTTTATTTTCATTATTTTTTTATCAAAAAAAGGATACAGCTATTAAATAAGAAACGGCTGAGATTTTACACAGGCGTACCATGGGGGTGCCAGATGAGGTGGACAGCCCTGTACGCAAAAGACCCAAGCTTTCTTTACGAACATCTCGCAAATCTGAACCACCTGAAAGTTTGAGTAGTTCAAATGAATCCTTGCTTAATAAATCAATAAACTCTCAGCCTTCAAATGGAATTGTAAAGTAAGATTTATGAAATTAATTTTACTTACTGCACATAACAAAATTTAGGATTCTGAAATGTTCAGTAGTTTGTAACTACAGTTTATTCTTAATTGCTTTATTATTAATTACATATATATATAATGAGAAGTAGAAAGAGTTTCTTTTTCTACAGTCAACTATTGATAAGGATATTGTATGACAATCACTATGGCCAAGATTAGTGTACACATCAGTTACTTATAGTAGCAATAGAGCTCAGAAAATCTTGCCTGCTATTATAATTCAAACCCTTGCTCTGCCTTATCTGTTTTTCGAAGTTAATTCCATAACTCTGATTGTGTATTTTGTTAAATATTTAATTTAATTATATAAATAGATTAATGTACAATGTTTCATTTTTTTTAAATATAAAAATATTTCATTAAATTTTAAATAAGCCTAAATTCTCTTTAGCTTGATTTATACTGTAAGAGTTATTTATATATTCCACCTGCCGTTTGACTTAAAAATATGGAAAAGAATATAAAATTTATAATATGTATAAAAAATTAAAATTCTTAAATATGTTTGTTACCTAGGGCGACAAATGATTATGCTGACGTTACACCTGATTTACCTTTATCATCTGATTCTTTGGTTCTTCCAGTAGCTTCATTATATAACCTAGGTAAGATTACTCAAAATGTTGTAAAATGTTTTACATGTTTTGGATGCTCCTTCAGGGTTGAAGATAATTTACTTCCTAGCCCAAATCTCCCACAGGGGATGGCAGGGCAGGCTATGAACCCAGGGTAATCGATATGACAGTCCAGCGCCCATACAGCACATCTAGGCAGCAATCCATACTCATTTTTGTTATACTACTTTTTTTTTTTTTTTTTTCTGTTCATTAGTTATGTGAATCTTTTGCTAAATTTATATGTTACTAAGAATGAACAATTTTAGGTGACATGGCATTCTAAACCTTGACAACTTTTGCAACCCTTTTCTTGTGCTAATTTCTTCAACTGTAACTAAAACTGTTTGCATTTATTGATATTTTTTTTAGTATTCAATGATTTCATCAAATATCTGAAATTGATTCTTTTTTGGGGGCGGCCAGGTAACACATGTTTTATGAATAGTATCTTACAAGTACTACGGTTCACCCCCGACTTCCTGGATGGCGTAGAAAAATTAAAGATGAACATTGATGAGGAGCAAGAAGAAGAGGTAGACATTATGATAGCTAGTTTTGGTTTCAAAAAGGCATTTTAATTTTTCTTAAAAAAAAATAAAACTTCTTTGCTATCATGTATTATAAGTAGGCAAACTCAATACATTTTTACCTCAGATTTAATTGTTTTTAATTAAGTTAATATAAATTGAATATTTCCAAGTATATCCTGCATTAGAATAAAGGCTTTATTGTATTGTTACGAATCTCACTATCCAGGCTCTCTGCAAACTGCACCATACACCACCAACTTAAAGAACTTGACAACTCAGGGCTCCAAAGTAACGTAACACTTTAATAGTTGAATAAATAACAGCCAATACTGTACAATTGGCAACACGTACACAGCACAAATATCTCTCCAATAACACCGTACCGCTGTATCAACTCTTGCACTGGCCTCTCCGTCTTGTTCCGGGCTTGCACCGGGTTCAACAGTTCAGGACTGACTTCACACACTAGGCTCGTTGTGTCGGACTCGATCGCAGACCAAGATCAAGACGCCAGCCGTCTCAACTGTACTTGACAGTACTCCGCACTGAACCGTTGTAATGCTCCGTACAGAACCACACCGCTGAACTGTGCTGTAGTCGACCGGACTGTAGTGGACCTTCTGTCGTGAACCTCCTTTCTTAACCGTCTTGACTGCGACACCTCTGCTGTTATATAGGGTCCCTACTGGCCTTCTCGAACCGGACAGAACGCCACTCGACGTTTCTGTGTGGTCAGATGATTACAACTCTCGTGACGCTCCTGAGCTCTGTTCACGACGTCGATCCTTCCCGAACCATCATGTTGACACTCGTCTCGGCCGACCGTCGTAACTCGTCATGGTTGACCGCTCGTCTAGCGCTGGCCTGGGGCGATTTGCGTTGGCTGACTACACTCACACCACTACCCCTCTCTGTGCCACCACCAAGTTTATAACAGTATGTTTTGGAAGTAAATATCTTTGATAAGTTAAATGCTTTGTTGCAGGAATAAAAATTTGTTGAATGACTATTAAATTCAAATACTTATATACATTTTTTTTCAGCCAACCAATGATGTTCATCTTGCATGGCAAGTGGTTAAAAATACTCACCAGGTTAGTTTTCATCCTTGTCTTAACATTTACTATAATGATACCTTAAAATATAATATGTTAATATTTAATACTACAAAATGACCTGATACACTTTTGCTAATCTTAAATCTTGTAGACCACAAACTGTATTTAGTTAACTAAAAGATTATTTTGCATTGATTTCTTTTAATGTTGTTTTTTTGTTTGTTTGTATTATATGAAAAGTCATGGCCCAAATGTCGTGTATTTTTACTTTGGTTCAGCAGGTTTCCCATATATTTTTTATATGTATCTTATTGTTTTGTATACAGTTGTTTATCATTGCAGCAGTTTATCATTTTATTTGACCAAAAAATGAATTAGAATTGAAGTTAGTTTTGTTGTATCTCATCAGCTGTTCAGTGACATGGAGAAACAGGAGAGGGATTACAGAAAAGTAGCAACAAGCGATGCCTCCAGCATGGCAGTTAGACCGACTACACTTCTGGACAACATAAGGTAATGCCAACAATGAGCTTGCAACACAATGTCATTTGTTCCTCAAAGTGCTTTGACACAAATGTTAAATCATTTTTTTTTAAAATAGGTAACTTCTGATTTTTATTTCTTTTTCCTATATCTGTAATATCTATTAGACATTGTCAGTTGCTAACAATAATTTATTTTTTCTTCAACACACCGAAATTCTTAGTTGTGCAAGTTATTTTATTGTAAGGATTCTGTGAAGATCATTGTTAACTTCTGAGTATTTAGAGTTAGTCTGAAGGGAATGGTTTATGGTTATTGTTATAGTTTTAATGCACGTTTTGGGATTTCACTAATATTATGGAGTTAGAGGCCTGCGATGATGGCAGTAAATGATTTTGTCACTCTAATCTGAATTGAAATGTATTAATTATGTAGGTTCTTATATTTTTTTGTTGATGGTCATGAAATAATTTTTTTATTTCCAACCTGGAGTGCCTGTATTGGAGGGGGTACTAAAAAATGCCAAAAACTCTTTTTATAAAGAGAAAATAGTTTTGTGGGTGTTAGTGGAATGAGAGAGAGGGCAGGGAATAAAGTTCTATGCATGGAATGTTGGAAGATAAAAGGCATGGTAACAATGTAAAGTAAAGTTCCCCTTTCAGACCTTGTGATCTATGGGGTAGATGATGTTAAGGTTATTTGGCTGATAGTTAACCTGAGTAGTGGCACAACTGCCTTTACTTTCCCCAACTGATGTCAGATACCCAATAGACTTGGGTGAACTCAGGAGCATCCTAAAAATTCTTCACAGAGATTAGAACCTGAAATCCCTCAGTTCCGAAGCCAAGCACTTTACCACTCAGCCATCATGCCCGTTGGGTAACAATGTTATTGAGGATAAAGATTTCAACTGTGTATGTTAGAAATAAATTTGTATTTGTTATTTTCATAGTAATGGAAAATAGTTTAAAATGAAATTATTTTTTTGTTTTGTTAGCATGCCATAGATAAAAATTACTTAAATTAACATAAATGCCTAGGTCAACACATGGATATATGCAAAAAAAAATTTGTAAAAAAAATATTTTTTTAAAATATTTGAAATAGATGCCAATGTTTGTTTAACGAATTTTTTTTATTACTTTGATGCATTGTTGATTAATTTTCTCCAGAGAACTAAATCCCATGTTTGAGGGTCACTATCAGCATGATGCCCAAGAATTGTTGCGCTGTCTGCTGTGTTTCATTGAAGATGCTCACAAAGGTCTGCATGCAGTCTGGGAGAGAAAGAAAAAACCTCAACTAAACGAAGAAGTGGAGGATAAAGGGGACATGAAAGAAGAGCTGCTCGGCAGTGACCCAACACGACAAACATACACAGCTGCTAATGTTAAAACACAAACAGAAAGCAAGCTGGTTTTAAAAGGCGGAAGCACTGAAAGTCTAAATGCTGTAAAGACAAGTTCTCAGAGCAGGAAACCAGAGGAGAGCACTTCACGAAAATTTATGGATGCATATTTTGGTGTGAGCAAGACAGATTCCATTAGTTCATCTAGCATCTGTATATCTGAGAATGCTAATAGTGTGGAATCAGTAGAATCAGTTCAAGAGAACATCACCACTAAAACATCATCCAGTAGGAAACGAAAAAGAGGTAGGCCCAGAACAAAATCAAATCAAAAGATATCTGGTTCTGACCAATGTACTCTGGCAAAGTGTGACAATAGCACAACCCTTAACCTAGATTCTGAGAATGAGGTAAAGCATCAAGTTTGTGAGAGTAGAATAATAGCTGAAGCTGCAGGCATCAGGAAGCACCAATCCAGTGCAATCCAAATGAAAGAAGTGTCCAACAACAAAAATCAGCCTAGCATAATATCTATGTTTTCAGAAAGCAGTGGGAAATATTCTGGTTCTCCCATCACGGACCATCAAAAGAAGTCTGAGGTTTTAACTAATGCTGTTAGCCTCAAAGCATCACATGCTTTTAACTTGAAAAGCTTTGTCCGAAAGGATACTGATAAGGATGAAGTCATTCCAACTAATGATAGCATTGATCTATTTCACAGCAAGTCTAGTACATTTGTGAAAAATGAAGATGTAAAGATTTTACAAAGTCCTGGTAAAAATGTTTCCAGTCCTGCAAAATTATTAATTGGTTCTACCAATTGGGTCCAAGGGGTGGAATGTGTTGATGCCATCTCTGATCTTCAGGACATTGGTCAGACGTATGCCAACTCTGCTGTTAAAAAATATTATCCATCCCTGTCAGAGTCTCCATCTAAGCTCTCATCTCCTCAGTCTCATAATGTTTTCCCCCCTGGCCGTACACAACTCATTGTAACTAGTCCAGAATTTAAAACCAGAGGAGATAGTGGCTATTGTTTACATTTATCAACAGCTGAAATGGATGCTCATGTACTTCTGCACTCACCTTTCAAACCTGGAACAGAAGATGGCAAACGGATGGACAAACCTGTTTGGGATCAAAAAACTTACATTAGAAAACTATTTTCTGCCTGTACCTCTGAAGGTTCTCAACAACCTCTGGCTACATCAACTGATTCACTCAACATTGCTAGCAGTTCTTCTGCAAGGAAATGCCATTCCCTACCTCCTTCTCCTGTTTTCACCTCATCTGCTCAACCTTTGCTTCAGCCTGCATCACACGCTTTCCAAACAAAGGAACTTAAGATGCAGCTGAAAAAATGTGACTGGCTAGGTGTTAGTCCTGTGAAATCTGTCAGTGCCAGATTGGCTCTGTCAGCTCTGGCTAAAGGCAACCATCTTCACAGTAAAGTAAAACTTGAATTCGGTGAACACTTAGAGCCTGAAATTGTAACCAAACCACCTGGCAGTGTACTGTCTACCCTAGTGAGCAGCTGCCACAAAGCCAGCACACCCACAGTCCGAAGGAGTGAAAGAAAAAAGTGTCCAACTTCTAGATTGTTGACCAGTTTCCAAAGTAAAAGGTCTTCCATCACTGAAGGTGTAAAATTAAAGCCCCTGTGTATAACACTTGATAACTGTGACTGGCTTCTTGCAGGAAGCACTAACCAAGCAGTCAATGTTAATCAAGCTTTATTAAAGCTAAAAGACATTGGTGAAAATTCTTACAGACTTCTGCCAAGAGATACTAGTATTTATTCAGATTCTGAAGCCAAAAGAGGTAAACAGGTTTTCAGTTTCTTAAAATCCTTTTCAATATTCTCTCATATGAAAAAAAACACTTTTAACAATCTCATACATTTTTTTAACTTTTTCCCCAAACTTTATGTTAAATTATATCTTTTGCACTGTGGCAAGAATATTGTGTAAGAATCAAACATTGTAGCAATGCCCATTTAGAATTGCCAAGTTATTCATCTCTCATTGAAGCATTAAGGCAAGAGATGAGAGTATTTAACATGGATATTTTTTATATTAAGGTCATTATTACTTCACGTCCTATATCTTATCACTAGAATCAGGATTTCTTCCTCTCAGTGTGGTAGGAGGCCAAGCCCACAAGGGTTTCCTAAGTGTTCCTAGAATGTACTGCCACTGTGAAAGGGACATCACCACCCGTATGGCCCCCATGAAAAATGGTGTAGTGGATGGGATAGGTTAGTGGAGCCTGTCTTTGATCCTTTCCACATGCAATATTTGTTCACTTGAACTTGCCCACTGGAGGCAGTCAGCTGATCCATCTCCCCTACTGATTGTTTCCATGGGGGTGCCATGATGAGGCCTGAAATTTGCGCGTCTGTCATCACCAGCTGCGGGTAACAATTTATATATTGAGGTTCACATCAGCTTTGATTGCCTTGAAGAAGTCATTTAACTGCATTCTGTGTGAACTCGTAATTTCAACATTTACATAATAATATTTGGATTCTCTATAGAAATTTTTTTAATAATGTGTTTTTTTTTGTTAAATATTGTCATTAGACATGTCTAATTTGTTATTTTTTTCTAATTACAAATGTTCAAACCTTTCATATTTGTGTACCTTTATAATTAAAAAATTTGCATTTATTCCTCTTTGTAAAGATAATGTTATATGCATTAAGAAATTAGCTTATTATAATAATTATTTCAGAGAAAAAGGTTCTTCAGTATTCAGGCACTTTAGTAGAGTATTTATTTGGTGGTACCATGATGCATCGCACCAGATGCCTGGAGTGTGAGGTATCTAGAGAAAGACAGGAAGTTTTTATGGACATCAGTGTGCCCATCAGAAGTTTGCAGCCACAAGATAGTGACAGCAGCGATGAGGATGATAATTTAGGTAGGAAGTACTCCTGCATAATGATAGAATCTTAAACTTATATCATTTTATATTTTTGTAGGGACATTAGACAAAGTATATAAAAATTATTTAAAGCATTACTAGAGGTACTTAATAACTGCTGGTTGCCTTACATAAATTTCATTCCAAGCACTTTGTACTAAGTTTTGAAAATAAAAACTGACATTTTATCTTTTATTATCATTTTTCTTTTTAAAATATAACAAAGTATTTTAAAAAATTGAATAAATAAGTACTTGGCATTGTTCCTTGCTCTTAATTTCTCTATTTATGCAATGAAAAAAATTTGGTAATTAAAAAAATATCTCCTTTAAGTATCAATAACATTAATTAGTCAAATTCTAAATGGAAGCTTAACTATTATTCTGTGTCATTTTACGTCTCGAGAGACAATCTTTTCCCTTTGCAACTCTTGTGTGACTAAACAGGCCAATCCTTGATATACAACTGCAGTCATAGGTTGGGCATCTGTAATCACCAGGCGCCATTGTACTTTCACCATTCTGTCTACTATGGTTGTGTATGGCAATCAGGGACCCTTCCTTTATGCTCACTCTCCATGTAGATCTGTCCAGTGCCACTTTTTCCAGATGCTAATGTCGATTTTGAAGAGATTCATGTCATGCTTGCATACACAAGTATAACTTACAAGTGGAAGACCAGCGGCTCTCATGCCTTCTGTTAGATCACTTTTTATTTTTTAGAGATATTTGCCACGAGAGCCTGAAGCAACTTTAAGTATCCTTGTAATCTTGTCCTCCACAGCTAACAAATATTCCTGCTTGGACAAGCTGATGCTGGCTTTCTCTAATGTAGAGCGGCTGACAGATAACAACAAATATTTCTGTGAGGAATGTCTGCGCCATGTTGAGGCTGAGCGGTCCTGTCATTACACCACCCTGCCCAATGTGTTAACCTTACACCTCAAGAGATTTGGTTCTAATACAGGGTACTACTTTATCAAATCACTGCTTATTTATTTTTGTGAGACATTTAAAATTAAATGAATTTATTCTAATTTAAAAAAAACAACATTTTTTCTTTTAAAATAGAATAGTATAGAAAATTATTGGATAGTTTAAAAAAAAAATCTTAATTTTCTAAAAGTATATGGTCAACTCCTCAGAAGGGATCATTATTATATTTTTGTCATTATTTTTTAGATATCTTTTATCGTTTTAATTCCTCATGCGTTTAGTATATCATCACAATCATTTACTTTTCTTCTTGACATCCACCTTAGGCTGTTAGGGGGTGTCTCCAAACTTAATGACAGAGTAATCATATCTCAGCACCTACCATGTTTAAAGTACATGTGTAAACCAAACTGTCAGGATCCTTCACACAGGTTAGTGTGCACTAAAGTAGTTATATCAGCTCTGTATCTCATTCTATTTATCTCTGTCACTAAAGAGTAAGAATAAAAAGCATGCTCATGCATGTAGCTCTGCGATGTCACAATGCTAAAAGAAGTTCCCTGTAGTTATAAAAATGGTATTATGGTCTTGTAAAGTTCAAGAGAAGAAAGCTATGAAAGCGTTGTATTAGATTTGCCTTTGATAAAAATAGAAGATATCAAAAGACGTTTGTTCCCTTTTTATTGCATACAAACTCTCTTGTGTTATATTCAAGTTCGTTTGTGTAAAATACAAACGCCCTTATATTACATACAAGTTCCCTGTTTAACATATAAACTCCCATTTGTTACATACTGAGTTATGGGTGACTTGTGCTGGTCAGTTATACTCGCACATCATGTTACTGTCATGATGCATCCAACATAATAGCAAGTGAGCTGAACCAGCTGCTTGATCACATGACATCAAATAATACTTAAAAGCTTCTTCTTCAAATAACAATTGTTATTCTGGGTAGGATTCTTAGTCTGTTGACTGTTAGGTTTCTATGTAACTGATCTCTAACCCAAAACTGTAATCTTTTTTTTTTTCTTAACATAATTTACTTTTTCAAAGTTCCCCTTTGAGTCCTTGCTATCTATAAGGCAGATGATGTCAAGGTCATCTGTTTCTGTGGCCAACAAAGGTGTCATGTGGCTAGCACAATGACCAACTGCCTTTTCCCCAACTAATGTCAGGTACCCATTAGACTTCGGTGAACTCAGGGGCATTCACAGAGATTTGAACCTGAAATCCCTATTAGTTATTATGGATAATTTAGATTCCATACAGTTAATGATTTACACAAACTTCCATTTTAATATTTATTTTTGCAATCGTTTATACACATATGTATAACTAAACCTAGTTTCAAAAACTATGTAGCTTTTGCAGTTCTGAATTAAGCTGTTTCAACTTATGTTGATGGTCACACTATACTAAATTCAAAAAAAAAAAAAAAACTGTAAATTTGTGTTAGTTGTCAATGTTTTTATTTTCTTTAACACCAGGTATTCTTTGTATGCCATTGTCACTCATTCTGGGAACCTTCTTCGAGGTCACTACAGGGCTTATGTCAAGGTTCAGGAGTGTGTGAACCCAGATGTGTTCGCTAACCTTGGAAGTATGGACTATCACAGTCATTCAGACTCTCCTCGTCTTAAAACTCCTTCCATGAAAGTCATGACACCAGATGGAGATTATGTGAAGAAAACTTTGGACAATCAGACAGACAACAACAGGGGCTCCTACAGAAGAGACAATTCCCCTGAAGGCTCCCCCAGCCCCAAGTGTTATTGGCTGGAGTGTGATGATGAGTGCATGAGGGTCATTCGAGAGAAAGAGTTCCTGGAGAAGCTGGAAGGGGTGGAGGGGCGGGCTTTGATGGGCACACCATACATTTTGTTCTATCACAACCTAGACTTAGTGTGAAAGCGTTTTTGTAACTGTCAGTTTTACATCCAACATTGTCTGTAACAGTATGGTCCCTCTAGTAATACTTTGGCTTAACTGTATAAAACCCAACTCCTAACATTAACATCCCTAGATTAAAATCTGGCCTGGAAACTTGAGCTGCATTCCTAGAGTGAGTCCTCCGCCCAGTAATAAATATCTATTCTGGTGAAAGTATTGGCAATAGGTCATTGTGCTGGCCACACAATGTATGTAGTAGCTTCAATTCATTTGAACAGCAAATCACTTTGCAGACCATTTAGACCAAAGAGCAAACAATAACCTCAGTATCAAGTAACTTATTTAAGTGGTTCTGAACATGTTAGGACTTAGGATCATATGTAGAATTTGTGTAGCTCACCATATTGGGAAAGTTTGCCATCTGATCCTTAAACAGAAATAAAAGTGTCACTTCTGCACCATCATGTGCGATGGCTGATCTCATGTTTAAACTGTCAATGTAGTCCCTTACCGTTACACTATCACCTTTTTGACATAAAATGAAAGAATCAAGTTTACTGATTATTTCATTTTGTTCTCAATGTGACATCCAAGTAGCATATGGCTTTAGCATGTCTGGGTAGACAAAGATCTTCCTTATGGCCTTTTGTCTTTCTGACTGCAAGCCCAGATAACAATTCTGCATTCTTTAAATGCAGCTAATTATATATAAAAATGTAATGTTTAAAAGAGACATTTCTGCATCCACATAGAACCAACTGAAATGCAAGCATAGCTACCACATTTTTTTTTTTCGTGGTATTGTTAATTGCTTTCAAGTCCTTCTTCAAATCTTCCATATACAAATAGTAACTAATGTAATATAAAATAGCATTCTTTCATATATCTTTGGAAACCATCTGTGATGATCACTTGGTACTGCAATATGTATTTTGTTTTGAGTTAAAACTACCTGTGTATAAAGAGATCCTAGTTGTAAAAAAATATTTTAAAACTCAGATGATGTGGAAGTGTATGTATTTCCTTGTAGCCTTTACAAATTGTACTCATCATTTGTGATTTTTTTACTTTCATATTCTTGCGATAGGTTGCACTTAAAATGTGTTCAATATTTTATATTAAGTTCTCTACTCTTGTACACAATAAGAGATGAAGTCTTAGTTCCTTGTATGTAATCTTTTATAAAGGGAACTAATCTATTCTGTTATTTCTCATTTCTAGAATGCAGCAAAGAGAGGCTACTTTATTTGATAGCTTATAAGTAATATGACCTTTACAGAGTAAGATGGGTCATAGTTGTAAAATAATACATGCCTAGACGTAATTATCTAAATGCATTGTTTTAAATACCGGTTTTGTTTTGATCGATTAAAGTGTTTCTAGTTTATTTTAATCCTAGTGTGTTGTTCTTATGCATTATTATTCACATAGAGTTATGCTACCTACTGTTACAAAGCAATTCAATCTGTTACAAGGACAAAACATACTGAGAATTTTCAGATCATTTATGTAATACAGCAGTACAAAAAAGGGCATATTTTAAATATATCTTCAATAAATGTATTATTTAATTTGTCCTCATTGAAGTCTATTTTACACAGATCTTAAATTTTAGGAACTATGATGGTTAACATAAAAAATGTTGATTCTTAATATTTGATTTATTTTACAGTTGTCACTACATACACAAAGAAGACAACCATATAAACATGTACAAACATCATACTTTAAATGATACACAAGTCTGTTTCATTTTAAATACTATTTTATTCTAGGTATATAACAGCATATCAAAAAATCAAAGTATATATATATATATATATATATATATATATATATATATATATATATATATATATAGCTAGGGGTTTGGTTTGTGGGCAACAGGGCGTGTCCGCACGCGGACGGGCCATGCCTGCCACACATCTTGGGGCCAAACCTCCTCCGAGACCCTTGCAGTTTAGCCTGAGGCTTCGCAGCCTCAGTTTCCATCTGCCACCACGAGGAGGTACTGCATAGGACTTGCTGTGGAGAGGCTATGTACTGGCAAGAGAGACTTACAAAATTGCTCCCCTTTCACAGATGCTAGCCAGCGGTGGCAACAAGTCAAGCTACCACACTAGACGCTTCACACAGCCTAACCACTAGAAATTGTTGATCACTTTTGTTACCTTGGCTCTATCATATCCAACAACACTACTGGATAAAGACAAACAACAGGATAGCCAAGGCAATGGCCACCATGTCACGGCTGCAGAAAAGAGTCTGGGACAACATATTGCTGACTAGCAGTACTAAAGCCCTAGTCTACCTGACCTGTGTGTTGAGCACCTTGCTGTACGGAAGTGAAACATGGTCAACCTACTCATGGCAGGAAAAAAAGCTGAACGTTTTCCACCTCCGATGCCTAAGGCGGATCTTTAAAATAAGGTGGCAAGATAAGATAACCAATGAGGAAGTGCTACAAAGAGCAGGGTGCCAGAACATCCGCTATGTTATCAGTAGCATACGCCTTGGCTGGCTTGGCCACGTTCGTAGAATGCCAGTAGGTCGACTTCCACAGGACATCCCGTATGGCGATCTAATAGTAGGCAGGAGAGCCGCTGGTCGCCCACTTTTACGTTATACGGATGTATGCAAACGCGACATGAAGCTCTTCAAAATCGACACTGGGAAGAGGTGGCACTGGACAGATCCTCATGGAGAGAGAGCATAAAGGAATGGTCAAAGATTGCAGATGTCATACACAACAGAAACAGAAAGAAGGGTGAAAATGCAACGGCGCCTGGTGATTATATATGCCCAACCTGCGATCGCAGCTGTGTATCAAGGATTGGCCTCTTTAGTCACACAAGAAGTTGCAAAGGGAAAAAATCGTCTCTCGAGACATAAAATGCCACAGATGACAGATATATACATATATATATATATATATATATATATATTCTATTTTAAGAATTTTTGTGTGCATTAATTTGTTCTAAAACAATGTAAAAAAAAAAACACAACTATTTTGATCAGAAGGCCATAATATCATCACAGAATAATTAGGTTTATTTTGACATAATAATGATGTCATATAATAGACAGTTATGTTATACTCAATAGTTCAGAAATTTTAAAGCAGTGTTAAATCTAATACCAGTATAAATAAAGAAGGATTCCATAAGTTAACTGTAGCTGACAATGAGTGGAGGGATGCTGAAGATCTCTATTCTCTTGGTTGCTATACAGACCTAATTAATATCATTATTCAATAATGCAGAGATTCTCACTTTACAGTATTTACAAATTTACAGATTAAATAATAGTCCTGTCAATATATTTGTCCTCCTTAAAAAAAGAAAGATTAATAATGAATAGTGAACCCTGTCTCTAGGGTGCTAATTGCACTGTCTGGATGACAGTTTTGTGCCCAGTTCTAAAGGCCTACATCTTCTATGGACTCTAGCTCTGGCTCTGTCTATATTATTCTCTTTGATAAAAGGATGAAAACAATTAAAAATGATTTTTCCTCAGCTGGCCTTTGATAATTAACTTCTTAAAATTATCACTTTTTAAAATTGTTATCCGATTAGATATTTAAAAAAAAATAATCATAGGACTAACCTTTTTCAAAATCTTGAAAAAAATGTAATAATCATAACAGCATAAATCTTGACAAAAATAATACTCATAACAGCATAAATCTTGACAAAAATATAATCATAAAAGACTAGCAAATGGTTTAAAAAAAAAAAAAAATTTGAAGCGGTAGTATAAATGTAAACAATTTTTAACCTTTGGTAGGGCCTAAATTATAAAAAAATTACTTCAACCAATGGCAGTGGCACAAAGGTTTTGAATCAGTTGTAAACTGTATAGCAGAATTATACAATGGAAAGCAAAGGTTTTGAAGCAGTGGTAACCAGTTCCGATTAGAAAATTTAATCTGAATTATTCAAAAACTAAAACAAACATAAAGCATGATAACAAATATCTTGATCACAGTCCTAGCTTCAATTAGAACAAAACTGTGTTGGACAGTGTGATGGAAAGACGTAGGTTGCCTAGAAAAGACTAACACAGTTCTCATATTATATATATGCTAGGACAAAGTCGTACAAGTGCTTCCATTTCACTAGTACCACTAGAACATGGAAATTGTTTCCTGAATCGGCCAAGAAAAAAAAAAGACTTAGCAGAGCTGAAGTAACGTCATTATTTTCTATTCTGTTGCAACGTCTGTTATATAATCGTATATACTACAGGCGTTACTATAAGAAGAACAAAGATTAAAATATATCATTTTCTTCTATGTATAAAGAGCTGAGGGGCATATTAGTCTACACATTAGCAGCCTAGCAAACAGTTTTTTTTTTAAAAAAAAGATCATTAGGTCTATACGTTTCGATGTGCAACTGCATGATTTTTTTAAATAATTCAGTGTCGGGGGCTATCAGTGAATGCTAAATAGGCACATAGTCATAAATATAGCGATAGTGACATTAAAAAAAACACAATTTATAAGTCACTTATTGGCCTGCATGACTAGATAGACACATAAAATGCATAGGACGTAATTATCTTCTCTTTGAAAGTCACGTCTGTGACGTATGAGATAAGAATTCATATTTTTTGTTAAGGCCTATTTTAAGAAGAACTATGAATTGGAAGTCACTCAAGTTTGTGCTTAAAAGATAAGGATATCAATACATTCAATGTTTCCAACATATCTAATACAATCCAAATAGAATCAATCTAAATATGACTAAATGCATGACACGTAGGACGTAATCATATTTTTTTTTTTGAAGTAACGTCTGTATTATATAACTATAAGATAAGATAAGTGACGTAAGACAACGAATGGTATCATGAACAAAATGTCTGGAACACAAATAAAAAATAAACATAATCTTGCTACAAGAGACGACAAAACATTATCCAACGAGTTCAATGGTTTCTATTCTCGTTTCAACACTAACGATTTTAATGATCTAAGACTTACAGCCCTTGAAGATGTCAAAGTTAACAACTTTTTAGAATTAACAATTACCAAAGTGGAAGTCTGCAACATTGCCGCAAAGATTACGATTACTTAGAAAAATGTACTCATTTAATGTTAGCGAAAAGGCCTTGGCGATGTTTTATCACGCTCACATTTGCAATATTTTAAGTTTTAATATCACTGCCTGGTATCAATTTTATGGTAGTCTGAACATTAAAAATAAAAATAAACCCCATTAGGAAGCTGTTTAAGAAAAACGTTAATGAAAAAGCTAAAAAAAAAATTAAAATAAAAAATCAACCTTTGGGTCAAGATTTTGTGATTTTACCATCTCAAAAGAGATACCAGACACCGATAACAGAAATAAATAAACTCAAAAACTCTTTTGTTCCCCTGGCAATCAAATCATTAAATAGAACTGATATAAACATTTCGCAGGTAAATTATGAGTGAGTCTGGTGTGAATGTACATTTTGGTTTTCTATAGTCATAGTGTTTTGTTTAAAGACAAATTTCCTTATGGATAATAAAGATTATTATTATTATTATTATTATTATTATCTGAACTTTCTTATGAAATACAAACGTTACTTCAAAAATAGTATAATATCCTATGCGTGTTCTTAGGTCAATCTATGACCACAATTCTACGAAGTGATTGGTTTTCCTGGCTGACTCAGGCAACCGGTATATATATATAGTATATAGTACACCTTGTTCGCTGTTTATTTTATAATTGATGCTGGCACATATTGGAGATTTTCATACATGGCTGAAGAACTAGAAATATTTAGCTTTTTGGTGTGTCCGGTGTACGAACTAAAGAAAGTGCTGGTAATTTATGTTTTTTAAAAAGGTTTATCATAAATTGTTTTGCACTATTTTATCATTGCAGCACTCGATTGTATGAGCCCCTCCGTTTGTAGCATACACAGACATTAAACTTGGAGAAAGCATTGTAAATAACATATTGATTTTTACAATGCCTATATTTTCGACTTCACCGGTATTCGGTAACACACGCATGCACATACACACACCCTTTTATTATATAAATACAGATATATACAGACATCAATCAGCGTTGATATAAAAAGCATATACCTTAATCCGAAGATTCCTCTGTTTCTGTGGATGAGCTGTGACGGATGTAATCGTCATTGCCATTAATTAAAACTGTTTTAGCGGTACTTACATTTGCGACATATGCATAAACTCTGTAAACAGAATTGCACAGAATACTTAACTTTTAAACGATATATACACTTAGGCTATATTTGTATACATTTCCTGTTGTGTCCATACAAGCAAATACAATATACAGCAAATACGTTTAAAAAAAAATAAAGCTTATACTTGTGACATTGCATCAATTATTATGAATCAATCATGCAAATAATTTTAATAGATTTAGACTAACAATAGATTTGTGAGTTTGGAAATATTTTCATTAATTGCTACTTTCATAGCTTAAGTTATAGCACACTCAGTGCACTATGCTTCAGTCACTGTTGAGGACCAGTTGAGGGTGAGGTACAGTGGCGTAGCTAAGGATTTGGTGACCAAGGGGGCTTGACCTCTTTAGGGGCCCTGCATTTTAGGTAGATTTCTATGCTGCCTTTTCAAAATGCGATACAAAAAAAAAAAAAGTTACACCACTCCAAATTTGAATTCGAAGTTTCGAGCCTCCATGATGGAAGGGCAACATGTTATCCACTGAGCTATTCGAGTACTTCCAAAAGTAGAAGGCTTTATACACCACTGTTAGTTTAAAATTTTATCAAAAGACCTAATTTTCCACACAAGGTTTATATTCCCTAAGTTAAGTATATATTCTATATAACACAATAACACAATTTACAAAAAAAATACAATTAATTGATTAACTAATTGTTTACTTTTTTAATTGATTATTGTTTTGTAATCGACTATGAATATAATTGTGCAAAGTTTCAACTTGATCCAAGAATGGGAAAGGGGAGAAAGAACAGTTAATAATAAAAAAATAACCGTCTCAATTACTCTCAATATTTAACTTTATAACTAAAACTGAAAAGTGTGTCTTTTCATAAGGTTGGGTAGGGCCGGATTGCTGGGCCCTATGCGAAACCTATTGCGCGGGCCCAGTCTGGGTAAGGATAATGATAATAAGTGAAAATTATGTGGTTTTTTTTTAGTAACAAATACATTCTTCTTTGCATTTATTCATACTTTACTGTGTACAAAATCACTCTCAAATTAACATTAAGACCCATCTACAAAAGTAGTTTTCCAATAAAATTATGAGATGTGTGATTATACATTGTATTAGCGGCCCCCCAAAAAGGGAAAAGACGCTATTAGTTTTGTGTGGAATGTCTGTCCGTTTGTTCGTCCGTCCCATTTAGAACTCGTAAACTAGAAAAGATAGTGAAAATCCAATATCATAATATTTTAGACCATTCAAAGTTCTGATGCAACGGCTACTTTTTTCTTTTCTGAAAGCGAAAAATCTAATTTTTATAATCAATTATGCAAACAGTTTTTTTTCATAAAAATACACCATTTCTACAACTATTCACTATTAATAGTAACAAACGTGGGAGTCTCTTTAGAAGGGGAGAAAACCGTTTATCATATTTTTAACACGTTTATGCAAACGGATTTTTTTTTTTTTTTACGGATAGTTTTTTTTTTCTTTACGAATAAGAGATTGACCCATTAGATCAATGAGATATTCATTATAAGACATCAGTTAGGCCAGGTTCACATCTAACTTCACATTCCTTTTCACCTATTCTCTGGTCTGCTGGACCGCTGGGGCACCACACAATATCTGTCAACCTTCTTTCTCCATTCTTCTCTGTCATTTGTCTTTGATATAATTTCATTCTGATATTCGTTCTGAAAATATTGAAACCTGCCTTTTTACCTGCCTGGGTGGATCATTTTGGGGGCCGATTTTGAATTTGTGTTTCCACACAAACTGTCTTTGTAACCTTGTTTTAAATTATATTTATATTGATTTTACTTACATAATTTTCTTTCGTTTTGTCTTTTTGCACTTCTTTTGCTTGTATCTGAGAATGAAAAGTTCAATTTAAATGTCACCTCTGTGTCATAAATAGGATTGTCTGAAGTAAATTGTAAATTGATATATTTTAAACTTTTGTTCATAAAAAAAATACTTTATTAAAAAAAGAAAGCTTAAATAAAGCGTAGTAATATCAATGGACCTCATTCACCAATCGTAAACAAACATTTTGCCACGTGGTTCTCTATCTCTTCTATACAAATTACGCAATCAATAAAGGCTGTCACGTGATAAGTAATTTTCATTGTTTTATCAATACTGTCACGTGGCTAAATGTTGTTTGTTTACGATTGGCGAATGAGGTCCATTACTTTGGATCAGTCATGCAATTGAATTAGTTATAGATCTAGACCAAAAATTATAATTCTGTGCATTTAGCAATATTTTTACCAATTGCTTTTTTAGCGTAATTTCATAATTTTAGCTGTCTTTTAGCTGCTATCATTTGTCTGGACCAGTTGAGAAAGGGTTGGGGGTGGAAGAAGGGGGTATCTGAAAAATGTTGATGTGATCGTTTTTTGAATGCATTAAAAAAAAAAAGTTGAACGACCTTAATTCGAAATGAGGGTTCATGCTTCTTCAAGCCTCCTGAAATCGACACACTAACCACTATGCCAGGGAAGTGCTCGTGGAAATAAAAGGTTTTATAGTTATCTATTGTTAATTTCAAATTTAAAGCTTTTTCTCGACAGAGTATAAAGGATACTAATTCAACTTATAACACCACATTAGTCAAGTACAATTACTTTTCCATGTTCGATTGTTAATTCACTAAAAGCTTACTTTTTTTTGAATTGATTCTTGTTTTGTGAGGTAAAAGAAATAATTGTGCAAAAGTTCAGCTTGATCCAAAATTGGGTCTGGGAAATAACTTGTACACATTTTTTACCTGACAGACCGCAGACTGACAGACAGATAAAGTGAATTGATATATCTATAATATAAAGCAGAAAGTAAGGCGTGTATGTTACACATAGAAATAAAAACCGTTTCACAAATCTTGATTAAACTTAGCATAAAGGTTTCTTTGGTACTAACTGGAACTGTGACGTA
This sequence comes from Biomphalaria sudanica, assembly GCA_036873155.1. NCBI lineage: Eukaryota > Metazoa > Mollusca > Gastropoda > Planorbidae > Biomphalaria > Biomphalaria sudanica. The sequence goes on along the minus strand of JAZGLO010006651.1, from coordinate 67,719 downwards.
TGTATAGTAGCTCTAAAACAAACTTAAGACCCTAAAAAAAGTTACCCAACTCTATGAAAGTATTACTGTTTCATGGATCTAGGCCATGTTTACCATGTTTACATTAGCAAAGATCGAAAGGATCTAGATCTAGATCCTATTTTAAGAACTACACTTTGCACAGATAGTTTTTTACTTTGACACATGACGTGACATGAAAATACCAAATGTGTGTGTGTGGCATTTTACGTCTCGAGAGACGATCTTTTCCCTTTGCAACTTCTTGTGTGACTAAAGAGGCCAATCCTTGATACACAGCTGCGATCGCAGGTTGGGCATATATAATCACCAGGCGCCGTTGCATTTTCACCCTTCTTTCTGCTTCTGTTGTGTATGGCATCTGTAATCTTTGACCCTTCCTTTATGCTCTCTCTCCATGAGGATCTGTCCAGTGCCACCTCTTCCCAGTTGCCAGTGTCGATTTTGAAGAGCTTCATGTCGCGTTTGCATACATCCGTATAACGTAAAAGTGGGCGACCTGCGGCTCTCCTGCCTTCTATTAGATCGCCTGTGGAAGTCGACCTACTGGCATTCTACGAACGTGGCCAAGCCAGCCAAGGCGTCTGCTGCTGATAACAGAGCGGATGTCCTGTCACCCTGCTCTTTGTAGCACTTCCTCATTGGTTATCTTATCTTGCCACCTTATTTTAAAGATCCGCCTTAGCCATCGGAGGTGGAAAACATTCAGCTTTTTTTCCTGCCATGAGTAGGTTGACCATGTTTCACTTGCGTAAAGCAAGGTGCTCAACACACAGGTCCGGTAGACTAGGGCTTTAGTACTGTTAGCCAAGGTAACAAAAGTGATCAACAATTTCTAGTGGTTGGCCATTAATGCTTACTTGAGGTGCAGTGTTTGTGTTTTGAACAAGTATCTTAGTCTTGCTTTGACTGATGTTTAAGCCGAACTTCTGGCAAGCAGCAGATAATTTGTCAACCAGGCACTGTAGCTGAATATCAGAATCAGCCACAATAGCTGCATCATCAGCATACAGGAGTTCCCTGACGAGTAGCTTCCTAACCTTGGTTTTTGCCCGCAGCCTTGATACATTAAATAGTTTTCCAGAGGATCTTGTATGGAGAAACACACCTTCGTTTATGTCGTTGTACGCATAATGCAGTAGACAGGAGAAGAATATGCCAAACAGAGTAGGTGCGAGCACACATCCCTGCTTGACACCACTGCAAACCTCAAAAGGTGCTGATTGGGCTCCATTGAATTTGACAGTGCATTTAGTTTCCTCGTGTAAACACTCAATGAACTGCAGTAGTTTGGGAGGGCAACCTATTTTCCTCAGGAGTTTGAAAAGGCCACTTCTGCTGACCATGTCAAAAGCTTTAGTCAGATCAACAAAATCGATGTAAAGGGGTCTGTCTCTCTCTCTGAATTTCTCCTGCAGTAGTCGTAGAGAAGATATCATGTCTACAGTGGATCTACCACTCCTGAATCCACACTGAGACTCTGGGTAGACTCTAGAAGCTATCACTTGCAGCCTGGATAGTGCCACTCTAGCAAAGATCTTGCCCACTATACTGAGGAGAGAGATACCCCTGTAATTGTTGCAGTCACTCCGATCCCCTTTGTTCTTGTATATTGTGACTATAGTTGCGTCACGCATGTTTTGTGGGACATGACCTGTTTCCCAACAGCGGCAGAGGAGAATATAGAGTTCAGGGAGCAGGAGTGATTCGTTGACTTTCACTACTTCCACTGGGATACCATCACTCCCAGGAGATTTTCTATTTTTTATGCAGTTAATTGCTTTTTTAAGGTCACTGAGGCTCGGAAGATCATCTAGGCATTCCAGTACTGGAAGATCTGGTAGGGAAGCCAGGGCGACATCGTCTACTGTGTTCTGTGTGGCATAGACTTCGAGGTAGTGTTCTGTCCAACGTTCTAGCTGCTTGGTTTGATCTGTAATTTTTTCTCCTGATTTGGATAGAAGGGGGGCAGGCTTAGACACTGTTGGACCCAGGGCCGCTTTAATGCCATCAAATAGAGCTTTGCTATTTCCTGAGTGGAGACTGTCTTGGATTCTGTTGCAGGTATCCCTCCAAAAGTTGTTAGCACATTTTCTAGCCATTTGTTTCGCCTCTTTATTAGCACTTTTGAAGGCCTCCAAAGATCTTGGACTTGGCTTTGTCTTGAGAGCGAGGTGTGCAGATCGCTTTTTCTCGATGCAAGGTTCCATTTGTGCTAGATTCGCCTCAAACCAGTCTACATTTTTGTGTTTTTGAGGCCCAAAGGCGGTGATTGCCGAACTGTAGATTACATCTCATTATTTTTCCCATCTGATAGAGATGTCTTCTTCATCACTTAACGTGGGAAAATGAAAATACATGAAAATACCAAATATAACATATTGATTTCATTATTTAATAAAATTAACCTTCAAATTTGTGTTTCAAAAGCATTTCTATATATTATATCTGCGAATTTAGACGTTCTGACGTAGTTTATAATCCCATTCATTTAACAAATCGGGTAAACCCGTTTTAATTCTACTTTATATCCCATTCATCTCGCGCTACTTTCATTTTAATAGCTAAATCTATCTCTTAAAGACGCTTTTTCACAAATCGGGTAAACCCGTGTCCATAGTATTTTATATTTGATATGGATGTAAACTTATTTTTGCAAAACTTCTTTTAATTCGTGGCGAAAGAGAAAAACTTGAAAGGAACATTAGCTAAGTTTGACAGATATAAATCCAATCCACTAGATTAGTAATACACAAACTAAGGCCCACAGGCCGCGGGTAATGTCCGGCTAGTATATATATATATATATATAAGCTTTGTTAAAAGCTACTTGAACGTACATAAAAGGTTGAAATGTTTTGTTGTAGTTTTCAGAAAACGAAATAATAGAAACAATGTTAACCCTCTGATCTGTGAGCTTCGCCTTTGAAGTTCTTTCTCTTTATCTCCTTTTTTTCCCCCTTTCTATATATTTTTCTCTCTTTTTACATCTCTCTCTTTTTTTCGCTTTCCTCTCTCTCTCTTTCTTTCTTTTTTATTTCTCTCTTTATCTCACCTTTCAACTCTCTTTTCTCTCTTCCGCTCTCCATCTCTTTCTCTCTCTTCTTACTTTATCTGTCTCTCTCTCTCTCTTTATCTCATTTTTTTCCCCTTTCTATATATTTTTCTCTCTTTTTACATCTCTCTCTTTTTTTCGCTTTCCTCTCTCTCTCTTTCTTTCTTTTTTATTTCTCTCTTTATCTCACCTTTCAACTCTCTTTTCTCTCTTCCGCTCTCCATCTCTTTCTCTCTCTTCTTACTTTATCTGTCTCTCTCTCTCTCTCTCTTTATTTTATATATATATATATTTTTCTTTCCTTCTTTTTTTCTCTCTCTATCTCTTTTGGTAGTTACTTTAAGATGAAATAGTTAGAAAATCAAGTAGAAATCTCAAATCAAAGGTCCGAGTTTGTCTTAGAATGTAAGTCAATGCAGAAAAAGGTAAAATATTTATTTTGAGTTACTGCTTAATACTATGAAATATATCTTATAATGTAGCCTCCAAAGGCTATACTGATCACTGTTATATCTTTAGTCGATCCTTTAAAAAGAAGTTCAAGACAAACCTTATTATTATTATTATACAATGCTTTTTTGTACAAAAAAATACGTGCCGGTATATATTATATATATATTAAGAGCCTTGTGATATAGTTATAACGGCAAAAACCTTCTATTATGCCATCGCTAATTATTTCGTGTTAATTGATTAATACTTAATTAATAACTTGACTAGTTTTCTTAATATATTTGATCTAAATGTTATTTCATGCTCATGGAAAGCTACCAAGAAATGAAATGATCCGATTCTCATCTTCGAATCACGTAATGAGATTGTCACGTGTCAGCAAAAAAAATTAGATCGAATATCAAACCAGGATCTCAAAAAGATGCCAGAAGTACAGAGAAATATCACAATAATTAATGATAAATGACTAACATTTGGGATTCTCTATGCGAGAGGTAGGCTTAATGGGACCGACGATTTTGACTGTAGTAAACATTGTGACCGGGTGCTGTGTATTCGGTCAATTAAAGTACATAATAGTTGCTTGAGATTAATCATACAATCTCCTTTCATGCAACGTCTGTAATCTATAAGACAAGATAATCAAATAAACACACGATGACCATTGCATGTACGTTATAATGAAAGAATTTAACAAAAGCATCTTATTTCGAATCGTCTATTCTATTACATAGCACTGACATCCTTACAAAACATCAGTTTATATTAGAGCATGGTCTAAAGTACTCTACAAGGGTCGATCTCTTTTGGGTAAGGTAGCGAGAAGAGCAGTCAGAATCTAGAGCTCTACCTTTTCTCAGTGGGTTCCGTCTGGTCCAGCGTGCTGGTAGATGGACTGCTGTAAGGTCTCTGCTCATTAGAAACGTCAATACGTGTATCAAGGATAGCATTTTGTGAAGGGTCATCCACGGGGGGCTCATCTTGAATCCAAAGCGGCTTAGTTCTTCTTGGGAATGTTTTGGCTGTAAATACAGGAAAACGTTAGTATGTATCGACTAAATCTTTGTCCATCGCTATCTGTTGAAGAAAGGTTAGCATGGAGGTATTACAAAAATTGTGGGCACATACAGATTTTCCTGATAGAACATACTTGGAAAAATATATTATATCTAAAATTAGGCTTACAACTAAATGATTTACAAAATGGAGCCAAAGCCTTATAATAAAGCACTGTGTTACAGCAATAAACGATTAAAATAAAAAAAAAATGTACCAGACAGACTCTGGGTGGATAGAAGATTTGTAAGAACGCTGTCAAGCTTTCACACAAACTGTACCAGACAGACTCTGGGTGGATAGAAGATTTGTAAGAACGCTGTCAAGCTTTCACACAAACTGTACCAGACAGACTCTGGGTGGATAGAAGATTGGTAAGAACGCTGTCAAGCTTTCACACAAACTGTACCAGACAGACTCTGGGTGGATAGAAGATTGGTAAGAACGCTGTCAAGCTTTCACACAAACTGTACCAGACAGACTCTGGGTGGATAGAAGATTTGTAAGAACGCTGTCAAGCTTTCACACAAACTGTACCAGACAGACTCTGGGTGGATAGAAGATTTGTAAGAACGCTGTCAAGCTTTCACACAAACTGTACCAGACAGACTCTGGGTGGATAGAAGATTTGTAAGAACGCTGTCAAGCTTTCACACAAACTGTACCAGACAGACTCTGGGTGGATAGAAGATTTGTAAGAACGCTGTCAAGCTTTCACACAAACTGTACCAGACAGACTCTGGGTGGATAGAAGATTGGTAAGAACGCTGTCAAGCTTTCACACAAACTGTACCAGACAGACTCTGGGTGGATAGAAGATTTGTAAGAACGCTGTCAAGCTTTCACACAAACTGTACCAGACAGACTCTGGGTGGATAGAAGATTTGTAAGAACGCTGTCAAGCTTTCACACAAACTGTACCAGACAGACTATGGGTGGATAGAAGATTTGTAAGAACGCTGTCAAGCTTTCACACAAACTGTACCAGACAGACTATGGGTGGATAGAAGATTTGTAAGAACGCTGTCAAGCTTTCACACAAACTGTACCAGACAGACTATGGGTGGATAGAAGATTTGTAAGAACGCTGTCAAGCTTTCACACAAACTGTACCAGACAGACTCTGGGTGGATAGAAGATTTGTAAGAACGCTGTCAAGCTTTCACACAAACTGTACCAGACAGACTCTGGGTGGATAGAAGATTGGTAAGAACGCTGTCAAGCTTTCACACAAACTGTACCAGACAGACTCTGGGTGGATAGAAGATTTGTAAGAACGCTGTCAAGCTTTCACACAAACTGTACCAGACAGACTCTGGGTGGATAGAAGATTGGTAAGAACGCTGTCAAGCTTTCACACAAACTGTACCAGACAGACTCTGGGTGGATAGAAGATTTGTAAGAACGCTGTCAAGCTTTCACACAAACTGTACCAGACAGACTCTGGGTGGATAGAAGATTTGTAAGAACGCTGTCAAGCTTTCACACAAACTGTACCAGACAGACTCTGGGTGGATAGAAGATTTGTAAGAACGCTGTCAAGCTTTCACACAAACTGTACCAGACAGACTCTGGGTGGATAGAAGATTTGTAAGAACGCTGTCAAGCTTTCACACAAACTGTACCAGACAGACTCTGGGTGGATAGAAGATTTGTAAGAACGCTGTCAAGCTTTCACACAAACTGTACCAGACAGACTCTGGGTGGATAGAAGATTTGTAAGAACGCTGTCAAGCTTTCACACAAACTGTACCAGACAGACTCTGGGTGGATAGAAGATTTGTAAGAACGCTGTCAAGCTTTCACACAAACTGTACCAGACAGACTCTGGGTGGATAGAAGATTTGTAAGAACGCTGTCAAGCTTTCACACAAACTGTACCAGACAGACTCTGGGTGGATAGAAGATTTGTAAGAACGCTGTCAAGCTTTCACACAAACTGTACCAGACAGACTCTGGGTGGATAGAAGATTTGTAAGAACGCTGTCAAGCTTTCACACAAACTGTACCAGACAGACTCTGGGTGGATAGAAGATTTGTAAGAACGCTGTCAAGCTTTCACACAAACTGTACCAGACAGACTCTGGGTGGATAGAAGATTTGTAAGAACGCTGTCAAGCTTTCACACAAACTGTACCAGACAGACTCTGGGTGGATAGAAGATTTGTAAGAACGCTGTCAAGCTTTCACACAAACTGTACCAGACAGACTCTGGGTGGATAGAAGATTTGTAAGAACGCTGTCAAGCTTTCACACAAACTGTACCAGACAGACTCTGGGTGGATAGAAGATTTGTAAGAACGCTGTCAAGCTTTCACACAAACTGTACCAGACAGACTCTGGGTGGATAGAAGATTTGTAAGAACGCTGTCAAGCTTTCACACAAACTGTACCAGACAGACTCTGGGTGGATAGAAGATTTGTAAGAACGCTGTCAAGCTTTCACACAAACTGTACCAGACAGACTCTGGGTGGATAGAAGATTTGTAAGAACGCTGTCAAGCTTTCACACAAACTGTACCAGACAGACTCTGGGTGGATAGAAGATTTGTAAGAACGCTGTCAAGCTTTCACACAAACTGTACCAGACAGACTCTGGGTGGATAGAAGATTTGTAAGAACGCTGTCAAGCTTTCACACAAACTGTACCAGACAGACTCTGGGTGGATAGAAGATTTGTAAGAACGCTGTCAAGCTTTCACACAAACTGTACCAGACAGACTCTGGGTGGATAGAAGATTTGTAAGAACGCTGTCAAGCTTTCACACAAACTGTACCAGACAGACTCTGGGTGGATAGAAGATTTGTAAGAACGCTGTCAAGCTTTCACACAAACTGTACCAGACAGACTCTGGGTGGATAGAAGATTTGTAAGAACGCTGTCAAGCTTTCACACAAACTGTACCAGACAGACTCTGGGTGGATAGAAGATTTGTAAGAACGCTGTCAAGCTTTCACACAAACTGTACCAGACAGACTCTGGGTGGATAGAAGATTGGTAAGAACGCTGTCAAGCTTTCACACAAACTGTACCAGACAGACTCTGGGTGGATAGAAGATTGGTAAGAACGCTGTCAAGCTTTCACACAAACTGTACCAGACAGACTCTGGGTGGATAGAAGATTTGTAAGAACGCTGTCAAGCTTTCACACAAACTGTACCAGACAGACTCTGGGTGGATAGAAGATTTGTAAGAACGCTGTCAAGCTTTCACACAAACTGTACCAGACAGACTCTGGGTGGATAGAAGATTTGTAAGAACGCTGTCAAGCTTTCACACAAACTGTACCAGACAGACTCTGGGTGGATAGAAGATTGGTAAGAACGCTGTCAAGCTTTCACACAAACTGTACCAGACAGACTCTGGGTGGATAGAAGATTTGTAAGAACGCTGTCAAGCTTTCACACAAACTGTACCAGACAGACTCTGGGTGGATAGAAGATTTGTAAGAACGCTGTCAAGCTTTCACACAAACTGTACCAGACAGACTCTGGGTGGATAGAAGATTTGTAAGAACGCTGTCAAGCTTTGCCCGAGTGTCGCTTTAGAGAATCACGGGATGACTTTGATGAAGAAGAACAGAAACAAATGGAGAATCTTGTTCTGTTTCTAATGTCTCGTGTTTGTAATGTCTCGTGTTTGTAATGTTTCGTGTTTGTAATGTCTCATGTTTGTAATGTCTCATGTTTGTAATGTCTCATGTTTGTAATGTCTCATGTTTGTAATTTCTCGTGTTTCTAATGTCTCATGTTTGTAATGTCTCGTGTTTGTAATGTTTCGTGTTTGTAATGTCTCATGTTTTTAATGTCTCATGTTTTTAATGTCTCGTGTTTGTAATGTTTCGTGTTTGTAATGTCTCATGTTTGTAATTTCTCGTGTTTCTAATGTCTCGTGTTTGTAATGTCTCGTGTTTGTAATGTTTCGTGTTTGTAATGTCTCATGTTTTTAATGTCTCGTGTTTGTAATGTTTCGTGTTTGTAATGTCTCATGTTTGTAATGTCTCATGTTTGTAATCTCTCGTGTTTGTAATGTTTCGTGTTTGTAATGTCTCATGTTTGTAATGTCTCGTGTTTGTAATGTTTCGTGTTTGTAATGTCTCATGTTTCTAATGTCTCGTGTTTGTAATGTCTCGTGTTTGTAATGTCTTGTGTTTGTAATGTCTTGTGTTTGTAATGTCTCATGTTTGTAATGTCTCATGTTAGTAATTTCTCGTGTTTCTAATGTCTCATGTTTGTAATGTCTCGTGTTTGTAATGTTTCGTGTTTGTAATGTCTCATGTTTTTAATGTCTCATGTTTTTAATGTCTCGTGTTTGTAATGTTTCGTGTTTGTAATGTCTCATGTTTGTAATGTCTCATGTTTGTAATTTCTCGTGTTTCTAATGTCTCGTGTTTGTAATGTCTCGTGTTTGTAATGTTTCGTGTTTGTAATGTCTCATGTTTTTAATGTCTCGTGTTTGTAATGTTTCGTGTTTGTAATGTCTCATGTTTGTAATGTCTCATGTTTGTAATCTCTCGTGTTTGTAATGTTTCGTGTTTGTAATGTCTCATGTTTGTAATGTCTCGTGTTTGTAATGTTTCGTGTTTGTAATGTCTCATGTTTCTAATGACTCGTGTTTGTAATGTCTTGTGTTTGTAATGTCTTGTGTTTGTAATGTCTCGTGTTTGTAATGTCTCATGTTTGTAATGTCTCATGTTAGTAATTTCTCGTGTTTCTAATGTCTCGTGTTTGTAATGTCTTGTGTTTGTAATGTCTTGTGTTTGTAATGTCTCATGTTTGTAATGTCTCGTGTTTGTAATGTCTCATGTTTGTAATGTCTCATGTTTCTAATGTCTTGTGTTTGTAATTTTTCGTGTTTGTAATGTCTCATGTTTGTAATGTCTCATGTTAGTAATTTCTCGTGTTTCTAATGTCTCGTGTTTGTAATTTCTTGTGTTTGTAATGTCTTTTGTATGTAATGTCTCATGTTTGTAATGTCTCGTGTTTGTAATGTCTCATGTTTGTAATGTCTCATGTTTGTAATTTCTCGTGTTGGTATGTTTTTCATGCTTGTAGTCTATTTAACACTAGAAGAAAAAAATCATTTTCATAATTATTCTCAGCCCACATATAAATTTTGCTACCACCAAGTTGCTTGTTTTTAAAAGTGTTGTATGTTGTTGAAGAAGTGAATGTCTTGCAGTAATATTTATGTTGGAAGACTGTGACAAGTCAAAAGCTTGCTGTCAGAGTCACTCATTTTATCACAGCATACACTATCATTAATTATTATTATTTATTATTTATTTATTTTATTTTAATTTTTTCCCCGTCCTATCCCCACTTTCTTCACCCGCCCCACCTTCACCTCTTCGAGCTAGACTTGGTCCGCCACCTTGGCGTCCTTTCATTTATCTTTCCTTGACCGGGGTAAAGATACACACAGTCTCTTTGATCTCACCGCAGGATGTTTGACAGCCGCAGTGGACACCACCTTGGGTGGAATGCGAGTCAATCTTTCTCCCCCCCCCTCTCCCACGTCTCTCTTTGATCTATGAGATCACTCGGACCAACACGCCTCGTGACGCTTGTCGGACTTCACCCACGTGTAAGATAAATCTTAAGCCTAGGACATTTCCTGTTTCCGCCCACATTTTCCAGGCCTATATATAAGGTAAATTAAATCAAGCCAGACCCTCTCATTTTCTCATTCGAGCTGAGCTATCGAGTCTGGACTGCTTCATTTATTCTTTCTCTGAGAGGAATACCTGGTGCCTCCCTCAGGTGTCTTCCTATTTGCTGTTCAGTGTATACTCGACACTACTCAACTATTTATCGGATCACTCGCCTGCCTATTTACCTGCCTATTTATTTGGCATTGTCTGCCTAGTCAACTGCCTATTGCCTATGTGCTTAGTAAGAATAGCACTGTACTTGCCTACTGAGATCTACCCAACTATTTGTTTGGATTACCTGCCTATTTACTTGCCTATTCATTTGGCATTATCTGCCTATTTATCGGATCACTTGCCCACTTGCTATTGAGTATCATCTACTGCCTACGTGGATCTACTCAACTCTACGTTGCGCTATCGGATCTACTTGCCCGCCTATTCGACAGCCCACCTGTCAACTTATTAGGTGCGACGTCCCTATAGACCCAGATCTGTGCGAGACGCCATAGCTACGCCAAACCCTTTGCAACTCACTGGTTTTATCCTGTTAAGTACGCTGCCCACGCAGATCAGCTCTGCCCGCAGCACCCTTGTGCCCACGGTAGCCGGCCACCCGTCCTACTGTGCCCACTACAGATATCAGAACTTTGGATTGAGACTCCATAAGAACTGAACCGCCGGCGTCCCTCTACCCGTTAGAGCGCCACCTCCAGCTGCAGAACCTCAAGCCAGGACACAGCCAGCTGCGACCCAAACAGGACAACCAGCTAAGTTCAGAAGACAAAGTGACATACTCTCCTAAGTGCAAGAGTGATGATTAGATATAGTACTGATTAGAGATAGATGCAAACCCTCCCCCTTTTTATTCTTCTATGTAAATATTTATGTAAATAAATATTCTTCATTTTTAACTTTGTATCTCTCTTTCATTGCTTGTCTCGTTGCGTGCCTGCTCCCGATTTATATGCTGACGGGTTGGTGTGTGATAGCTTTCAAAAATAATCATCCCCTAGACATTAAACGCGCCAAACACACGTCACTTTCCCCAACCTGTCACAAAGACGTTTTAATGTCTTTTAATAGGTTACACAGGGGGCGCTGTGGCTTAGTGGTTAAGCGCTTGGCTTCCAAACCTGGGTTCCTGGGTTCGAATCTCGGTGAAGACTGTGATTTTGAAGTTCGGGAATTTTAGAATCACAGAGTCCACCCAACTCGAATGAGCACCTGATATTAGTTGAGAAAAAGGAAAGGCGGTTGGTCGGTGTGTTGGCCACATGACGTTAACCGTTAGCCGAAGAAACAGATGACCTGAACTTTAACATCATCTGCTCCATACATCGCAGGGTCTGAAAGGGAAAATTTTACTTTAGTAGTTTACATAAGATGCATATGAAAAGTAGTCTTTACTTTTCTGAGTCCAAACATATGTGCACAGACCTTGAAGAGAAACTAATTTTCTAAGGATTACTAGCTGCTCCGGAACAGAGTATGTCATTAGGTATATAATGCCTGACTTATTACGCAAGATAGAGGCGATGAGGCTTACATCGATTAGTTGTATTTGTGCTTGATTTTAATCGTTTTAGCATCTGATATTTTATTCAATTTGAAAAAGTTAGTTTTAGAATTTGATTTTATTTGGTGTGCATTCCAGCATTTCAGTTAGTTTTAGCTAAGACTCATGACATTTGCTAAAGGCTGGAGATACAATGTCGGTACAGACCAATCTTGTAATTTGAATTTTTAAAGACGAAAACCAAGTAACCAAATCGTATACTTCGGTAAATAAGCTGAAGCACAATTAACGATAAACATTCTACTAAAGTATGTAGCTACTTGGAGAGAAATAGTATAGAGAAGTAAATCAAAGTCAGCTATTTGGAGAGAAATAGTATAGAGAAGTAAAACAAAGTCAGCTATTTGTAGAGAAATAGTATAGAGAAGTAAATCAAAGTCAGCTATTTGGAGAGAAATAGTATAGAGAAGTAAATCAAAGACAGCTATTTGGAGAGAAATAGTATAGAGAAGTAAAACAAAGTCAGCTATTTGGAGAGAAATAGTATAGAGAAGTAAATCAAAGTCAGCTATTTGTAGAGAAATAGTATAGAGAAGTAAATCAAAGTCAGCTATTTGGAGAGAAATAGTATAGAGAAGTAAATCAAAGACAGCTATTTGGAGAGAAATAGTATAGAGAAGTAAAACAAAGTCAGCTATTTGGAGAGAAATAGTATAGAGAAGTAAATCAAAGTCAGCTATTTGGAGAGAAATAGTATAGAGAAGTAAATCAAAGTCAGCTATTTGGAGAGAAATAGTATAGAGAAGTAAATCAAAGACAGCTATTTGGAGAGAAATAGTATAGAGAAGTAAAACAAAGTCAGCTATTTGGAGAGAAATAGTATAGAGAAGTAAATCAAAGTCAGCTATTTGGAGAGAAATAGTATAGAGAAGTAAATCAAAGTCAGCTATTTGGAGAGAAATAGTATAGAGAAGTAAATCAAAGTCAGCTATTTGGAGAGAAATAGTATAGAGAAGTAAATCAAAGTCAGCTATTTGGAGAGAAATAGTATGGAGAAGTAAATCAAAGTCAGCTACTTGAAGAGAAATGATTGAGAACAATTTTATCAGAGTCTTATGGGATTTCTTTTTACTCACATCTAGAACAGTTTCCTTTGAGACATTTTTTGCTTTCATCGCAACTCGGGTTCGTGTTTGTCTCTTCATTGGTTAATGCCTGGGAGCTGATCTCATTCTCTTGATGTAACGAAGCATTGGGGTCACAAGCACGACGTGGTGAAGAGGAGTCTGTTCTAGTGCTTTGAGTGGAGAATTCGCTGAAAGTCGACATGTCAGTGCTGCTTTGCTCAGGAGATGTACACAAATCAGGTGTTTTACACCATGTAGCTGTCGCATATAACCCATTAGATAGTGTCTCACAGAAATCCATTGAAGGTGTCTCACAGAAACCACTAGAGGATGTTTCACTGGAAACTGAATCACGTTCGAAGATGGAAGATGTATTAATTGTACTTTCTGCATTTGTGTCAGGAACGCAGTTTTTATCTGCATGACATTCAGTAAAATAAACAGTCGATTTATCTAAAGTGTTGCAGATCGGTGTCTGCTTGTAATGACTGGTTAAAGCACTCTGACTGTTATGAGTTGAGGTTTCCAAACTGTTACAGTTACTGTCCTTATATTGTGAACATGTTGTTAGTAAATCACAGCTATCGCTTATATTTCCCTCACATTTATTGCTTGAGATGTTAGGGACATGAGATGAAGTGGTTAATGTATCACAGTTATTGCTTGAGTCGTCAGGGATGTTAGTAGATAGGACATTACACGAATCACTGTTGATAATGTCCTTAGCACCACTAGCAGGAATAACGTCAATAATTTTAATGACATTGTCTTTGATAACTTTGAAGTCGCCCCTTTTGGTGATGTCGTGAGTGGGTTCCCTTCTCAACGTCTTCTCTTTTAGCACTCCATCTTTACTGTCACTCACGACATCTACTTCTGCTGGTCCACCAATCAATGCTCCCGTAACATCAGCTCTAGTGCTAACCTTACAACTGGAAGTAGATAGTTTCTCTAAGTTTTGCTCAATAGCCGTGAAGCCGCTTTCTCGTGCGTAGGTTTCGGATGTTTTTCCATCGTTGTTTGCAGCGCCAAAATCAGCACCTTGCTCCATCAAAAATTCGACAATATTTTTATGGCCTTGACATTCTGCCTTCATCAAAGCATTTTCTCCGTCTATATTCACGCAGTCAAGTTTGCATCTGAATCGAATGAGAGACTGGACTATTCCCATGTGACCAGAAAAACATGTCAACATTAAGGCGTTTTCAAATTTCTGGTTTTGTAATTCAACATTACATTTCCCAGCTTCAATCAGAATATTAACAATGTCCTCTTTACCAGACTGACAGGCTTCCATAAGGGCACTCAAGTCGCTGATACTGTTGAGATAATCCACATCAGCTTTACCCTTAAGCAAACTACTAATTATTTCAGTAAATCCCAATTTTGTGGCCAAAATCAGAGGACTGTCGCCAGTGTCACGATGGCAAACGTTAGGACTAGCGCCCACATCCAGCAGCCGTTGAACGCTGTTCCTATTTCCGGAAGTCACTGCCTCTAGAAGTGCTGTCTGGCCTTTGGCGTTGACGAGGTTGACGTCTGCTCTCTCGGCGAGTAACTCCAAAATTTTAATGTTTGTAAATGATGCAGCTTCGACTAAGGCGTTAGTGACTGTTCCATAGTCTTTGGTACTTAGAACCTTTTGAACAGTTTTTAAGCAACCTCCTCTGACAGCTCTGATTAAGGGTTCGTCGTCAATGTCGACAGAAGAGGATTTTTTGCAGCAGTTATTTCCCATTTTTGACTTTGTGCAAGAAGCAAGCTAGATAACGTCTGTCAACATTTTATATTGTTTTAGATCTCTCGTGCGTTCTGTATGAACAAAAATGAGAAATAAACGATAACATTAAAGTAACTGTCCACATTATTGATGTATACATAAAATAGTAGTTAAAGCATTTTCTCTATTTTTATATTGGTACATTTACTCAAAAATACATGCATAGCAGTATTCCTATATATAAACATACATATATATAAATATGTATGTATGCTTGTATACATTAATATTCCCTGTACAGTGTGGACTACAGATTCCATAGAATACCATGAGTTTTCAGAGAGTAGGAAATGGTTTCCGTATTTCCTACTTTGCCTAAAAGGTGTAGGCATACTATGAAATTACAGGCAAGGCAGAAAATGTCTTATTTAGACAGATATTTATACATACAATTCAGAAAGATGAAACGAAATACAAATGAAAATCTTAAGATAAAAATACATTATTATGTCGCCATCATAGTGATGTCTATGGTGGCCATACTAAGTCAAATGTTCAGATTTTCATTTATTCCTTAAAATAGCGAAACAAATCGTTAGCTTTTTGTTTCGTTTCGGCAGTCAAGTTTTCAATGAGACATTAAAATATCCTGAAACATTTTGTATACTTAGTGGGTCAAACGCTATATAGGTAACGGCAACAGAAGTTTAATGTATTTCGTAGTAGCCTCTTCTAAGTAGTAGGTTCCTTATAT
Organism: Biomphalaria sudanica; assembly: GCA_036873155.1. Classification (NCBI taxonomy): domain Eukaryota; kingdom Metazoa; phylum Mollusca; class Gastropoda; family Planorbidae; genus Biomphalaria; species Biomphalaria sudanica. The sequence continues at coordinate 52,366 of JAZGLO010006651.1, read as the reverse complement.
TATGTAAATGTGTCTCATTTGTTTCTTCTAAACGCAAATACAAAAACAATAATGTTCCAGTCTGTTGCCTTCATTTTTATCATGAGCAAAAATGCCTACAAAGCTTAAAAAAAGTATCTTCAACCCTAAAGATCTGTTTGGACGCTTATCTTACTACCCAACTCTTCAACATTCTTTGCTTCGTAACAAATCTTGTGACTATCCCGTAGGTTACCAAACAACTGCACATCCACAGGAAGACTTCACAGGTAAACTCTAAAAGTAGACTTGATGTTGTGAGCCACTATATCATAGGATTAAAACAACACTAAAAATACGCCTATTTTATCTATGTCTTAGAGGAAGCGACATCTTACATTAGTTCACCATTCATGCAAACAAAACTTACGATGCCCGATAGTTTCTTCCAATAGTACTTTGTGAAAATACATTCTTTTCACAGGAGAAACTATTTGTATCTTTTCTTTAGCACTTAAAGTCAACTAGATAAGCCTAACAGCAAGACTTTATTTCGGCTAAAATCTTATCATATATATGGCTCCTTCTGTCTCGGAAGACAATGGATGTGCCCAGATGAGTCACTGGATTTGGTTTCCTCTTGAGATGGGGCAGAATCTGGTGTGACTGATCAAGCCAATCTTGGAGCGACAGAGTTTGCCACAGTTCGTGCATGTATATCTGCATCTGTCCTAGGGCTGGCTGACAGGGCAGTTTCTTTTTCTTTCTCTTGACTGACGCTGTTTCATTTCTTTTGCTCTCAGCGAAGTTCGTACCAACACGTACAGTCTGTCTCCATGATGTCCGGTCTTGGGCTATCTCCTCCCTCCTTATTATCTCCTTATTAGTCCTTATTATATAACTTTGTAAACAACATTTGTATCTTCAAGCCTACACAGATGGCTAGAAAGTTCAAGGTAATTTCTTTCCCTTAATGACATTGACCCAAATGAGCGCCGTGAATTGTGTAAAATATTTCAGGCATAAAAAATATACATTTCACCTACTTCATTTTGTCCCCACAGTCATCAGAACAAAACAGTTCCACAGCTTATATAGTTCAGTATCTATTTGCGTGGATCATTCTTAGTGGTCGTATGGACAGATCAGTTTTCTATATTTCATACAACACGTAATCAAACATCTTCTGTATTGAACAATCTACCACAATACAATTGTGCATTGCATACATACTTAGACAGTCGTCAATAAAATGAATCCTACATTTGTAAGAATACGATAAACTGATTCATATATTACTGGCGAAGAGAAATATTATTCCGAAAACTTATGGCATTAGTAAAATTAATGAATATTTCACACATTGTCAAATTTAGTTCTTTTGCAAGCACATTAAGGCAAATAGGTGACACCCGTGGTACGCTACGGTTTAAATCGTTGGTATATTATATGTTTATTTTGCCCGAAGCACTCTTGGAGTTGATAAAAGACTAAGCAATGAAAAGATATACATATTAGATATTTGAAATAGTTAGTCTATAGTTTGTCGTGCCTTATATATATATATATTTATGTAACGGTCGAAAGCTCATAACAGTTACACGATTATGTCATTCGATGACATCAGCACAATACAATATTACGCCATTTTCATTCGTTGTGAAGGCACATTATTGAATTATAATTTACAATATTTTTGTATTAACAAAAGACAAAAGCTAGTCATATTAAGCTTATAATTGACTAAATTCTACCAAAACATCAACTTTTACAACTCATGTGAAATTCGAATCCCATCCTCTTCAGTATTAAATGCCACTAGAAAGTAATTGTGGGAATGTCGCATATTTAAAAATAGATTAAGGGTTTACCATTTTCGGGTACTTTTGGCGTAACAGTTGACGGTTAATCAAAAAACTTATGTTGATCAACGATGGCGTTGTTACAAAGCTTAACCTACTCTGTCTGTCTGTCTGTCTGTCTGTACAGTAAAAAGTTTGTGCATGTTATTTCTCTCACACCCAATCTCGGATCAAGTGGAAATTTGGTACAATTATTTCTTGTACCTGACAAAACAAGAATCAATGGACCATTTATTTAACTATTGGTAATTAATTATTTTCCTTAGTATCAAACAAGTAAAAGGAATCTTACATGTCAGATGTGTTGGCAATAGTTGGCATAAGTTGAATTAGCCCCACTGAGGAGGCTTGAGCCCTGAGTTCGAATTGAAGTCGTACAACTTTATTTAAAAGCATTTAAAAAGCGATCACGGTAATATTAACAACAGGGCTGGTCCTACAGATTGCGGGGCCCTATGCGCAACGGATTGCGTGGGGCCCAGTCTGGGTATAGATAAGGATAATAAGTGAAAATTAAGATTTTGTATTAGAAAATAAATTCGACTTTGAATTTTTTTCATACCTTACTAAGTACAAAATCACGGTCAAATTAAATTACGAGCCATCTACAAAAAGCCGATAAACATTCAGATCTACCTTTTAGATTTACTATCGACTAGCAAAATATCGCTTTTGATTTTTTTAAGAGAACGAGCTAGATTTAAATCTGTATTTATATGCCACTGACTATTACAGTAAATAAAGTATTGGAACTTCTTGTTTTGGTTAAAATTTGCCTTATTATTTGTATTAAATGAAAGCTGACTGCCGTTTTTTTAATCGCGAGTAGGATTCGTGTTTTCCATATTGTATGGCACCCCAAAATGACAATTTTGTCTATTTTTTTTATAAATTTGTCTGGAGTTTTCAGGATGTTTTTATTATTTCAGGAGATTTCCAGGAGCTCCTGGAAAATCACGAGGCAGCAGAAACCCTGCTTATTTAAAATGGTTTAATTTAATAATTTACAACTAGTGTTAACTCGGGGCCTATGAAAGCGCGGGGCCCACTGCGTCCGCATAAGTTGCAGTGGCCTAAGGCCGGCCCTGTCGGTCGCAGTGGGCCCCGCGCTTTCATAGGCCCCGCGCTTATTCTATGTATAATTATTAATTGAAAAATATATACGAAAAATTCCTGGCAATGTCCTGCATTTATTAAAATCTCCTGAAAAATAGACAAAATTGTCATTTGTGTGTGTCATTCATTACGGAAAATGCCAATCCTACGCGCGATAAAAAAAGCCATTGTCAGCTTTCATGTTATTAAATGTATCTGTATAATAATCAGACGAATTTTCCCCTTAACCGGAAGTTCCAATACCTTATTTACTTTTATAGTCACTGGCATATAAATGTCATAGGTTGCAAGGTTCGTAAAGTAAAGTTAACTTGATCGCAATTGTGTACTTAGTAAAGAATGAATAAAATGCAAAGTCGAATTTATTTTCTAATACAAAATCTTAATTTTCACTTATTATTCTTATTCCCACCCAGACTAGGCCCCGCCTAATACACAGAACAGGAGACACAACTTGCGAGGAGTTCATCGCAAAGGTTTGTTTTCAAAAGCTATTCGTAACTTGTGCGTATGTAAAACCAACATAGGCGTAGATGTTTGAAGTTTACGAAGTGTTTCAAGGTTTCCAGGGCATTGGGGGAATCTTCCTCATCCATGTGTTGTGACAGAAAAAAATCGAACCTGCTGATCTTTTATGTGGGATGTAATGATGTCATCCTCATGTAGTGACCATCAGGGCCAGTTTAACCTCAGCTTTGACATGAAACTAGCCTCTAGAGTCTTAGACGAAAGAACAATTCATTTTCTAAAATCCTAATTTATATCATGACTTCTTGGCTGACTGATCAGGCCTCCGTGATCCTATCAAAAGTGCCGGCCTGACCATCGTTTCAATTGTCTTGGGTTCCAACCCTTCCCTCCCCAGTCCCCTGACATCCTGCGGGAGGTTTGCGCTAGGATGTAATAATCTTAATTTTAAAGGAACATTCAAAACATGCAAAGTAAACTTCTTATTCTGTGGCGTAGTTAGGGTGGGGGAGGGTGGGGGTCCAATTTTGAAAATTCCACACTTGAGGGGGGGGGGGCCCAAATGAGTGTCCGATTTTTTTAAATTAAATATTAAGCCAATGCCATGTTATCTTGCTATTCATGTTGTTATGAAATTACGTGACCATGTTGCATTCCATACAATAGACTTATATAAAGTACATTATCTCATGTCATGATGTCGAATGTCCAAATGCAGGGGCCCCTCGGGCCCCCCAAATCCCTCGCTAAGCCACTGTTCTTATCTTATAAATTACAGACATTCCTTTAAAAGAAGATAATTACGTCCTACGCGTATCCATGTCTTAAAATCTAGTCGCGCATGTTAATAAGATACTTAATCTCAGCTAAATCATTGATTTTCCTGGCTGATTGAGGCAATCCGTTCCATGCTCTAATGGCACTAGGTAAGAAGAAACGCTTGTATGAATTAATCCTAGTAAATGGAATCAGAAATCTTTGTGTTTTCTCAGTATTTTCTCAGTTTCTTTTTGTTATTCTTTTTATTTTCTTGTTGACAAGAAAAGGTAATTGGTTAGGCAAGTAGATTAACAGTGTTGATAGGGTGTTTTAAGGTAATGTCCTTTTTTTAAGATAATAGTTGTTCTATTCTGAATGTGTAATTATTTAACATAGTGCATAGATTCTTCTTATACATGAATTGGACTTATATATATTTTTATGAGAGGCTATTTGAAAAGTACATGTATTAATGATGAACCGAACAAGACCTAGACCCAATGGGGCCTTTCAGTAAGTTTTGAGATACCTTCTCGATTTCTCGTCAATTCACACACAATGCGTGAGAGAGTTAAGAGAGAGAGAGAGAGAGAGGCAGATTTTCCAGCCACCCGTCCATTGAAACAAGGGGGCTGAAAAAACTTTCTGTGATCCACGAACTGGTGGGGGGGGGGGGCGAGGCTAAAAGGGGGGCGTGGAAGCACACTTGGCGTACAGTGCACCTCGGAAGTGTTTTGTGTTGTTTTTTTTTAGTTCACCGTGACACACGTGCGTTTGTTTATCAACCCAGTTAGTTCCAAGTTATGTTATGCAGTACTTGTGATGTAAGGAAAACTTTGTCTTGTTTTAGTGATAGCCTATTGCTTTAGATCTAGAGAGTCTAGGGATTTCTTTTTTTTTGTGTATTCACATTTATGGATAATAATCTGGCGATGTAGCAGTTTCTTTGGGTAAGTAGGAGTTAGTTAAACGTGTTCACCTCTGACACACAATCTCGGTACTTCGTTGATGTAGTCAATCTCCTTGATGGAGGCAGTAGGCTACATCTAATAGTCATATATCACGATTCAAGACGATAAGCTCTAAACAAAGCACAGGCTCCAATCTTTCACTAACTTTCCATTCATTTTCCTTTAATCTTTTCATCTCAGCCTCAGCTGTACATTACTGTTTTTTCTCTCTCCAGACCCAATCTTTCTATCTCTCTCTCTCTTATTTTACTCTACGTTCATGTGCTCTCTTTGACTCTCTCTTCTCTCTTTCTCCCCTCTCTCTTTCTCCCCTCTCTCTTTCTCCCCTCTCTCTTTCTCCCCTCTCTCTTTCTCCCCTCTCTCTTTCTCCCCTCTCTCTTTCTCCCCTCTCTTTGTTTCTGTCTGTTGTTATCTCTTCTCATTTTCTCTTGTTGTCTCTATTTTTCCCTTCGTTTCTCTTATTCTCTAATCTCTTGCTGTTCTCTTATTTGTGTCCCCTCCGATTGTGTGTCACATTTTGTGTCTCCGAAAACTGTTTCCCTTGCAACTTGTCATGTGACTAAAGAGCCCGATACTTGATGCACATGCCTGGTGTGTTCATTAATTTAAGCTGTTTCCCAAAATGTGTTCCGCGTTACCTTTTGTTTGGACAGAGCTCAATAGATGTTCCACAAACTACTGGAATAATTAACTAGTATGCCACCAGATGAATTAATCTCTTTAAAAACTAAGCAAACTGTTCCGTTAAATACTCAGGATGTACGAAGTGTTGCATAAAGGAAAACATTCGGGAACCACTGAATTAAAGCATTGTCTTCGACTCCGAGTCCAGTATTTCACGTGACTTCGCGAACCCAGTTTCGACCACCATATTTTGCCAGATGTCGATGCAGACTAACATTAACTAAGCCTACTTCCTTGCATTTAAAGCGATAAGTTGCAGTCGTTGATATAAGACTAGCCCGTAGTGTTTGATACATGAAATGGTGAGATAAAAAATAAAGGGGGGCGGGGAAGGGGGTTTATTCCTAAAAATAAAATAAGAAATTAATTAATAAAACTTAATAGATGCTCTTTTGTTACGCAATTCAACATAATTGAATTTTAAAAAAAATTCCTTTTTTTTTGTACACACAGTAGGTCAAAAATCTTTATTTTCCAACATTTTATTCTTGTCTATTTCCTCTTGATATTTAAACTGTCGCTGTCATTTAAAAAACAAAACTTTTAGCATAAAAGACGAATGTATTTTATGCTAACGAAACAAAGTGACCTTTTCATCTTCTTATCGTCGTTGGAAGACATGACCCATAGACAAAAAATTAAGATCTGACACATGACATATGACCCATAGACATAAAATTAAGACCTGACACATGACATATGACCCATAGACATAAAATTAAGACCTGACACATGACATATGACACATAGGCCTATGCATGAGATTAAAGACCTGACACTTGATATTTGACCCATATGCATAAGATTAAGACCTGACACATGACATATGACCCATATGCATAAGATTAAGACCTGACACATGACATATTACCCATATACAAAAGATTAAGATCTGACACATGACATATGACACATAGGCCTATGCATGAGATTAAGATCTGACACATGACATATGACACATAGGCCTATGCATGAGATTAAGATCTGACACATGACATATGACACATAGGCCTATGCATGAGATTAAGATCTGGCACATGATATTTGACCACTATACATAAGATTAAGACCTGATCAGCTGTGGCCGTATATCTTTAAAAGATTGTAAACGATCTCAATCAGCAACACAGGCGGATATACAGCGATAAACATTCGATACATTATACAACACAAATAATAAAGATGCACTGAAATAATAATGAATAAATTGGTCCTGCCGAGAGTAGCTGGTTTGTCCATGAATTGTAGGTGAGAAGAAAAGCGTCACGCCCGTGTTGGCGATTTAATTGTCGACGTTAAAATTGTCGGCGATAAATCATCGTTTAGGAAGTACAAGCGATTAATTGTCGCTGCATTGTCTTCGTGTCACCAGAACATCAAAGTTTAGAAAACAACACACACACACACACTCACACACACTTTGCTGTTTCCAATACAACAAGAAAAAAAAATATTTGCTAACAGATAACAGTCTGTCACTGACTGAACAATGAACATGCAACTTTTTGTTTCACTCCGTAGCACAACGTCCGAACGCCTTTACTGTAGTAAAGAAAGTCCAAAACAGTTCTATTAAGCAAGTACTGCATGTATCTTATATTCATATCTTACAAAGTCAACAGACTCAGGTACGAACGATTTAAGCGCTCTACTGCGTGAATGACTCACCTGGCCTGGATAATTGAGATCTATAATTTAATTTAGGTTTTACAACTTTCTCTTTTTTTTTTATCTTCCCAGAATTCGCAAATCTGTTTAAAAAAAAAAGATAATAAAGAAAGTTTCAAACTAGAGGCGGCCCCTGCGGTTCAGTCGTACTTACACATGACAAACTCTCATCTAAAACACATCAACAGTGCGAATCATTTAGAGCCCGTACAGTTAATGGAGATTTTCACACTAACAGTCTATCAAAGTAATCTGCCCTTTGTTTACATTTTGAGTTGTAAGAGTCCGTTGTTGTTTATTTAGAAATGAAATACAGCAATCGAGGAAAAGAAGAGAAAATGATATGAAGAAATGGGGTAGCGATATAATAGAATTAAAAAAAAAACAGTAAAAAAAAATGTGAAATTACAGGGTGACAATATTGAAAGATTCAGAACAGTCAGTGTAATAGTCTCAATGATAAGTTAGTTAGGTTGTTGAAGTGTTGCCTATGAGATTTATTTCATTGTGCTACAATCGAAAGAACTGAACAATTTGAGTCTACACGCTGGAAAGTTTTGGTTTGTCAATACATTTATTAAAATACTTTCCTTATCAATATTTTGGTATTCTTCATACCGGATACACCCAAAAGCGTGTTAATTTGCATCCTCTAAAATCCTAACTTAGATTCCGCGTTACGGAGAAATGTGGTGCCGATATGGCAATGTATTCGATTCCGAAGATTACATATGTGTGCAGTGTTTCACATGACTACGCAAACCCAGTTGCGACCAACATATTTTCCCGCATTTCATGCAGACAAAGCCGTTGTCCTCTGGCGGTCTATGCAACCTAAATATGAAAATGAAAGGGGATCATTGGGAATGCGTGATTTATTTATTCAAAAGAAACTGTCCTACAGCGAACCTTTAATGCTTCCTTCATATTGATATTTTTTTGGTCTACAAACAGAAGTTTACAACATTTGATTCTGCAATGACAAAATGTGCAAAAGAAAAACAACAACACTTTAAGAACTTCTCTATTCCTCTCTTTGATACGTTCACTAGATACACAACTAGGTTAGGTACATTTTGTTTTTCTATCCTAAACAAAAAAAGTTAGGTACTGGTATTTATATTCTTTGTTTTGAGTCGCAAGCCGAAATTTAAAAAAGGTACATCATTCTAAATATTGTTTTCGAAATGGCGAGTATATACTTGTATAAATATCAATATGGAAATTTTTAAATAAAGAGAATATTCCTGAGGAATCTAATGATTTTGTGGCTTTTCAAACAAGTTGAAGACTTACGAAAAAAAATGTAATGTAAACAGGGCAGTACATTGTATAAATAAATAAGAAAAGCTATCTTTTGTTTTTATATTTAAAATTTGTTTATAGAACAATTCATGTGAATACAATATACAGGCTCACATTTACAAAACAGAAAATAACGTTTCCTCGAGCGCATTGAAGGTACAAACGGACAGACAGACAGACAGCACAAAAATAATAGCGCTTAAAAAGGAAATCTCTATAAAAAAGAATTTTAATATTTATGACTATTGCGATATATAAAAGTATTTTTTTTCAGTAACCAGAAATTCCTTTTTGATACTGGATGAGTGGCGATGTTTTAGAAGTTGTTTATTGCAATTAGAGATCCTCACCAAGCACACTTTCACCGCTCCAACTTTTTTTTTACAGAAAGCTTATATCAACTCACTCTCTCTGTCTGTCTGTCTGGTAAAAAGTGTGAAGACTTCTTATTTCTCCTACATCCATTCTCGGATCAAGTTAAAACTTCACACAATTGAATAAAAAAAAAGTAACCAATTAGTCAATTAAGTACTGGTAATTAATTATTTTGTGTGATACCTACAAGGGGAAACTGATCCTTCAGAATTCACAAAGATGGCTCAATTTGTTGGGTTTAGTCCCCTTAAATAATTGTTAACGCTAATTCTCCCTCTCGCATTCTCCAATCAAGTTGAAACTTTAAACAATTATTTATTGTACCTTACAAAACATGAATCACTTATAAAAACCCAATAACTAAATTAATTATTTATAAATAATTATTTTGTTTTATATCGAATACATTATTAATAAATATTATTTTAAGGGCGGAGTTCTTCCCCTTCAGATAAGCCGTGTTTTTTTTTTTAATAGTTTTTTTTTAATATGTATATTGCTTTTTTTTAAATATAAATAATATAAATAGACCATTTACAATTAAAACATTTTTTTTAGTAGTCTGTGGAAACAAATTGTCAATCATGTCAGTCTAGAGATTGTAACACTTCAGGTTCTCCCTTGAACCCCCCCCCCCCCCCACCGACACAATCCTGTTCCTACCTCCGCCACGTTTACCTGATCTAAGAGTTAATGGAGGAAAAATTGGTGGGGGCATTTTCTTCCAGACATCAGGGAGTGTTGACAATTGAGTTACTTTGAACTGTTTCAATGTGATCCTGTTGACGGTAGTCTATACACTTCCTTTCTTACACATCATTTGTGTTATTGTTTTTATACCTTTCATTTTTTTTTATTTCAGGCCAATGATATCATAAATTAATTAAAGTTGGTAGCGATTGCTATGTTTTTCTTTCCTGCACAATGCAGCCAAAACACACAGACACACACGGAACCTTAAGTCACGTGACACGTTGTAGGTCTATCCTTTGGTAAACATAACCTTTACATCCGCCGTACTGTCCCGCCCCCTTTTATTTTCATGTTGTTGAGATTCATTCAAACTCCACAAAGAGGGCGGAGGGGTAGGGGAAAGTGATGGGCTTTTGTTTGAAGAAGACATTTGAAAGTTACCTTAATTTGGTTATCAACAATTAGCAAGTATCAACTGCAGTGTCCTCGCCACTTTATTTGCAACATTACAAAATAACTGAGGGCCTTCAATCGAGAATCGAAACCAATTGTCATAGAATGCCAGAACATTGACCTGTAGCCACAGGTTGCGACGTCGCAGGTCAGTGTTGAGGCCTGCTATTACGAATGGACTCGCTTCAATTACACTCCATGTGAAGACCTGGGACTCGCTCTGCATAGGTTGTCTTCATTTTTTTTTTTGGTTTTCTTATGTCCCTAAAGCACCATACACTATATCCGTTGTCATCTTCACATCATGCCAACGATTACAGCTATTCAATCATTCTATTCTATTCCGGTGATCCACTAATTGCTTGTAATAAAGGACCTAAATATTATACACTTCCCATATTAATTAATGAGTACATGTTTTTTTTTGTTTAATTACAAAACCTCTATTCCACTCATAACTTGGTTGAAACTTCTGGGTGGTTGGGTGGGTCGAAAACGGCTCTGATGATTTTCCTGGAAATTTAATAGTTGATGTATATCATTGGAAAAAAAAAGAATTACTAACTCTTCGGCCACTCTGGGAATACTCTAGTTTGACAGTTAGAATTTTTCAAACTAAAAAAAAAAAAAAGAAATTTTGATTCGGCTAGAGGCTAGAAAATATTTATCTTGAACAGTCAATACGTGCTCGGGTATTCCCGAATGTAGGCATTATTCAAGAATTTATTAAGATAACTTGCTTCTAGCATTAGACCTAAGGGCCTATCATTGGAGTATTATAAAGCCTAGAAGATCTATACATTTGCTTACCCAGGATTCTTTCTGGTAAAAAAAAAAGAGGGGGGGGGGTGGAGAAATGGGGCCGGGTAAATATATTGAATTTTTTAAGTCTGACATTCATTAATTATTAAGAGAAATATAATCGCTCTATAAGTGGTACAAAGGAGGTATTGTCTTTAAAAAAAGTATTTAAAAAGTTTTTCATTGTTTATTAATTATCCAGATTATCTTTAAGTGTTTTCTTTTGTTATCCTTTCCTTGAAAGAGAGCGTGTATTTTGTGTGTGAGACAAACACTAAACCGGAAGTTTGTTTGGCTCCAGCTGATCGAGAAATTCCGTTCCTGAAGACTCAACTGATAGTAGAGTCTACAATTACTCAAGCTGTCCCTATTCAGTCAAAGTCTTTGTAAATATTAATTCTCAAATTTAGCCATTCACACATTGATCTGTTAAATCATTATATAGTGTCTTTATACACTCCATGACTAGTGAACAGTGTTTATTTATCCAGATCTTATTTGCATTTAACCCCAGAATTGCGGCGCATATTTTAAACATATAAAGATCAAATCTTGATCTTGATCGTACCAGAATTAAAACAAAGGGAGAGTATTAGAGAAAATGAATCATTATATTGTTTTGTTTATCTTTCCTTTGTGTCCCTTTTGTTTACCCCCCCCCCCCCCCAACAATCAAATAATTGTACGTTACGTGTTTTCTCTTTTTATTGCTAGATTAATCAGAATCACAATATACTGGCTTCTGTAATCAGGATCACAATATACTGGCTTCTGTAATCAGGATCACAATATACTGGCTTCTGTAATCAGGATCACAATATACTGGCTTCTGTTATCAGGATCACAATAGACTGGCTTCTGTAATCAGAATCATAATATACTGGCTTCTGTAATCAGGATCACAACATACTGGCTTCTGGCTTCTTAGGTTGTAGTAATCTACCACTGTTACCTTCAAAGCATCTGTTATGATCTGATACCAACTTTATACAGCACGGTAGCCCCCACACATTATATATGTGCAATAATTATATGATCGATTGAGTCCAACGTAATCAGACGATTGCTAAATATCTCTACAGAACTAATATGCCCATTAAATTGAGTTTGTGCGTAGATCTTTCATTCATTGATCTTTATATTCCCCACTTCCCCTCCCCCCCGCTCTCTTTGTGTCTGTCTCTTGTCCAGTAACAAATTCTGAAAAATAAAAAAATAAAGCAATTAATTCATTGAGATGTGTACCATGGTTGTAGTCGTTGTTGATTGTTGTTGTTGATGATGATAAAGACGATGCGACAAAAGACTACATCGAGCTGAGGAGAGAGAACTTGGGCTATAAATGGATGCACTTTTTAAGATTTCTGTTTATAGCAGGTAGTAAGTATAATGACCTATTTAGACTAGGCGAGGACATTCTGGCAGGTGAAAGAAAAGAGGACATGTGTCTGGAGGAGGCTATTATGTGGCCAGCACAAGGGGTCAACAATATCATATAACCCTAATACTTGAACAGTTTGAACTATAGTATTTAAAATAGAAGAAAAGATTTTGCTCTCTTCATATTACCTCCTGCGTTTGTGAAGTGTGTTTTGTGTTTTGTGATTATTGAGCCAGTTATCCTTAATTCAGAGAAACATATCTATGTTACGTGTAGTGCGGTACTCAAAGGCCCTGTTGCTATTCAACTATTGTTTAGTCACTAACTATGGAATAGAGCTACACAAATATATGATATCCAGACAGGCCAAGCTTTTTATCACAGCATAATAATCTACCCACACATATATATATATAGGTTTCTCTCTTTATATTTATATATATATATATATATATATATATATATATATATATATATATATATATATATATATATATATATATATATATATATATATATAGGTCTGTGAATGTAACTCAATAGAATGTTATTTGTTGTGTATTTACTACAAGTAAAAAAAAAATTCCAGCACTTATATATACAATAAGAGTAATAAGGTTAAAATATAGTCCAAGATGAACGCGATTTTAAAATAATAATAATAATAATGTACCTCAACAGTAGAGTAAATATAAAAAAAAATGCGAATATAGATTTGGATCTACATAATTGTTTGTTTTTTTTAAATTGTATGTTGTATAGACTTACTGACTTATGCTTAAGGACAAGTCTAGATTCTAAGACTAATTACATCACACTTACGTGATAGTTGATAAAAGGACAATGGACATGAAAAAATATAGAAATAGATTATTTATCTTTACGCCTGTTATTGATGACGATTGCTATTTACAAAATATGAAAACTAGTTTCATTTTAAAACGTTAAAGAGCAAAGCTAACATCAACTCACGCTGTCTGTCTGTCTGTCTGGTAAAAAGTTTGTACACGTTATTTTTCACACACCCAATCTCGGCTGAAGTTGAAATTTTGCACAATTATTTTTTTACTTGACAAAACCCCCCCCCCCAAAAAAAAAACCCAATTATTTAATTGACTATTTGTAATTAATTATTTTTTTGGCATTGAACAAGGGAAATGATCTTTACTTGACTGATCTGTTGGTGTACGTTGAATTATTTCCAATATAACAATAGATATTATATAAGATAAGATAAGATCCTAACGTAGTGAGAAATCTAAAAGCATTAAATTGCACTAAGCAACAACAATTGGTACAAATATTTCTAACGGCACAGAATAAAGGACATAGCCAAGTCATGTTACATTTGTCAGAACATAGCCAAGTCATGTTACATTTGTCAGAACATAGCCAAGTCATGTTACATTTGTCAGAACATAGCCAAGTCATGTTACATTTGTCAGAAAAACAAACCACCTCTCCTCTCCCTCTCTTGTTCACATATACACATAAATAGAAAAAGTTGAATAAGATTACAATTAATTGCGAAATAAAAATAAAACACTTAAACAAAACTGTCACGCCCACTGTGTAACTTTAAAGTACTGACAGAGACCAACAAGATTTGCTCCCTTTGGAATGTCGCCTGCAAACAGCAGAAATGCTTGTTAATTAGTGGCTGTTTATTTAGGCTTGGACTCTACGTCATTGAAACTAAAGGGCAATAAGCTTAACTATGTCCGCTATTGTTCTTTGAATGTCGTCTGCTGAGATGTACACTGAAACTTGGGAATGGAAAAAACGCGGATTTTTTTTTCTGTAAAAGAATACATTTTCAGTTGTCGAGTTTTTAGAAACATTTTGCAGTTCATAAAAACAAACTAGAGTTGATATCATTTAAAGTAAATTTGTACACAATAATATTTGATGTAAAGCACATTAATGTTCTGTGTCAAACTAGTTCTATGTAACTAAACTGAAGCGCTGCTTGTACACTAAATGTACAAAGTCTAGATCTGTGTACCCTTGCTTATAGTGCAACTGTAGGATTACTTTGAAATGACGTCATATATTTTGGATCAAAATGTTGTGACGTGACTCTCCTAGATTTTTTTTTTTAAATCAATACCAATCGCCGGTAAGTAAATAAATAATCTTACGACTTTAAACAGATGTGATCTCCATGTTAATAAACCAAACATCAAAAACCTTTACAAGCCAACAACTATAAAATAAAAATAAATAAAATAAACACAAAATTAAAAAAAGAAATATTAAAAAAGGACTCTCTTCATGGTCACAAAAAGTTAAACAATGTAAAAATTCTTTTCATTTTTTTAAGCCAAGTGCATTTCATGCGAGTATGTACCCAAGTGCCACAAGAATATGTACACATTATAATGTCTGTTACATTTATTAGTTTATTTAGGCTAGTGATTCTCTGTCAATTGTAGACTTATCTGTCAATAGAACCTTTTGTTGTTTGAGTTCAATTGTTTCAAACAAAAATTTATTATTAAATGTAAAAACAATGGACATAATGTTCTCCACTATATTTTTAATTAAATATGTATGTCCAAACACACATACTTTCTTCTTATCTTCTTCTTCTTATATAATACAGACGTTACTTCAAAAAAGAAGATGATTACGTCCTACGCGTCATGCATTTAGTCATGCATATTAACCAATGACTTAAATTCTGCCAAGTCACTGGTTTTTCTGGCTAGCTCAGGCAACCCATTCCATGCTCTAATAGCACTAGGGAAGAAGGAGTATTTGTACAAATTTGTCCTAGCATATGGGACGAGGAATGTGAGGTTTCACTGATAAAGCAACTTTAGAAACCTAAATTCTGAAGTCAATTTTTCAACTTGATGTTTGTAGTACTAAAACAGTCCTAGTGAGAAGTCGAGAAGCATCACTAGATGAACCTGACCTAGTTCACCCCCGGGGATCACGTTGTGGGTTTGTTGAACCTGACCTAGTTCACCCCCCGGGGATCACGTTGTGGGTTTGTTGAACCTGACCTAGTTCACCCCCCGGGGATCACGTTGTGGGTTTGTTGAACCTGACCTAGTTCACCCCCCGGGGATCACGTTGTGGGTTTGTTGAACCTGACCTAGTTCACCCCCCGGGGATCACGTTGTGGGTTTGTTGAACCTGACCTAGTTCACCCCCCGGGGATCACGTTGTGGGTTTGTTGAACCTGACCTAGTTCACCCCCGGGGATCACGTTGTGGGTTTGTTGAACCTGACCTAGTTCACCCCCCGGGGATCACGTTGTGGGTTTGTTGAACCTGACCTAGTTCACCCCCCGGGGATCACGTTGTGGGTTTGTTGAACCTGACCTAGTTCACCCCCGGGGATCACGTTGTGGGTTTGTTGAACCTGACCTAGTTCACCCCCCGGGGATCACGTTGTGGGTTTGTTGAACCTGACCTAGTTCACCCCCGGGGATCACGTTGTGGGTTTGTTGAACCTGACCTAGTTCACCCCCGGGGATCACGTTGTGGGTTTGTTGAACCTGACCTAGTTCACCCCCGGGGATCACGTTGTGGGTTTGTTGAACCTGACCTAGTTCACCCCCGGGGATCACGTTGTGGGTTTGTTGAACCTGACCTAGTTCACCCCGGGGATCACGTTGTGGGTTTGTTGAACCTGACCTAGTTCACCCCCGGGGATCACGTTGTGGGTTTGTTGAACCTGACCTAGTTCACCCCCGGGGATCACGTTGTGGGTTTGTTGAACCTGACCTAGTTCACCCCCCGGGGATCACGTTGTGGGTTTGTTGAACCTGATCTAGTTCACCCCCCGGGGATCACGTTGTGGGTTTGTTGAACCTGATCTAGTTCACCCCCGGGGATCACGTTGTGGGTTTGTTGAACCTGACCTAGTTCACCCCCGGGGATCACGTTGTGGGTTTGTTGAACCTGACCTAGTTCACCCCCGGGGATCACGTTGTGGGTTTGTTGAACCTGACCTAGTTCACCCACGGGGATCACGTTGTGGGTTTGTTGAACCTGACCTAGTTCACCCCCGGGGATCACGTTGTGGGTTTGTTGAACCTGACCTAGTTCACCCCCGGGGATCACGTTGTGGGTTTGTTGAACCTGACCTAGTTCACCCCCGGGGATCACGTTGTGTGTTTGTTTAGGGTCTATTCTTCCGGAACTGTCTTTTTTTTAAAATCTCCCCCCTCCCCGCAAAAAAAAAAAAAAGACAGTTTTTGTTTATTTGAAAAGGGGGTTGGAGTGTTGTGCAGAGCACCATTTGCAAATTCCTTGCAATCGTTACATTTTTTTGTTGACCCGTCATCTGGAACGAATGTGAAGTCAAGCGTGACACGGGAAAAAAACTTTAATAATTGAAATGTTTTATTCCACATCCTGTAATTGTCAACATTATTGCAATATTTGCATCAAGTCCAAAGGCTATTCATAATTTACTTATACGCTCTAAAGCTAGTCTGTCTGTCTGTCTGTTTTACAAAAAGAATTAGAAGAATTACAGAAATGGGAATCAAATGGGAATCAAATTCTTTCCACCCAAAAAAATGTCATTAAGTATCTTTAAGAGTAACAAAAAAACTAAAGCAATTAAAAACTACCCAGTGTTTGATTGGATGAACACCACAAATAAAAACCCAAACATTTTCTAATTCATCAGCAATTGTCATTTTCGTTGTTCACGACTGGCCCACTCATTATCTATAACAGAGTCGTAACAAATGTCTCAAGGTAATGCAATGCCAAAAAAAAATGACTTTCAAAAGAAGGCAACTATTCCCTCCTGAAGAAAACAGAACTATGTTATGGGGTCCTGATGCAAGACATCTTCAATCTCATAACAAATCAAATCTCCAGTCTGTCAATTGCTGACATGTTCTGTAACAATCATCGCTAACACCTTCAATAAATAAATAAACCCCCTCAGGCTTGCCTCCCTTTGTTCACTTGTTTTTTTTCCTCCTCCTACTAATTTTCCGGTCTGAGATTTCTCTGCAGATTTCCATTTAGGTTTTCTTTCAAAAGAAAATAAATGAAGGCTATAAAAAAATAGATTAATGCCGTAATTCAAAAGGTGGAAAGGATTAAATTATGAAGACATTCCCGTCGTTTGCTAGGCTTGAGTAGTGGAAAAGATTGCATCTGACAATGAACTATTGAATCAACTTTTGGAAACTTAAATGTATTTTCAATTTTAGTTTCAAACAGTGCGACTCTATTGTTTAAATGTTGGGTTTATCTTATCCTTTCCCCACAGCCTTGATATGAAACTAGATAAAAAAAAAAATAAATCCTTTTTTAAAAACATAATTTATTTCATGAATTTTCGGATTCAATGGAAGAACTTTTCCGTACTGTTTTTATTACAAAGAAAAGCATATATATGTTCTTTTTATTTAAAAGGTACAGTACTTTACATTATTGTCTTGTCATTGCTACAGTATTATGTAGTATAGTTTTGTTGAAAGCTTATGTTGGTCTGTGTACTATCTAACTATTGCTGGAATCAAACTAATATCAGTACACTGTCATGTATTCATTGTATTTTAACCCATTGATCTTGCTCTGATTCAGTGACGTCACAAGCGGGCATTTCGTAAATGGAGGCAATATACAAATATCTAGCTATTTCGTGTTTCCGGTGTACAGAATGCGGAAAAATTGATGATCTATAAATTTTAAATTTCTATAATAATTATTTCGAGCTAATTAGCTTGGCAGAATACGATTGTAGGACTCTCTGCATGCAGCAAAAAGAAATTATATTATTTACTAGACTAGTGATCTCTTATTATGGTGTTCATGACACTATTTTGTCTGTTTCTTTCAAAATCTTTTCCGAATTCCTTCTTTTCATTTTCTTGCGTTTTTTCTTTTAGGTTCCATTCTCTCGTGTTTTGGTACAAAACTTGTATTAGGAAATATTTACTCAGGTAATAATCTGGAAGCGAAACTTATGTTTAGGGCCACAATTGAAGACGCGACAATTTTAAAGGAAGGTTTTAGAAAGATGGTTTGTAAAGAAGATAGATCTAGAGTGAGAGAGACCTAGTGAGAAAGAGAGAGAGAGATAGATTCGGCTTTACTGACAAGATAGCGTCTGGCCCCTAAACCTGGTTTAAATGAAACGGAGTCGATTTCGTTTAACTGATATATTGGGGTTTTGGCACATCGGCACAATTTAGGCCATGTCGAGCCCATTTAAGTTTTATTATGGGGTTAGCGTTATTCTATAGATGTACGTGAGAAAAACAAAACATAATGTGGCGCTAAGTGTCCTACCTAAAAGCCCACGCGCCAGCTTTGGATGAAGGTAATTATGAAGCTATGCGGGTCAAGTGTGAATCGAAGTTACCAGTGTTGGGGACTGATCGTGTCATGACCTGGTCTTCTCCCTTGTTATTGCTACGATCTATTAGGTTTCCGTGAGATTCCAATTGTATGAACGAATCACCATAGCGCTCATTGACAACGTCATAGAATAGTAATGAAACCTGAATACGTCTCATTAGTCCATTGAAGTTGTATTGAAGTAGTTGATTGTTGTGAGAATAGTTGTGAGAATAGTTGTTGTGAGAATAGTTGTTGTGTGGCTCGTTGTTGTGAGAATAGTTGTTGTGTGGCTCGTTGTTGTGAGAATAGATGTTGTGAGAATAGATGTTGTGAGAATAGCTGTTGTGAGAATAGATGTTGTGAGAATAGTTGTTGTGAGAATAGATGTTGTGAGAATAGTTGTTGTGAGAATAGTTGTTGTGAGAATAGTTGTTGTGAGAATAGTTGTTGTGAGAATAGTTGTTGTGAGAATAGTTGTTGTGAGAATAGTTGTTGTGAGAATAGATGTTGTGAGAATAGATGTTGTGAGAATAGTTGTTGTGAGAATAGTTGTTGTGAGAATAGTTGTTGTGAGAATAGATGTGAGAATAGTTGTTGTGGGGCTAGTTGTTGTGAGAATAGTTGTTGTGGGGCTAGTTGTTGTGAGAATAGTTGTTGTGGGGCTAGTTGTTGTGAGAATAGTTGTTGTGGGGCTAGTTGTTGTGAGAATAGTTGTTGTGGGGCTAGTCGTTGTTAAGGTAGTCCGTGTGAGTGTAGTTTTTGTGATGGTAGTTGTTGTGGGGTAGTTGTTATTAGTTGCTGTGTGGGTAGATTTTGTGAGGGTAGTTGTTATCAGGCTAACTTAGTTGTTTTGTGGGTAGTTGTTGTGAGGTATGTGAGGGTGACTTAGTTGTTATGAGGGTAAGTTAACTTAGTTGTCGTAAGGGTGGATGTTGTGATGGTATTTTTTTAGGGTAATTTTGTTGTTGTGATGGCAGTTGTGACGTCAATTGAAAAATGTAATTTGGAAACATGATAATTAATAAATAAATCTTTTGTAAAATTCTTATGTCACTAGACCGGGGCAGGGGCTATTGAGTTTTGTAATGATTTGTTACAAATGATTAATATAGCAGGGTAAATTTTTTTGTGTGTTACGCAATATCCGAACATTACTTATAGGGTTTAATCTTATTATGAATACATTGACATTTTCTTCTCTATTGTCGGCATATTTATTTTTTTAATTGCCGGATAGATTTAAAAAAAAAGATTTTGTATAGCGCAACATTCATGCTTATAGCATGCTCAGAGCACTATGGTATCTGGGAGATGGTTTTCCGTGTTGTTTTTAGTAAATTCAGTAAGAACAGCTCTGCTCTAGTTGCTTGTCGAACTCGTGCCTTCTTGATAGGTAGCCAAGCGGTTTAAGCCCCTCGATCACACATCCCACATTCTGCACGTTACGTCAAAAAAAAGCCGTTTGAACGTTGTTTGTTTTTCAACCCATAAATGTTTGTGTATATCACGTGACATTTATCAGACGAACTTTTAACCATTGAAAGTGTTTAGAGCGCTCAGGGCAAACTCCTCAATTTTCTCTTGCACATTTGCAATGCTGCAATTATCTGCAATCATCTGGCTATCATCCACACGTGCTATCTCTCGACCAACCCACACCTCAAGGACGTCCGTAAATGTAATCACTTGTCTCGTCCGCTTTAATCACTTGTCTCGTCCGCTTTAATCACTTGTCTCGTCCGCTTTAATCACAAGAGCTGTTGTTGACAGACAAGGAAATATTTTTTTCATCTGGCGACAGGAGAACACGAGCTGCTTTAGAACGTATCGACCACGTGACCTTTTACAAAAACAATGCCCTGCTTAACAGGTACATGCAAATCCTATGTCAATAGTTCTAGTGCGTGAGAGAAGTCTAAAGAATATGTTCATTTCTACTAAATCAGAATTATAGAGTAGACAAAAAATGGAACTAGAAATTCAAGAACTTTTAAGAAGAACTTTTGATCTTTTGAATGTAAAATAAACGGTGTTTCTTTAATTAATATTTGAACCAGAGAATAAAGGGAGTTTGGGTTTCTCAAACTCGAGGGTGGTCCCTGCGGGTCAGTCTTGGTCACCCTTCAAGAGGACAAATCAGTGTGGTAGACACATTTGTGGATCTGTTAATGGTTCTTAATTGAGTGCGAGATCGAGTACTTGATAGTCTAGATGAGAGATGACGATGCAACAAACCAGAACAAACAGAGTCAAGTCAAACGGATAATTTAAACTATTTATTCAAAAACACCAACAAAAAAAAAAGGCACAGTCCAATGTTGCCAGACCTTAAAACACATCTTTTCCTAAGCAATGCTAAAGCGAGTCTCTACCGTTGTTCTGTAGTTAGTCTCCTACGATTGATAGACCCTTCACCACGAACTTTTCAGCTTTTGATTTGTATACATAAAGCTCCTTTGGTCAGTTTTATCCCCTTTTTCTCTCATCCTTTAGGCATCAAGCAAGCAATGTGCGTCAAATATTTCTTAAGACCATCAGTTTCAGTCCTAGGAGAAAAAATATATTCTTTTATTTGATTCCTTTCGAATGTAGAGAAATTACAGTGCTACAAAGTTTCATTCCTTGCTCTCTCTCTCTCTCGAAAAAAAAGAACTAGACTCTAGATTAGATCTATCTGTTTGATGCTATTGAGATTTATTTTTATTTTGTTTCGGATGCGTCTAAAAAGAAGCGGAAATTGATTTGGTTTGCTTTTTTTTTTTTTGTGCTCTATGTATAGACTACGTCCTTTTTGTGCTCTATGTATAGACTACGTCCTTTTTGTGCTCTATGTATAGACTACGTCCTTTTTGTGCTCTATGTATAGACTACGTCCTTTTTGTGCTCTATGTATAGACTACGTCCTTTTTGTGCTCTATGTATAGACTACGTCCTTTTTGTGCTCTATGTATAGACTACGTCCTTTTTGTGCTCTATGTATAGACTACGTCCTTTTTGTGCTCTATGTATAGACTACGTCCTTTTTGTGCTCTATGTATAGACTACGTCCTTTTTGTGCTCTATGTATAGACTACGTCCTTTTTGTGCTCTATGTATAGACTACGTCCTTTTTGTGCTCTATGTATAGACTACGTCCTTTTTGTGCTCTATGTATAGACTACGTCCTTTTTGTGCTCTATGTATAGACTACGTCCTTTTTGTGCTCTATGTATAGACTACGTCCTTTTTGTGCTCTATGTATAGACTATGTCCTTTTTGTGCTCTATGTATAGACTACGTCCTTTTTGTGCTCTATGTATAGACTACGTCCTTTTTGGGGAAATACCGACAAAAAATACAAAGGTTTGATAGCAAGCTTGCGGTTTTTCAGCGAATCGCAGAGTTTAGGTTGCGAATCTGACAAAATCGGTTCTTAGTGAACGCCTAGGAAATTTCATGCGAATCTGTATGACAGTTTAAGAAAGGTTCAGTTTTAGAAGATCATAAGTATCTCTTTCACCTGTTTGTGAAGATGCTGAGGTCAAATTTTCAATGTTTCTTTGTTTGACGTACAACAATCTCATTAAACTTATTTTCTGTGTAATTATCATCAAACATTGACCTCATTAGTACGACATACTTCAGTGTAGATTAATATTTCTTTATATTGATTGGACATAATTATTTATCATTCTTTTGGATACAAACCTATTTTCCTATACTGGATCTACTTTATATACTGTTTCTAAATAATTAAGTTTAACAAGAGCAACGTTACAGACATTTCAATATGAGTGTTGTGGGTTCTACATTGATCTAGGCTAACAGTCCATTATGTCTTTGTAATGTTTTTCTGTTAACACTTCTTCTTTAGTAACATGACTGTACTAAATCTAGATCTACTTACAGTGCAATAAATTCCTTTCAAACGAACCTACAAAATTGACCTAATTATTTTGGTAAAGTGCGTGGTCTTTAATTCAACTACTTATAAATACAAATTGCAAACTTGCCCTAATTTATAACCGCATTTTAACAAATTTAAACAAAATAGAAGAAAAAAAAATTAGAGCATTGCCCGATATGTTCCCGAATATATGCCGAGAAGACTAGAAATAATTAGTCAAAGTAATACCGGGTTTTGTTATGTTTATCTGTTGTCCTCAGCTCATTGTTTTGTAAGGCAATTCTTCTGAATTTAAGTTACTCCCATCTGATAGAGATGTTGATTGCTGGGTCAGTAAAGTAGCTACATTGATTTATATTGTAGGTGTACATTAATGTAAAGCCATGTGAGATGTTATACTTACATTTGTTCACTTACACACTAAACAAATCAATGATCAGATCAATGATTCCTTTCTTGTTCTTTGATGCTCGAACATTTGATAGAAAATTCAGTCAGCTGTAAATTTTTATTTTTATTTCTGTATTCAAATATTAAATACTATTTCAAATGAGATGGGCACTAACACTGCACCCTTTTCCCATTTATCTTTACCTGGCATCACCGCCCCCTTCCGATTTCCCGCGCTTTTACACAAGCGTAGCTCATTTCTTTTCTGCTTCGCTAGAGAACAACATCCGACAGATAAGTTAACTTCAGCCCATTGTGTGTTAATTGTTTGTCGTTTTTTGTTTGTTTGTTCTGTACCTGGATGAAAGCCTCGTGACTCAAACCTCCTTTGTTTTAATTGGTCCCGCAGGGTCACATATATGCATGTTAATTGTATTTTCTCCATGATGTCTCGGCTTATCTTTTGTTAGTTTTAGGAAAACATTGAGTTCACCCTTCCAAGCCCCCCCCCCCCTTTCCCGAAAATGCCATCAAAATAATTAGCCTTTCAAAGTTAATGCAGGCTGGACGTGTGGTAAACATATCATTATGGTTCTAGTCTCAAACCGCCGTCATTCTCTGTGCACTTTACACTGCTGTCGTTGTACATTCTCTGTGCACTTTACACTGCTGTCGTTGTACATTCTCTGTGCACTTTACACTGCTGTCGTTGTACATTCTCCGTGCACTTTACACTGCTGTCGTTGTACATTCTCTGTGCACTTTACACTGCTGTCGTTGTACATTCTCCGTGCACTTTACACTGGAGTCGTGGTACATTCTCTGTGCACTTAACACTGGTGTCGTGGTAAATGTTCTGTGTACTTAACATTGGTGTCGTGGTAAATGTTCTGTGCACTTCACACTGAAGTCATGGTGCCAGCTATGTGCACTTTACACTGGCGTCGTGGTGCAAGATATGTGCATTTTACACTGGAGTCGTGGTACATGCTCTGTGCAATTTTCACTGGAACCGTGGTACATATTCCGTGCATTTTTCACTGGAACCGTGGTACATATTCCGTGCATTTTACACTGGAGTCGTGGTACATGCTCTGTGCAATTTTCACTGGAACCGTGGTACATATTCCGTGCATTTTACACTGGAGTCGTGGTACATGCTCTGTGCAATTTTCACTGGAACCGTGGTACATATTCCGTGCATTTTACACTGGAGTCGTGGTACATGCTCTGTGCAATTTTCACTGGAACCGTGGTACATATTCCGTGCATTTTACACTGGAGTCGTGGTACATGCCATGTGCACTTTACACTTCAGTCGTGATACTTGTTACATACACTTTACACTGGAGGCATACCCGTCTTATTTTGTGTTTACTATGTTTTAAGTTGGAATATAATTCTATGCACTTTGAATAATTTTTTCTGTTTTTTTTTTATATTATAATAGATAACATTTATTTTTCATAAAAAAAATTTTTTAGAAAAAAAAATAAGAGAAAAAAATAGAGAGAGATGCATAGTCTGAACAATTTTCATCAAGGTAATATTATTTCCATAAACTAATTATCTTAAATTCCTCAGATCGAGGCGAATCGTCAATTATAAATTAGCTTGGTGTCATATCTGTGAATTCATCAATGTGTTGACACGATTTCTAAAATGACACCTCATTAACCAAATTTGTATCGGCTTCCCAAATGAGTAGACACAATATTTCATTCAATTGAGAGGATCATTAATTTTAAATTGAAAAATAAACCTCTTCTTGATTTTATTAAATGTAATATTTTAAGAAAAGAAAGTTGAAAGATTATATCAAATATATAGTAATATTAATAACAATGTCTTCGGTTTCGAAGATGAGGTATTTGTGGAGTGTTTCACGTGACTATGCAAATCCAGTTGCGACCTACATATTTTGTCACATTTAATGCAGACAAAGTCGTTGTACTTAGGCGTTCTATTTAAATTTACGTCCTCTGCGCCTATTCTTTACAAGGGCTTTCCTCTGGGCCTTAAATTTGTATGCCGCGCCCTATGTGAGAGCTCTATTTTCAGATGCCATCTGCTGCCAGCTACTTTCCTTTATGTCAGGGATGAAAAAAAAAATGGCGCCAGAGTTGATCTTTATAGCGCGAAAATGAGAATAGAGAGTATTTCAATGATCCACGTTATTCAAAACATCAGCTTCCTGGAAGTTTGACTTCTAATTTGGAAATTGGGAAAATCTGCCCTAACCAATATTTTGTTTCATTAATTTTTCGCCTTCTGTACCTGTCTTCGGCCATAAGTTTGCTAGACAACTAAATATGTATCCCTTCACTTTCACTCTGTTATAGAGTGTGTGAGTGTTTCCTATATAGAAATAGAGTGTTTATTTTTGTTGGAGAGAGAGAGAGAGAGAGAGCATCAATTTAATGTTAGTCTTGTAGAATGATGCAAGATAAGCGGCGATGTCGTAATCTGTTTTAAGTAGGGCAGCAGACGACTCTAGAATGCCAGAGTGAAAGGACGTGTTTTTATTACAAAGCTTTTATCAAATCACTCTGTCTGTCTGTCTGTCTGGAAAAATGTTGGGTACACGTTATTTCTCCCACACCCAATCTCTGATCAAGCTGAAATTTTGCACAATTATTTCTTTTACCTGAAAACACAAGAATTCATAAAAAAGAAAAATAACCAACTAGTTAATTAGCTATTAGTAATCAATTATTTTGTTTGTTGTCTCGAACAAGGGAAGGAAATTGTACTTGACTGAAGGGATGGTATAAACTGAATTAGACCCTTGTCGCCGCTCTAAATTGAAACATACAATACATAACTATACACTCTTCTCTAATCATAAGCACCTCACTAGCAGATTGGTTAGCACGTCGGCCCGAGGAGGCACGAGCCACGAGTTCGAATTCAGGTCGTCCCCCTTTATTATTATTATTATTATTATTATTATTTGTAAATGCTTTTAAAAAAACAATTACGGTAAAAATCCACCCAGACATCCCGTTCTTCCCCCCCCCCTTTCCCATTTTCCCAACTGATCCAGATATGTGATAGGATCATAGCGTCTTGAGAAAATAAATTAAAAGCATAATACAGCGATAGACAAAAACTATCGGTAAAACTATTTCTAATCGCACAGATTTAATGTTGTTGGTCTAGATCTATTAGTTAATAAGATATTTTTTATATAGAATTAGGCGAGTTAAACCTTGCAGTACTGAGAGATATGGCCTTGCGTGTAGCGAAGTCATATAGCATATCATAAAAATTCTATTTCCTACATAGATCACACTCAATAGCAAGAATTATCAAATGTTTTAATCTATCTACGAGAATTGTTGACCTCAAGTTATTCTTCATTAGTTTTAGGTGCGAGAAGATTCTTTCACTAGATTCCACAATTACGGGTATTGCATAATGCCGTTTTTTTTATATCGCGCGTAGGATTGGCGTTTTCCATATTGAATGACACTCCAAAATGACAATTTTTATCTATATATTTCAGGAGGTTTTAATAATTTCCGGATATTTCCAGGACTTTTCGTATATTTTGCAATTTCTGGAGATTTCCAGGAGCTCCTGGTAAATCAGGAGGCCTCGAAAAAATCTGTTATAAGTTATAAAATGGTTTAATTTAATAATTTACACACCTAGAATTAGCGCGGGTCCTATGAAAGTGTGGGGGCACACTGCGGATGCATAGGTTGTAGTAGCCTAAGGCCGGCCCAGCAAAATTGCGGCGTATGGTACGCCGCCGGTCGACTAGTGACTTTATATATAATTCTCTTCTTCCCTCAAGATTTTTGTCGAGTAGTAAGAAGTAAAGGAAAGATCACTCTGTGGATAGTCCACGAGAAAACAAGAGGGATGGGAGAACACGTAGTCACAAAATAGCAGGGGGGGCAGGACCGTAGCAATTTCACTCTTTCTTTTTTTATTTCTACCTCATGTTAAAAAAAAAAGGGGGGGGGGTTGGAGTAATCTACTCTGTAGTAACTATGGAAGCCACAGAGCACGCTCAAGAGTTTGAACACAATGGAAAGATCACTCTTTTATTTTTGCAACTCGGATGGAGGGAGTTATCCTAGCTAATTTAAGAGCGAAAAAAAAGACAATTGCGCGTAGGATTGGCGTTTTCCATATTGAATGACACTCCAAAATGACAATTTTTACCTATATATTTCAGGAGATTTGTATGAGTTTTCAAAAGATTTTAATAATTTTCCGGATATTTCCAGGACTTTTTCATATATTTAGCAATTTCAGGAGATTTCCTGGACCTTCTGTTAAATTGACAGGAGGCCGCGGGAAATCTGTTATAAGTTATAAAATGGTTTAATGTAATAATTCATATACCTAAAATTAGCGCGGGTCCTATAAAAGGGCATGGGCCCACTGAGGTCGCATAGGTTGCAGTGGCCTAAGGTTGGCCCTGCAAAATAGCGGCGTATGGTGCGCTGCCGGTCGACTAGTGACTTTATAATTGATGAACTCCAGCGTGTATATTGCAATGAACAATATAAATGATCATGAACTATATATAACTTTTCAATAACCTTGACTGCTGAAAAGTATTATATGGTCTGGACGTGTTAACCTATTTGTCTTGTGTGTTATTGTATGTGAAAGTATAGTCTAAATAAAAAAAATTCTAATGAAAAAAAAAAGATCAAACTAATATTAATCAAAAGTAATTAAACCAGTACTTTGTAAAGAGAAAACTCAAAATCTGCTCATCAAGCTACATCTAAAAAAAAAATAAAAAATTCTTCACTACAATTTTATCCCTTGAAATAGTAATCGTCACTCTTAAATGTCACGTGATAGCCATTGTGTATTAAAATTAGATCGTAATTTGTATAGAAGAGAAAGAGAATCACGTGGCTAAATGGTGTTTGTTTACGATTGGTGAATGAGGTCCCTTTAGGGGAATAGAGAAAACGAAGTGAATTGATCTTAAGATCAACAATTGTAATAAAATACAAACTCTATCACTCGCCAACTGCTGGTTCTTCCCTATTTGTCTCTACCTTTTTTATAACTTCAACTGCGATGGACTTGCTAGTTGTTACATCAGAATCTCTTCAGCTAATAGACACACACACACAGTGTCTATAATCACGTTTCATCAGACATCCTCAACCAATACAAATACTTACACATCATTCTCTTATAAGAAAAAAACAAACAGTCTCTACATTCACGATATGTAAAGTTAAACAGATTGTCTGCGGACATGTTAGATGTTTGCTTAGGGAGAGATTTTAGTTTTCCATTGAAGGAGGCGCTGTGGCTGAGTAATAAAGCGCTTGGCTTCCGAACTGGAGGGTGCCGGTTTCCAATCCTGGTGAAGATTTAGACTTTTTAATTTCAGGATCTCTTGTGCACCTCTAAAGGGTATCTGACATTAGTTGGAGAAAAGGTAAGGACAGTTTGCCGTTGTGCTGGCCACGCGAGACCCGTTGCTGGTGAAGACTGGGACATTTCATTTCGGGATCTTTAGGGCACATCTGAGTCCACCCAGCTCTAATGGGTACCTGACATTAGTTGGAGAAGAGTAAAGGCGGTTGATCGTTGTGTTTGCCATATGACTACCTAGTTAACAGTGGGCCACAGAAACAGATGGCCTTTGTACCGTCTGTCCTATAGGTCGCAACGTCTGAGAGGGGAAATGTGACTTACTCTACTATTGAACACTGAGACCGCTGTAAGATTGTGTGAAATTTAGTTTTATAAAAATACTTTTTATCATTAGTCTTTATTGGTCTAGCAACTTTACGAAATTTTAGCAATTCTATATTTAAATTTAATTATTTATATTTTATTTATTTATAAATTAAAAAAAAAAGTATAAATCTAAACTATCAAACTGTGTTTCTTTTTTGACCTAGACATCCCATGACCCCTCCCCCCCCTCCATTTGAAAACAAATACATCTTTAAGTTTGGTCCTAATCCTAATTATACCCCGATCATCCAGAATCTCTATCAATTCACAATTTTCATCTTTGACGGCTGGATTTAAAATAAATGAATAAGCGATACTATAGCAAATGAAATTGACATGTACCTGTGTACTTGATATACAAAGGTCTTTAACATCGTAGTATTTGATATGGTCAGGTAGAGGATGTAAATTTGATCTGTTTCTATGGCTGACGGTTAACAAGTGTGTCATGTGACCAGCACTTTCTCAACGTATCTCCCGGTAGCCGTTAGAGTTGGTGGGGTCAGACCAAGGGACTTTCGAAAAATGCGAAGCTCAAAATCCAAGTCTTCATCTGGATTTAAACTCAAGACCACTCGGTACTGAAACATTGCGCTTTACCACTCAGCCACCGTATAATTTAC
This sequence comes from Biomphalaria sudanica, assembly GCA_036873155.1. Lineage (NCBI taxonomy): Eukaryota > Metazoa > Mollusca > Gastropoda > Planorbidae > Biomphalaria > Biomphalaria sudanica. The sequence goes on along the minus strand of JAZGLO010006651.1, from coordinate 22,920 downwards.
TACCAAATATTTTTAATGAATGGAATACTTAAAAATACCTTTTAATTTAAAGATATCGCGCGACATTTTCTGGGCTAACTTTAAAAACATTAAAAATCTAAGTCTAATATAAAAACAATAGTTCATTGTTCTCTATATTTTAAGTTAAGAGTACAGTTATTTTTGTAGTTAGCAGTCCGAAAACAAAAAACCACCCGCCTATATTAACACACACGCGCAAACCCAGACCTAATGCTACATATGTATTTCATTGAAACAGATAGAACAAGCATTGAATATTTCATTTGTTTCTAGTAAGAACTTGCTGATCGCTTACGGTTGATTAGAAAAAATACTAACAAAAAACAAACAAAAAACAAACAAAAAACGAAACTATATTTTCAAAACATCTTATTATTTGTTTTCATGTGAATTGCATCACAACTTTTGAATGTAACTTAAAAAAAAATATAACGCTAAAAACCGTTCAACCTAAGTGTCATGACGTCATGGCGGGGAAATAAACTTCCAAACAGATTTACTTTTTGCTATTCTATTTAACTATTTTGTATTACAAAAGAAGAGCCATATCACGAGGTCTTTGGGCCTCACAAAGACTTTCCTGCAGGGAACAGTACCAGGGAAAAGAAGAAACAGAGAAAGCGATGGGAAGACAACATGGAAGAATGAAAGTGCCGGTCATTAAAAAATATTCTATTCAGGGTCAAGTAAACAGAGAGGAATGTAGATTTGAAAAAAAAAAATTGATCTAGAAATCAACATCGTGTTATTTGCCTAATTGCCCTAAACTTAAGTGATTAGCAACTGCAATTTACAAGTCATATTAACTAGGCATTATCTCTCCACGCGATTAAAGGATTGTCCTTTTTTTTTAGACCAAATATTATGCTAAGAGAGCGTCCATTTATTAATTTTATTTTATGCTAATGCCCCAATGTCCATTTATAGGACTTATAATTATACTTAGGGGGACGTCCTATCAAAAAAAGTAATTGACTAATTTTGTTGTATGTGAAAACAAAACAGGAAACTCCGGAACATATTTATACTTTTATTTCGATTCTTTCGTTTTCCAAAATGTCTTTTTAAATTACAATTTACAAATTACAATTTAAACGTAAAATAAATTGTTTCACATTTTTGGAGCGAACAGCTAGAAAGTCCATATCTCACATTGACTATATCGCCTGTCTTTATCTTTAAGGCTCTCTGCTCTAACTCCTCCAGCCAGACAAGTCTAAAAGAATGACGCAGATACTATCAGCTGTTGGAGTAGATTAGCTGTTATGTCTACAGAACTTGGCCTAAATGACACTGACAAATAAAAAAATAATAATTAGGCTCTATGTCGTGACATCTTCTTGTGACGGACACCTGTGTCATCATGTCAGTCATCTTATCAGCTGATAGTTTCTTTTACTCCACCCCTCCCTTCCCCCCCCCTGATATTGTCACAACTAAACTTATTTTAAATGTCACTAAGTTTATTTAATTTAGGGATTTATACACACACACACACACACCTCACACACACACACCTTTTGACTGAGATTTTATTATATTAGATAAGAAATTAACTTTTCAGTATATTTAGTTCTTTAGACACACTTTCTAAATGCAATGCCAAGAAATGCACGCATTTGTGTCTTCGCATTTTTGTGGACTTGTGTCTGTGTGACTTAATCCTTCGATAAAACTTATTTGCTCAAGTCGATAAGTGGACATTTCCTTAAAATAAAATATTTAAAATCTAGAATAGCAGCCTGGCTGTGTGCTATTCGCTCTAGACTGTCTCCAAAGTCCCGGGTTCGAACCCTGCCCAACGCCTTTCCCCACCATCCTGCGTGATGTTTGTCCAACAATGTAATAGTTCTGAAGGAACGCCCGAAGCACGTAAAAACAAGAAAATGATTTTCGCCTTTGAATTTAGTCAGATTTTTACACCCCCCCCCCCAAATATTCACAATTTGCATTAAATTAACAGAGCATGTTCACTGGTATATTTCTTTCATGATGTATATAGACCTACTACCTCCTTGTAAAGAACACGCATTTTCACTAAAGTAGAGACGAACTTTTCAAAAGCTAGTTTTCTATTGGCTATCTGACAGCAGACGTTAATTGTTTATACAAAGATGGAGAATATCACGTGACTGTTTGCTGGAGATAACTTGCAATGCGTTATAAATAAAATATATTTCGTTCTAATCGTAAAATCGTTTTATAATCAAAGCCTGGGTTTAAAAAGCTGTAACTGTTCTTATTTATTAAATGGATTAATGCCAATTAACAGTATCGACACGTGACCAGCGATATGTTTTCAAAATACTGTAATTTCTCGAAACAATTCTCTAAGAGATAAAAATAACAAAAGTTTTGTCTTTGACAGCCGTAATAACAACTCTAACCCTAACCGTAATCATAATGTTATGATCTCATTTTGTGTCGTTCGGTTCAAGATTTGATTTCCTGCGTGATTTAGAAAAAATGAAAGAAAAAAACATGATTATTTGTGATTTGACTCCATTCCTGAAGACACGCCAAATGAAGTGCCACTCGCGAGCACAAACAATTAAACCGGCATCAAGTACTCGCGGTAGACCAAAAGTAAGGGTCGATTACTCTGTCGCCCAAGTGCCATCCGAGGGTTCCCCCCCCCCCTCTCCCCCAAACCAACATGGTTACAAGAAAATTAGATTGTTTCGATTATCGACTCCGGAATACCACGGTGAGCTCCTTTTTTTTATGTACCCGTGTAAATATCCGTCCAGCCGAGAGACGAGCGAAGTATCGATGGCGGTGTCGGGGCAAACAATGCCACCGGGGAATAATTGCACTTCTTGTAAGGCAAGGAGAGGTGAGAGGACGCGGGGAGGGGGGAGCAGTGGTGCCCAGGGAATTTCTACTGTCCATCTGTGTGTGTGTGTGTGTGTGTTGAGAGAATGTAATTGAATAAAATAACACGTTGGAGATGTAGTCTTCTCCCTTAAGCTTCCGGAATGGCTTTTGAAAGTATTAAAACTGTAAGATGAGGTCTCCCAAGTCAATTAAAAAAAATAAATGTAACTCGAGCTTCTGTCTTTTTTTTTATATCTCGGGTTGTCTTCCCTTTGGCTGGTAGAAAGTTTTATCAAGATGATCACGTGGTGGAGGTTGATGCGCGGCTGTGTGTCTGTGTACGAGTAGGCACTAGTCACTAGCGGATCCAGAATTGTTTATTGGGAAGGGGGGAGGGGCGATTTTGTAAATTTGAAATGTAATTTTAGTCCATGCCTTTGTTTTAGACATTCAAAAATGTGTAGACACTTTATAAAGTTTGTTTTTCTTATTGAATTCATGTCTTCGGAGCAAAGAGACTGCACATACAGATGAGTTCAGTTTTGTGTGGTCTGTCTGTCTGTCCGTTCGTCCGTCAGCCCCGTTAAGATGTCAAAAACTAGAACTATTGAAAATGTAATTTCACAATATTTCCCAGCGTGCAAAGCTCTGGTGCAACGTCTACTTTTGTTTTCAGAAAGCGAACAGTTTAATTGTAAAAAAAAAAGGTGCACATCTAAGGTCGCAAACCAACAACTTGTCATTGCTCATTACTTTTTGTCCATTAAGTAACCCACTTATTCATTTATTTATTATTATTTTTTTTATTGATTTTGTAAAAAGATTTGGGATCCACACATTCGCTTTAGTTTAAAGTCTATGGCATTAATTTTTATCACGTTGTCCCGATCCAGAGTATTAAATAATAATTTGATTTGCACCTAAGGCCACAATGAATTTAAATGGAACCCAGATCTAGATTATTAATTAACAATTCGAAAATAATTTTTAGATTATTAAACAATGAACTTTTAACATTGCTTAGATTATGCGTATAAGGGACCCCATAAGATGGGATTATGTTCTCAATCATCTCTAGATCTAGATTAATCTAGAATATTCTAAATCTATTCAAGCGTGTTCTTTCATAAGCTTTGTAATAGACAAAAAAATCCTACTTCGCAACGAATACGTTGCAGGAAACGTCATGTAAAATAACGAGCTGCTTTGTTGTGAAATAATGTGGTACTTATCTTATCTTATAAAATACAGACGTTAGTTCAAAAAAGAAGATGATCACGTCTTTCGCGTCATGCATGTTAACCAATGACTTAAATTCTGCCAAGGAACGAGGAATGTACCTTTATCTACTCTTCAGACAAACTCGACCAGAAATCAGTTAATGGTAGATCTTTGTATTTTTTTTTCAAATAAGAGTAATGATCTAGATGAGTTCAAAGTTCATAGTGATGTAGTTATAGATTTGTTGTACTCCAATAGAGAAGAGCTGATAAAATCAAGTTTTTCTTTTCTTGTAGGCATTTACTTAGAAATCCATTGACGTGTTGTAAGTTAACTCCTACAATAGTTCACGTAACACCGGTCTGGCCTCGCGGGACGCTAGCGTTCCGTGGAACATACTTCGTAAAAAAAAAAGCGCCATCAATGAGAGATAGGCTCTTTGCGAAACCATCTGTCTAAAACTGGTTCATTTTCGTTTAACGCGGATTCGTATACAGACACATCGGGGCTCCTCTGGGTTTGCGTGAACATAAAATTCTCTTTATATATATAAATTATATATATATATATATATATATATATATATATATATTCATAGTTTTTTTTTTAAATATCTATATTCTGCATGCATCTACTTAGGCACAATGCATTCTGGGAAAAGGGAAAGGTCTTGTACAGTTTCTGTCTCTCTTTGTCTCTGTCTCTCTCTGTCTATATGTCTCTTCAAAGGCCACTACAAAAAACTAAGAGGAAAATGAAAGTTTAAAAAAAAAAATTCATGAAATATAAACTGTAACTGAGATGATTATGAAATGATAAAATCAGAAAAAAAAACCCTCAAATAATGTCATATTTTACGAAGTTATCATCTCTTCAACATAACTTACATCTTATATTGTCTTCAGTTTTGTAGCAAATAGTTATGGAATACAGTAATAGAAATCTGTTGACACAGAGGCGTAGTTCCAACGCGCGAAGGGGTTGATTGCGCCTAGACCTTTGATTAATAAGGCCCACAGGGTCTATTGACAGAGAGTCTTTTACTACGTTTAAATTGACTTTCAAGTCATCGCTGTCATGAAACGATTACTTATTAGAAGTCGTTGCTAAATTGAGTCTTCTTCTTCGTTCTATTTTCTATGTCGGAGGGTTCAGATCAGTAACCTTATATCCGAGATGAACTGCGCAGTGATTTCCAGATCAGGCAGTTCTTCACAGTTTTTTTTCTATGGGAGGCTTTCAAGGCCAGGGGTCTTGTTCGGGCCTCTCCATAGAGTATGAAGCGTTCGGAACATAGGTCTCATTCTCTTGTGTCCGGTTTTGAGGCGAAAAATTAAGCTTTGTGATGAATGTACGTGTTTAAAGATATTATTCTTAAATCTTTCAGATTTATGTGATGTATTACTTCCTATCTACAGCCTATCTATGAATTACTTAGGAGTCACGTGATAACAGGTGTAACGAAAAAAAAACGTACAATTTTGGTTTTTAAATCTTTTAAACACAAGACCTGAGTTCCAGATGTTAACATTTCATTGCATTTTGAATTAGGCAGTTGAAACTACTGCTTACCCGCCAATTTCGTGTCACGTGTTTAAATCTCTTTCACGTGTGAACTTTGGTACAGTTTTCCGGGTCACTTTATATACCCTTCCGGGTCAGTTCAACCTAACAGCACCCCACTTACCCAAACAAAAGCAAAAAAAAAAAAAGAAAATTGTTTACAGTGCACGTCAGTTTTGGCGGGAAATGCGTGTCGCCCTAACATATTAAGTCTACGAAAACAAATTTAGGTCAAAAATATGTAGTGCCTTGGTCTGGTTCAGGAGTGCCAGAATGTGGTGAACTACACATTAATATACACAGTGCCACTGACATACGGTGGGCGGTTGTAAGTAGTCCCATTACACGGCGCGCTAGTCTTAAGTCATCACAACGTTTGAGACTGGGTAACAAACAAAACATCTTTAAGTAGTTTAGTTAACTAGTAGCATCTATAATAGTGTGTCCTTGAAACGGACTACTTCCGTTATTTCCACGTACTTTCAAGATGTGTATAGCTGTACTGATTGGGTAACCACAGACGGCCTGCAATGGGAATTGCCCTGTAAACACTTGGTTCCACAGCTTTCAGTTTTAATACATTTAAAGTCAACTATTTTAAACGTCTTTCATTTTTCTTCTAATTGCTCCTCTTGGATATTTGTTTTCTTCTTGTTTTATTTTCCTTTCTTACCCATTTTGTTTTGTCCAAACAACGGACCCACAAGTGGATTTATTCGCGGTCACCCCTGAGTTTGTGTAAAAATACAAACTCTTTTTTGTTTTGTCCATTTATCTTCCGTTTCCGCTATCACTGTGTTTGAACCATAGACTCTATAACATTGTAGCAGCAACTTGTGTGTTTGAACCATACTCTATATAACATTGTAGCAGCAACTTGTGTGTTTGAACCATAGACTCTATAACATTGTAGCAGCAACTTGTGTGTTTGAACCATAGACTCTATAACATTGTAGCAGCAACTTGTGTGTTTGAACCATAGACTCTATCTATCTATCTATCTATCTATCTATCTATCTATCTATCTATCTATCTATCTATCTATCTATCTATCCATCCATCCATCCATCCATCCATCCATCATCTATCCATCTATCCATCTATCTATCTATATCTACAGGACTGCCAACACCAAGGTAACTAAGCAGCATAAGTTTCGTCATTAAACATCAGCATGACTAGTTGGATCAGTGGTTCTGATGAATGAGAGTTATACGTTTCCCATGCATTGCACCTCAAATGTCTTCCACCTCAAATGTCTTCCACCTCAAATGTCTTCCACCTCAAATGTCTTCGCTGTATACAAATGTTTGTTTCAAAAGCATGTGAACCAAAAACAAAACAAAAAATCTCGACTACCACTTAGCTGAAATAAAAATATTTTTTTCTAAAAGTGTTTTTCTCGACGTGGAGTGTGGGGGGAGCTTTTGTTACTTAAAATAGGTGGCATAGGCGGTAGTCTGATTTTTTTAAACACCGAAATCTCTTCCCCCCCCCCCCCAATCATGCCATTGTTGCGCTAGCGCTGATTTTTCACCTTGCAGGATTACTTACTTACTTAGACTCAGATCCTTCCGCCCCGTTCGGCGCATTAGACGGAAAGCTGTCTCCACAAAGCTAAGTCACTGGCAATGTCAGGAGCCTCTTTCTACCTGGTGTCCACTGTTCTAAGGTCTTCCATGAAAGTGTGGCGCCAAGTTATACTAAAACGTCCATGTTTGCGATTTTCTCGTAATGGCCTCCATGTGATAGCAACTCTTGGTGTGCGTAGTTCATTTTGTCGGAGAACATGACCAGCAAACCTTAAGTGACGCTCTGTCACAACCTCACTAAGTGGTCGAATCCAAGTTAGGCATAGGATTTCCTTGTTTGAGATCTCTATAACTGACTCCTTTGCTTTGCTCCACTTATGTACCGTGACACTCTCTCCTATAATGTAATTGCTGTGTTCCAGTCATGTACCGTGACACTTTCTCCTATAATGTAATTGCTGTGTTCCAGTCATGTACCGTGACACTTCATGCTATAATGTGACTGCTGTGTTCCAGTCAAGTACCGTGACACTCTCTCCTATGATGTGACTGCTGTATTCCAGTCATGTACCGTGACACTCTCTCCTTTAATGTAATTGCTGGGTTCCAGTCATGTACCGTGACACTCTCTCCTATAATGTAATTGGTGTGTTCCAGTCATGTACTGTGACACTCTCTCCTATAATGTAATTGCTGTGTTCCAATTATGTACCGTGACACTTCTCTCCTATAATGTAATTGCTTTGTTCCAGTCATGTACCGTGACTTTCTCTCCTATAACGTGACTGCTGTGTTCCAGTCAAGAACCGTGCCACTCTCTCCTAGGATGTGATTGCTGTGTTCTAGTCATGGACCGTGACACTCTCTCCTATAATGTGACTGCTTTGTTCCAGTCACGTACCGTGACACTCTCTACTATAATGTGACTGCTGTGTTCCAGTCATGTACTGTGTGACCACTGCCCAGTAACGAAGTCGTTAAGACAGTATCTACATTCGTTTGATGTGTATCGACCCAGAGACGTTTTGTTTTTCTCTTTGTTAATGAGTACACAAGTGAATTAGTCTTCTGGTGCGCTGCGTGGTCCCTGGTGGCAAGGGAAAACTGAGGAAATGAAAAGAGAGAAGATAATTGTGTCTGGACAAAAAGTAAACTAAAGGGTAAGATCTTTAAATATGTAGATGAGATAGATAGATAGATTGATAGAGAGAGAGAGAGAGGGAGAGAATGTTGGGATCCAAAGAAAGACAAAAGATTGAGTAAAGTTTAAATAAAAAATAAAAAAAGAGTGATAAAGAGAGAAGAGATAGAAAAAGAAAAAAAAAGAGAGAGAGAGAGAGAGAAAGAAAGACCAAGAGAAAAGGAGAGCAAAAGAGAGGGGCGGGCAAGAATATAAATGAGTGAGAGACGTGAAACGAGAGAAAGAGGGAGAGCGTTGAAGGAGGAGAGAAAAGGTCCAAACTGAGAGGTGACTAGCAAGATGATAGAGTGAGAGTTGAAAGATCAACAAATGTATACCAACAGACCAGAAAGTCAGTTGAGAGAGAAACAATTATAGAAAGATGTAGACTAGACTAGGTGTACGCAAAAATATAAGCAAAGCCTAGATAATCTATCAATGCAACTGTTAGCAACTATACATTTAATAAACAACTTAGGTTAACGGTACACTACGACTGACTACGCCATGTTTTATGGCCAAATTAAATTTTTTTTTATTTTTTTTAACTTTTAAAAATTATAACGGTCAAGCTAGAACTTTCCTCGTTTGGCCAACGAGGTATTAAGTCTGCTCTCAGCGATATACATCAACTATTAAATTTCTAGGATAATCGTTAGAGCCGTTTTTGATATCCATGTCCAGATTCCACCCTCCTCCCTCCATGAAGTTGTGACTTGAAAAGAGGCATTGCAAAACAAGAAATATAGTACATGTAAATTTAGTCTCGTTTTGCTTTTTAAAAATATTTAATAAACATATTTTAGTAATGAAAAGTATTTTTAAGTTTGTGGAGGATAAGGCCTTGAGTTGATGCACTGCCATAAATCAGGGACCTCGTTGATATATTACTAGCACTCTACAATTGGAAACTTCATAGCCATGACAGTGTTGTCAACCGTGAGATTTAAAGTATTGGCGCTAAATATCTTTTAAAAAATACACATTGAAATTACTATATTTTTGTTTGTGGGGCTCCTCTCTTTCGGAGTTGACGGGACAGTAGCCCTACTTGCCCACCCTTAAATCCGGCTCTGCATGTAATATTTGTGATGGGCTTTATCTTTGTCAAGCCATCGTTTTGTTTACTTATGTTCAGCCTGACTTCTTGAACACGCTCCTATATCGTTCACGCACAAGACGTCCACATGACATTGCTACGTCACCCGCAAAAACTTTGACCTTTCAGATGTAAGAAAGAATAGGTGAAGCTGAGAATCGCATTGGCAGTTTCTCTATTAATATGTTTTTTTTCAAAACAACAATGGTTCTTCAATTGACTGATAGAAGTCTTTTACCGAGAAAGTCAACAAGAAATGGAAGCTATTATAATGTGTTCTTTCTCGTGAGCTCATTACTTAAAGGCATTGTTGTTAAAACTATCTTTATCTGGCCATTGGTCACTATCATTTCATCATTGACAAGAAAACTTCCCGCGATGGGAGATAATTATAGTGTTGAGTGACTATTGAGAATCTGTCTCTTTCAGCGTTGAATATTTCCCATACATCAGTGCTGGAAGTTTGCAATTAACGTGACAGTTTTTTTAAGCAAGAGCTTTTTGTTTTAGTAAAATATTATTATTATTCAAATAATTATGAGTCTGTAGACTATCTGTGAAGAGAAATATATATATACTAGTCGACCGGCGATACGCCGCTATTTTGCAGGGCCGGCTTTAGGCCACTGCAACTTAAGCGACCGCGATGGGCCACGCATTTTCATAGCACCTGCGCTAATTCTAGGTGTATAAATTATGAAATTAAACCATTTTATAACTTATAACAGATTTCCCGCGTCCTCCTGTCGGTTTACCAGGAGATCCTGGAAATCTCCTGAAATTACAAAATATACGAAAAAGTCATGGAAATATCCGCAAATCATTAAAATCTTTAGAAAACTCATACAAATCTCCTGAAATATTTAGACAAAAATTGTCATTTCGGGGTGTCATTCAATATAGAAAACGCCACTCCTACGCGTGATAAAAACAACAACAACGGCATTATGCAATACCAGTAATTGTGGAATCTGGTGAAATAAGCTCGCGCCTCAAACTAATGAAGAATTACTTATATATACTTATAATTATATATATATATTATATATATATATATATATATATATATATATATATATATATATATATATATATATATATATATATATATATGGATTATTCACAGACATTTTGGATTATCCAACGTGTTGTCTGGGATGGAGCTATATACCTTCATTTGTTTCACAGGCTATAATGAATGTAGTGTAGACACGCTGTGGCAATTAAAAACAACAAAATTAATAAAAACAAACAGATATATGCCAAAATGTGTGTGAAACAGGAAGGGGGGACATTCCCTTGAGGACCTAGATGAAGGCATTTTTGTCTCTCGTCTGAAACTGATGATGTAAAGCAGTGCTTCCTAAACTGTGCGCCCCCGAGGCCTGACTAGGTTGTCCACGAACTACTGGAATAATTAACTAGTAGACCAGAACGTGAATTAACCTCTCTATCTTATCGTATCTTATATAATACAGACGTTACTTCAAAAAAGAAGATGATTACGTCCTACGCGTCATGCTTTTAGTCATGCATATTAACCAATGACCTAAATTCTGCCAAGTCACTGGTTTTCCTGGCTGGCTCAGGCAACCCATTCAATGCTCTAATAGCACTAGGGAAGAAAGAGCATTAATTTGTACAAATTGTACTAGCTTATGGAACGAGAAATTTTTTTTTATCTTTGTGTCTTTCTGTGTATTTTATTAAATTTTGTTTTTGTATTTGAAGATTTTGGTTCAGTGTTTTATGTATAATTGCTACTTTACTTTTGAGTCTTCTGTCCTGAAGGCTTTCTAAATTTAGTGATTTTACTAAAGGTGTTACTCTAGTCAAATGTGAATATTCGTTTGTTATGAATCTCACTGCTCTATTTTATGTCTATTCCAGTTTCTTAATGTTTTCTTGAGTTGAGGGGTCCGAAACAAAGGATGCATATTCTATTATTGGCCTAACCAAAGTTAAATAAAATTTTAGTTTAATGTTCTTTTTGATTTATAGAAATTTCTTTAAATAAACCCTAATGCTTTGTTTAAATCTGGTAAACTAGAAAAGATATTAAAAATCCTACATCATAATATTTTAGACATATTCAAAGTTCTGATGCAACGGCTACTTTTTTTTTTTTCTGAAAGCGAAAAATTTAATTTTTAAAATCAACTTTGCAAGCAGTTTTGTTATAAAAATACACCAATTTTACAGCTTTAATAGTAACAAACAACTGAGACTATTTAGTAAGGGAGATGGCTATTTACAATATTTGTACCACATTTATGCAAACGGTTTTAGACTTTGTGTCAAATTTGTTTTCGAAAATTGTAATACTAAGTTTAAAAATCTCAGTCCTATTTTAAAAAATTACTTTTATTTTTAAAGAGAAACATGTATTTAATATGCATACAAGTGGATTATTATTTAAAACAACAATTAATAAGTAGTGTTTCATATTATACACATGAAATACATAGGACTGATATATTACAGTACAGTAACACTTAACTAAAGGGAAAATTTTTTTTTTAGGTTCAAAAGTTGTACGTTTGCCATTTACAAAACAATTACATATAATAGATAATCCTTCAATAGCATCAGTTAGGCCAGGTTCACATTTAGCTTCACCTTCACCTATCCCTTAGTCTGTTGGACCATTGGGGCACCACACATGATCTGTCTCCCTTCTTTCTCCTTTTCTCTCTGTCCTTTGCCTTTGATAAAATTTCTTTCCCTCTTCTTCCTGGTACTGTTCCCTGAAGGAAGGTCTTTGCGATCCCTGAGGACATTGTGATGTGGCCACAGAGTTGGAGTTTACGTTTTTTGACAGTGGTTAGCAGGTCATCGTGGGGTCCGATTGCTGTATTAATCCTGTTTCGTATCTCTTCATTCGTGATGCGGTCTTTGTAAGTGACACCTAGGATCTAACTATACCTTTATAACTGTCAGTTCATTGAATACATATGAATATTAACAATGTACTAATAATAGCATGAATAAATCTCCTTATCCTGTGGTATCAAGTCTTTAGTCAAACTAACAATACAACAGTCTCTTCTATTTGTATCGATGGAGACAGGGTTGTAATGGACCTCAATCACCAAGCGTAAACAAACAACATTTAGCCACGTAATTCTCTATCTCTTCTATAGAAAATATTTAATCCATAAAGGCTGACACGTGAAACGTTTTTTTTTTTTCATTGTTTTATCAATATTATCACGTGGCTAACTGTTGTTTGTTTACGAGATCGGTGAATGAGGTCATCATTGTCGATAGTTTGTAGTTCAATGGAAGAAGGAAACATTGACATTTTAATACATTCATTTCTCTTACAAGAGCCAGTTGGGCTACTATTGGTCGTGGCTCCGGGCGCCATAAACCATTTCGCCCCATGGTTGCTACGCCACTGTATTTAGCGATCTTGTGGTCATAATGATAAAAAGCGTCTCCATTGCTTAAATAGTTTAAATTGATAAGATGTGCAATTAAATATTTATTCAGACTTTCTGTATTAGAAATGAGTATTGGGTATTTCTAAGGAACGGGACTAACTAGTCCATGAATGTAGATAAAAGTTTGTAGAAACATTAAATTACTTTGCTCACAAATACATTATACAAATAAAAAAATAACTTAATGGATGTGCAGATGACTTCAATGTGTGCTAACAAAACGAAGTTGGGTTCAAACGACATTGATAACGACATTGTCCTCAGTAAGTACTGTACACTGCCAGACATGTTTTAAATGTCAGTGTCGATAGGTCTCTTAAATCGTGACGAGACCAGTCGTCTGTGTCAGGGCCGACACCAGCAGTTGTTGAGATCACGTGGGCAATGTTTTCCAACACCATTTTATTCCCCCCCTCTCTCTCTCTTTGTTTTTCTCTCTCTCTCTTTGTTTCTCTCTCTCTCATTCTGTTTCTCTCTCTCTCTCATTCTGTTTCTCTCTCTCTCTCATTCTGTTTCTCTCTCTCTCTCTCTCATTCTGTTTCTCTTTCTCTCATTCTGTTTCTCTCTCTCTTATTCTGTTTCTCTCTCTCTCTCTCTCTCTCATTCTGTTTCTCTCTCTCTTATTCTGTTTCTCTCTCTCTCTCTCTTTGTTTCTCTCTCTCTCTCTCATTCTGTTTCTCTCTCTCTCTCATACTGTTTCTCTCTCTCTCTCTTTGTTTCTCTCTCTCTCTCTTTGTTTCTCTCTCTCTCTCTTTGTTTCTCTCTCTCTCATTCTGTTTCTCTCTCTCTCTCTCTCTTTGTTTCTCTCTCTCTCTTTGTTTCTCTCTCATTCTGTTTCTCTCTCTCTCTCTTTGTTTCTCTCTCTCTCTCATTCTGTTTCTCTCTCTCTCATTCTGTTTTTCTCTCTCTCTCTTTGTTTCTCTGTGTGTGTGTGTCTCTCTCTGTCTTATTCTGTTTCTCTCTCTCTCTCTCTTTGTTTCTCTCTGTGTGTGTGTCTCTCTCTGTCTCATTCTGTTTCTCTCTCTCGCGTTGTTTCTGTGTGTGTGTGTGTCTCTGTCTCCTTCTGCCTCTCTCTCTTTCTATCTCTATGTTTCTGTGTCTCTTTTTGTGTGTGTGTGTCTCTCTCTCACTATGCCTCTCTCTGTCTCTTTCTCCCTCTGTCTCTTTCTCCCTCTGTCTCTTTCTCCCACTGTCTCTTTCTCCCTCTGTCTCTCTCTATCTCTGTCAGTCTCTCTCGGTCTGTCTCTCTGACCCTTTCTACCACTGCCTCTCTCTTTCTTTGTCTCTCTCTGTGTCTGTCTTTTTTTTTCTCCCTCTGTCACTCTCTCTCGATCTGTCTCTCTGTGTCTGTCCCTTTCTCCATCTGTCTCTATCTCCCTCTTTCTCTCTTTGTCTCTCTCTCTCTCTCTGTCTATCTGTCTGTCTGTCTGTCTCTCTCTCTTTCTCCCTCTCTCTCTCTGTCTGTCTATGTCTCTCTCTCTCTCTCTCTCTCTCTTTATTGTAGCTTCCCTGTACCTTGCACTACCCCCCCCCCCACTGCTTTAATAATTTCTTTGAAGCCAATCTGCTATTAAATCAAGTCGATAAGTCATGACATAGTCCTACGCAGAAGTGTACAACTCTCACTGACTGCCTCCGACCTTAGAAGAAGTGAAGACTTATAACTAAGTGATGAATCAAGTCATGGCCCTCATCTCCTCAAAGTCCAAGTCATGGCCCTCATCTCCTCAAAGTCCAAGTCATGGTCCTCATCTTCTCAAAGTCCAAGTCATGGCCCTCATCTCCTCAAAGTCCAAGTCATGGCCCTCATTTCCTCAAAGTCCAAGTCATGGCCCTCATCTCTTCAAAGTCCAAGTCATGGCCCTCATCTCTTCAAAGTCCAAGTCATGGCCCTCATCTCTTCAAAGTCCAAGTCATGGCCCTTATCTCCTCAAAGTCCAAGTCATGGCCCTCATCTCCTCAAAGTCCAAGTCATGGCCCTTATCTCTTCAAAGTCCAAGTCATGGCCCTCATCTCTTCAAAGTCCAAGTCATGGCCCTCATCTCCTCAAAGTCCAAGTCATGGCCCTCATCTCCTCAAAGTCCAAGTCATGGCCCTCATCTCCTCAAAGTCCAAGTCATGGCCCTCATCTCTTTAAAGTCCAAGTCATGGCCCTTATCTCCTCAAAGTCCAAGTCATGGCCCTCATCTCCTCAAAGTCCAAGTCATGGCCCTCATCTCCTCAAAGTCCAAGTCATGGCCCTCATCTCCTCAAAGTCCAAGTCATGGCCCTCATCTCCTCAAAGTCCAAGTCATGGCCCTCATCTCCTCAAAGTCCAAGTCATGGCCCTCATCTCCTCAAAGTCCAAGTCATGGCCCTCATCTCCTCAAAGTCCAAGTCATGGCCCTCATCTCCTCAAAGTCCAAGTCATGGCCCTTATCTCTTCAAAGTCCAAGTCATGGCCCTCATCTCTTCAAAGTCCAAGTCATGGCCCTCATCTCTTCAAAGTCCAAGTCATGGCCCTCATCTCCTCAAAGTCCAAGTCATGGCCCTCATCTCCTCAAAGTCCAAGTCATGGCCCTCATCTCCTCAAAGTCCAAGTCATGGCCCTCATCTCTTCAAAGTCCAAGTCATGGCCCTCATCTCCTCAAAGTCCAAGTCATGGCCCTCATCTCCTCAAAGTCCAAGTCATGGCCCTCATCTCCTCAAAGTCCAAGTCATGGCCCTCATCTCCTCAAAGTCCAAGTCATGGCCCTCATCTCCTCAAAGTCCAAGTCATGGCCCTCATCTCCTCAAAGTCCAAGTCATGGCCCTCATCTCCTCAAAGTCCAAGTCATGGCCCTCATCTCTTCAAAGTCCAAGTCCGGCTTCATTAGGAACTGTTGGCAGAAATTTCGATAAACAGGACAGCGCCTCGTCATGGTCCGGATGTTGCTAACGGGTCGTTGTATGGGACTCACTTTTCTAAGTTCTATTATTATTAATTTTATTATTAAATTGTAGAATGCCTACATCTAGGGAATTCAGTTGTTAAGAAGCCCTTGTTGCTCCTAAGGTGTGTATTAACTTCGGGGGGGGGGGGGAATTGAGTCAAGGTGAACTTGTGATGATAAGTTTATCCGCTGAGTACATAAATTTTGACATTTCAACAGGAACCTCCTGGTGATTCCAATCAACGTAACTAGCTCGTGACCAGGCCCAACCCGCAGCCGCCGCCATTTACGATTACTCCAGTATTAAAACACTGACTCCTTGCTTACAGATGAAATGTTCTTACTGCTAGCGAAATGGAACAAATTATACACGACTGTCTCGCGCAAACTCTGGAAGTACGAGTGATTGCTTCTAATTTACTGGTGCTACGTCACACGTGAGCGGGGGTAGGGAGCGAGAGAGGGAGAGAGAGGGGAGACAAAAAACTAGTTTTAAATAACTTTGAGCTAACTATCAACATTAAGTAGACGGCAGGCTCCAGATTATCTACTCCCTCTCCCCCCTCCCTGCGCCTTACTCTCTAGCATCTCCCCCCCCCCCCCAACTTGGGCTACCTGTCGTTTCACCGACCTCTCCCCTATCTCTCTATTACTTTTATGCCTCCTTTGCGGGTAGCTAATTATAGAACCAGTGACGGAGACGTCAGTCACGTGGGTCTAGTGAGTACAATTATTTGGTCAATGAAAACCGGTGATGTGGCAGAAAATATCAATTTTTTTTTTTAAATCGTAAGTAAAAGTTTTTTTTTATTTTGACGGCTATTAAGGTTTTTAATGTGTTTTTCTCTCTCTTATTTCTAGGTTTAAACAAACTCATATCATTAAAGTTTGTCCACAACTCACGTGAAAATAATAGTTTACAATTTGTAGTTACAGCCGCCAAAAGTAAACGAAAAAAAGCAAAAACCTCTCTCCCCCGTCCCTTCTTTTATAAGAATGTTATAAATACTTATTCCGATTGAATAAAATCTAGGCCAGTGATACCCGACCTTCTCCAGACGTTAGGCTTATATCAAGAGCATTCAGATTAGACTAATGAGTCACTCAAATTAAAACATCTCATAAAGTAAAACTAAAAAGAAAAGTAGCATTGAAAAATAAAACAGTAAACCATAACTTTCAGATACCAAAACATTGAAGTAACGTTGTAACATGTAAGATAAGATAAGATAAGATATACTCAGAAAAAAATAATGATAAAGGCAGATTTTCTATTCAACATGCTATGACAATGTCTTAGAAGTATCTTTTTTTCCCCTTTCGTGCCATTTTTTAACGGGTTGCTAGATCTCATGTTTCTAATTAACATGTAAGGCCGGATTTAAGGTAGGGCAGGCGAGGGCTATAGCCCCAGGAGCTCCACAAAAAAGAAACCTCTACTAAATAGATAACAATATATCACAATTTTTACGGGTCAGAAACTTTCAGTTTTTTTTTTTCCTAACATTTTTTGTTTCACATTTTTACGGCTGACCAAAATGTCCTGATTTAGAAGTGTCCGCTTGTAGCATGCTTGGAATAAGGAAAGACAACTCCGGATTTACAACAATGCTTCTACCAAGGGCCTCTACTCTCCACAAACTCACAAATATACACTTTTTAAAACTAAACCTTGCGCATTAAAATATTTTTTGAAAGAAACGTGAGATTAAATGTACAGCACTCTTCTAGTTCTGTCTTCCAAAATATAGATATAATAAGTATTTTCACCCATAGTAAAAAAAAAAGAGTAAAGTTTCCCTTTTTTGATCTTGCGATCTATGGGGCAGATGATGTTAAGGTCATCTGTTTCACTCATAAGTGGATTTTTATTCCAATTTTTGAAAATTCTAAGTGCTTCCACAAAAATCTTGCCCCCTGGTTTCCACAAAATCTTGCCCCTGGGCCTCCACATACTTAAATGCGGCCTTAACAACATGCTTAGTAAGATTGACACATAGATACACGTGGGAAGTAATTATCTCCTATTAGGAACGAACATCTATAATTTATAAGATAAACATTTTTTAAACGTCCTCCAAAGGCGGAACCTACTCTTGTTCTTCCCATTTTCCTCTCATATGCCGATTTACTTCAGTCTGATAGAGGCCACAAGGGGCCGTCTATGGTACAATGGGCATTGTTTTGATTTTGATTGCTGACGTTTTTATAATTCCTTTGTGTATGTGAACTAAAACAGACCATGAGCAAGACATCTTAAGTTTGAATTATTAGGTATTTTGTTGGTGCACTCAAACATGAATAGAAGCTTTATCGTCAATAGACTTTCAAAACTACGCCATATAAAGTCTATTAAAAACAAAGGCATGCGCCTCATTGATTAATTCCTTACCATTCTACAAGACGAATAGCTTGCTTTTGGAGGAAGAGAAGTGCCCAAACCATCATTATTTGCCCCAAATTTACAGATATAAGAAAATGGATTAAAATAATTAGTTTTTCACTTTCAATATCTACACTTATTACAAAGTACAAAGCGACTGCATGGTCAGACAAACTCGAGATTCTAGTGATAAAAATATAAATATACGGAAATGTAATGGTCGGGAATAAAAATCTCAGGTAATGGAGATATTTAAATTTTGAAAACAGTTAAGTGATGAAGTGTAGTCGTAAAGACTGGGCGTTGCTGGCGGGTAGATGCCATGCAACAGTAAGACATCTGTCTGCCATAAGATAAAAACAAATGAGTTTTGGAACTTAATGACCATGGCATCTCTTCTAGTTCTAGCCTACGCCCTCGAAGCCTAGAGCCGCATATGAGGTTTGGTGGATGTTCTGAACCTCTAATAGAAACAAACAAAACGTCTGAGAAAGTGCGTCTTATCATCGAGTTGAAACACACTTTTTGTCAATAAATGAATTTGTTTTAAGTGTTGTTTAAAAGCTATTGTTTTTGTAATTAAAAAAAATAAATTGTAGTTGATGTAACATGCAAACTCGCGGGCTGCACCTGTACTTCAGTCGTAGTTTTGTACTCACCCATTACGTTGCACACGGATTATTCTGTTATCTGCAACACGAAGATTGTAGATTTGATTTATGTATCTGCCTATTAAACCTTGGTTTCAAAATGGTTTATATGTTCATGCATACATATATACTTAGTTTCTAAAAACATAATGCGCACGCTTGCGGAAAAACATTTTAGCTGTTAGACCTAAAATAACTTATTTAATATTATTATTTAACTATTCTTTTTTTTCCTAATAAAAACCAGACGAGCTAATAATAACAGACTTGCTGCGCATGTTTCGGTCCGGACAACATATTTGACATACTTTGTTGAGACGTGTTGACTTTTAGAACAAGGTCTGGAACTTATCCACAAGAGTACCTCAGACAGGTCATTTTGTTTTATGCTCACTGGGAATGTCGAATGAGTGCGCAGACTTGCAATGCCACAATTATATAGGCCTAAATGTTTAATACTAACAGACAGACAACATAAAAAGAAACGAACGTGCAGAGAAATAGACAATTAACATAAACACAATATAGTAAGACGTCATCAGGATTTTAAAAGGAGTTTTTTAGAAACGTTAAAAATATTTTTAAACAAGATCATGAAGACAGTTTGTGTGGAAACAAAAACTCAAAATCGGCACTCGAAGTGGTCCACCCAAGCAGGTAAAAAGGCAGGTTTCAATGTTTTCAGAAATAATATCAGAAGCTATGAACTACAATAATAATAACTAAAATGCATCATTATCGATATAAAAAAAAAGATAGTATGGTTCGCTCGACCAACGACTTGATATCACAGGAAACGGAGATTTATTATTGATATTATTATTACGTTTTTAATATTCATATGTATTCAAAGAACTGATAGTTATGAATATAGTTAAATGTAAACCTGGCCTAAATGATGTTAATGAATGATTATCTATTTGATATAACTGTTTTGTAAAAGGCCAAACTCTAATTCAAAGCCTGAATAAAGAAACTTTACTTCTTTTTAAGGATTAAAAAAAAACAAAAACCATTTTGTCATAATGTATCTATATTACATCGGAATGTGACTACATTACTTCATGTGTAAATTATGAAACCCTTCTTATTCATTGTTGTTTAAAATTATATTCCACTTACATGCATACTAAATAGACTTGAACTTGGCTTGTCTTGGCTACCTAGACCAATGAAGACCAATGAAGGGTGCTCGAGGTTCGACACCCGACTCGGGCAGAGTTGTGTTTACTGAGTGCCTAATGGCAGCAGAAAAGAAAAAAAGTCTTCAGAGCATTGAATGGTCTAAAATATCATGATTTTCAATATCTTTTATAGTTTACGAGATCTAAACGTAACGGACGGACGGACAGACAGACAGACTGACCACAAAACAAATAGCTGCTATTCCCCTTTTAGGGCCGCTAAAAATCATTACAATAAAGAGAAACAGACGGCAAGGGAGATGGAAAAAGAAAATGATGAAGGTGATGATATGAGAGAGAGAGAATAAAGAAAGGGCGGAGTGAGCTAAAGGAAATATACAGAAGAGAAAAAGGGCGGAGTGGGTTACAGAACAGGCAAGAGGAGGGGGAAAGAAGGAGAGAGGATGAGAGAGAGAGGAAGTAAAAGATGACAGGAGATGAGAAAGAAAGACGCTGAGAGAGGGAAAGAGAAACAGGGAGGAAGGAAAGAGGGAGTAAGCGAAGAGAGGAAAAACAGAGACGAAAAAAAAAACCCAGAAAGAAAATGTTTTTGAAACCTCATTGATACATCTGTTTTTCCCACTGATAGAAATGTTGGCCAAAAGAAATGCACACGATTTGAAGACCACGCAGTTAGGTCTAATATCATATATTGAAGTATTAAGCAAAGTGTTCCAGCTCCTCCTCCAGCAGTCTTCTGATAGTCATTATGACTTTTTCAAGCTTCATTGATAAGAATTTTAGCAGATGTTAGGCAAAAAAAAAAACATCAACAAAAAACAATCCCGGGCCCCAACCTCCCCCCCCCCAAAAAAAAAAGAAAACGTAATCCGTTGAGTAAAAAAAAAACTGCGTTATCATAATAAATTGCAAAAGTTTGTAACAGCTAATAAACCCAATTCCATAATTCCATTGGTATAAACGCATTTGAGACTCATAGAAAGGCCCTTGCGAAAACAGGCGCAGACGACGAAAAGACAAGTTTAGATTACCTATGGACAACTTTGGGAAAATCTGCAGGTCGCAAATGGGTTTGCATGGTTTGGCACTCATCCTTTATTTACTGAATCGAAGACATTGCCTTATTATGAGTGTATCTTTAGACATGAGAATTCCATTTCTTCTGATTTGTCTAATGCTGGGAGACTCCAAGGCTGTGTCTATAAGTATACATTGAATGCTGAAACTCCCTCTGGAATAAAATACGATGGCAGTGGTATGCAAAGGGATCACCGAATCTTCCCGGGCGGATTTATAAACTCGGGCCCACAACTCAACGCACTTGTTGTAATAGTATTTCAGTTTATTTTTAATTTTTTATTCCTTTTATAGAACGCATCTTTCATGCTCATGGTGCAATTTCTTTGGTGGAGAAGTGGGGGAGGGGTAGATGGTATTTGAAGGTTTCCGTGCTGCCTTTAGGCGCTCAGAAAACACAATTCCGCTCGAGTCGAGATTCGAACTCGAGTCCCCTTGTTAGGTAGCCAAAGTCGTAGTCAAGCGGATTTGGCCTTTCCGCGAATGTCTGTCTTTGTCTTACACTCACAATCTCTAAGCTTCATTAATGTATTGATCTCCCTAGACTCCAACCACAGCTCTCCAATGGAATCGATATCGGAGCAAGACATAAATAAGACTTTGAGCTCTGTACCTCTACAGAAAACAACGTACAACTTACAACTAAATATTTAAACAACAGCCTGATCACGATCTCGATAGGATTTAGAGTCTTCGTGCACGCGCAATGCGGCTGTGACAAACTAGACTTGGTCTAATCGCTAAAGGTAGTATTTTTAAAGATAGTATTTCTAAAGGTAGGCTTTGCACGAAATAGCGTGTTTTTTTTTTTTTTTTTTTTTTTACTAAAGGCAGAAGGAACTTAGCTGTAGTATACAAAAATATCAAATTAAACAAATCGTTTATCAAACCAGTACGCCAAAACGTATCCAATATAGGTACACCATCACACTAGTTTTCTAAGGAGGGGAAAATCTAGTTCAGTGTAATTAAAACTGTGTTTTCCCCCTGCCCCCTCCCTCAACTGTCTCCAAGGCGTCTCTTTAAACTATGAGCCAGAAATCTCTTGTATTTGCATTGAAGCTATAAATAAATATTTTAGTATTAATCAAACACAAAATGGCATTAGTATTAATGTGATCAAACATTACAATGTAGATAAAGAGATGTCGCTTCCTGTTCTAAGTAAGACCTTTCAGAACTTATAACTTTAAATGAGTAGCGTCTGAAACATTTTAAAAGGTGATTGATCGACAGTTTTTCATTATTTCTCTTTGTCTTTTGACTTAGATAGAACCTCTTTCAATGGCCGGCCCGTTCATTCATTTATGTTGTCTTTCCATCACTTTTTCTTTCTTCCTCTTTTTATTTTACTGTTACTGTTCCCCGAAGGAAGGTCTTTTGCAAGTCCTGAGGACCTTGTGAAATGGCCAAAAAATCTTAGTTTTTATTTTTTGACAGTGGTTAGATTGTCTTGAGTTTTGCAGCTGATGCTGTGGACTGTTCTATTATGGCCAGTTGTTTAGGTTTGGTTCGTACGATTTTGGCGTAAGATGTTTTGTACTATATTCTATTCAGTTGATTGAATAAAAGAACAACTAACAAACAACAACAACAAAGAAAATAACAACATTGTTACATAGATTATATATATATTTGCAGAGCATTATGTTACCAATGTTCATTAGATTTGTCAAATATTGTCTGGTATATTTTAAGGACCAAGCACCTCTGTATTGTTGATATATCCTGCAAATAGAGCAAGTAATTGTCGTCTAATCTCCATTATATTGCCTTTAAAACATGGAGATTTAACCAAGGAACAATGTCGCAGATTGTCCACATAATAGCGCCGTTTCACACTTTGCCCATTGACAAATTAATAATCAATGACG